>BFEA01000128.1:1215854-1230774 GCA_003427395.1 Chara braunii
AGAGAGAGACAGAGAGAGACAGATGGATAGATAAAAGAGTACATGCCACATGGACCCATAGATAAATAAGATGGGTCAAACACAAGAGCTACTGAAGGTCCCACCTGAGGGATTCAGTGGAATCCCCTTTAAAATCATGGAAACGGTACGAGGCCCGCCGTCCACAGGTCTCCCTGCAGTGACACAACCAAATCTGCCATATCCGGAAGTAAGCCTGGCAGACAAACTGCAGCTCCTTCAGCAAAGACCAGCAGAAAGTTGGCAGAGGCACAGTAAAAGGAGATCCAGCTGCAGCTGGTGCAGGTCAGCCAGTCAAACAGCAGTGACGGATTGCTGCAACTTGAACAAAGACTCATACAACATGGCCCTGAGACTGAGCCCTGAGACGGATTGCTGTAGGTCCTTTTACTCTACGTCTCCAGAACAGGCCCACTTGCTGCAGCATCTGCCACAGACTCAAAAGAGGGTCGCACAACAGCGAGAACAACTGTCAAAACTGGGAAGACAGCACTGGCTAAGCGCAAGAAGGAGTACGCACAGCACCTGAAACTGACAGCCAACCTAGAACTGCAGCATTTACAGCAAGTAGAAAAAGCCCAGCAGGATCAGATGTTGCTGCAGCAGCTGGAACTAAAGCAAAAACAGCCAGTGGAAAAGCCCATCAGAATCAGATGCTGCTGCAGCAACTGGAAATGCAGGAAAACAACAAGTCAAAAAAGCCGAGCGAGACCAGATGCGGCTGCAGCACCTGGAGCTGCAGCAAAAACAGCAGTGGGAAAAGCCCTAGCACAATCAAATCCTGTTGCAGCATCTGGAACAGCAGCAAAAACAACAAGTGGAAACAGCCCAGCAGGATCAGATGCTGCTGCAGCGACTAGAACTGCAACAGAACAGCAGTGGGAAAAGGCCCAGCATGACCGGATGCTGTTGTGGGAACAGCAAAAGCAATACAGGGGAAAGTGCTCCAGCTGCAGCAAAAACAGCTCACTTGAACCGGGATCGTGCCGAGATGGCAAATCCTGTCAGTGGTGAAGAAGGTGGGCGGTGATGGTGGCGATGGAGGTGGAGCTGGAAAGCTGATCAAGCATGACAGTGACAGCACACCGCACATACCATAGTATAGCATACTCCAAGGCTCTCACAATACAAAGTGCAGAATGAAGTGAAACAGATAGCAGCTAGGGTATACCCCCAGCGAACTGATACCGATTGGGCTGACTGGTACCGACACAGGTAACGGACTGGACTAACGCTTGGCCTGTGAGATCAGGCCGAACAGGCACTAAGCTGAATAGGCCCCCGACCATAGGCTGGGAAAAAAAGGACCCATGCACGATCCTCATGCCTATAATGGATCAGGAGAGCCGTAAAACACACTATCTGCAAAAATAGAGGAATTCTGCAAACAACAATGCTGAGAAATATAGGATGTGGAGCAAGTCCATGCAAAGCAGATGTGATGCAGCCTAAGCTACATAATGTCGTAAAGGAAAAGGAAACATCTGATACGCAAATCCTTCTTCTTCTTTTTTTAAACCACCAGTACTTCTGAGGCACATTTCTCTGGGGCTGCAAACTCCCTGCGCACCAAAATAAAACGAATCGGTGCGGGTCTCCATTTTGCTTTGGAGGCTGAGCACCAAAAGTTGCGGCTGCATGCGCGCCGTGACTTTGAAAAAATGGTTGGGAAACATACTGGTGGTTTAAATGCAGTAGGATGGCTGGGAAAGGCACTAGTGAGAAAAGGTCCAGGTTGTTGTAGAGGTTGGATACTGGACATATGACAGTCACCATCGGTAATCGGGCATTCACCCTGCCTCTCATCAATTGCCCTGGTGGACCCTTACCCTAGTGTTAACCACCCGGGACCATCAGTCATCATCGTCTTGGCGGGGTGACCTGAAAAAGCAGTTGCAGGCACCTGGGCTAAGCAAGGACCCCTACATCCCTGTTCAGGCCCGGTTGAAGCAAACATCGTACAAGCCCATTACACGGGTGCTTCTGGAGCTAGGTATGAACATGCTGCTACAGACCTTCATGAGGGGGTTCAGTGGGCTCCCATCTAGCATAGCAGACTTGATATCGTAGTCTAGTCAATAGGTTAATTGATAGCCCTACTATCTTAACCCCAAAAAAACGTACATACGTTCTATTCAACTAACCTCTGGAAAACGGGTCCTCATAAATCACTGATTTTTTTTCAAATAGAACATACCATGAATATAACGTATGTACGTTGTATTGTGATGCCCAAACCTCACGCCCAACGCGACTTCCTGATCAGAGTAGGATGTGGGCCTGGAAGTGCGAAAAGGGGTGTGCCAAGGATTTTTGGGAAAGTGGGGGGGGGGGGGGGGGGGGGGGCCCAGGCCAGAACTGAGATCTCCTGTGGCAGGGTTTTTTGGGCTCGTGCAATTTGGCGGAGAGGGCGGGCTGCCTCTGGTCATAAGGCAGATGGCATGCGCGGGTCACTCAAGGTCGGGCGAGCCATTGGTTCCGAGAACGGCAGTTTGCGGGAAGGTCCCTTCGGGGTGGGTGGGGTTCCGATGAGTCAGGGCGTCGAAAGTTGCCACGTGGCGCCGGTCGTCGTGTATTTGGGTTAGGCCTCCGGGTCTCTGGGGTTCTCGGATCGCCGCGTCGTCGGCAATTTCCGCAGGGTGTACTGGGCCAGTAGGGGGCTATGGCCTTCCACGGGACAACGCTGAGTTGGTGATACGGAAGAAGAAGGCGGAAGGGAGGGAAACTGGTGGAGATAACGACTAAGCCGGGGTGGGTGAAGTAGTGGGTGTGGTCCTGAGTGGGGAAATCAGAGCACCGGGGGGCGCTAGTGGTGGCGCAGTGAAACTCCCTAGGACATAGTCGGTTCTCGGTGAGGCAATGGTATCTCTGTCGGAGGATTTCATTTACCCAGGGGGTGAAGTAGTCCGGGTCGTACGACAACGACTTCGAGCTCTCTGAGCATGGCATTATGTCATTGCAGGGCTACGAGATGCCTAAGGGCGGGTCTGTGCCGATTGCGGTCACCGCATGCCAGCACGTGCAGGCTTGTGCGAATCGAGTCGTGCTTACGCGTGTTTGCCCGGGATGATTGCTCCGCAGCAGACCCCGGATGGCCGTATCCGATCGAATATTATTCCTGCAATCGATGGTTCTTTTTGGAATTGACAAATCGACACACGGGGGCACTTGTAAATGCGCAGATCAAGTCGCGTTTACTCGTGCCCTCGTGTGGCGTTCACTGGGCCCGACTTCCAAGTGTCTAATCGCTCCGTAATTTTTGAGCATGCAAGATGCAACACCCACAACAACTTAATCAAAAGACGAGTAAGGACGAGAATAGGATTACTGATTGCGCAAAATTCCTATCCTACTTATGAGTACATCGAAGGCAGTAAACAAAGGCAGAGGCAAGGGATCCGAAAGGAAATCAAATAACCAAACATGACGTCCATACATTCATTCATTCAGCAACACACACACACAATGCATCTAAGATGAAATTCGCAAGGACAAGTGTGAGCAAAACCCAAGTCCAGATTCCGAAAAACAAAAAACGGGCAAATCACCCGGAGCCGAAATCAAAATTTATATACACGAGACAGGAGGGAGAAAAGATAAAAGAATCAGCAAATCCTCGCCCATCAACCTCAACTCTCTCTTCTTCTCTCTCCTTCTCCGATACGGACAGTTCATCGTCTCGCACCAACCCACGAAGCCGTCACCCCGCTTAGTCCTCCCGCACCCGTCAGGTTCGCCCGTGCCCACAGTCCGTCGTGGCCCGCATCAACCCCGCACGTTTGGCACCAGCTCGTCGGGTCGCCCAACTCCTGCTCTCTTCACCTCTTACTTCGCTCGTGTGCCGACCCTCTCTGATCGGGCAACCCCGAGCTTCCAACAGCTTGGTTAAGAGAGCTGATTAATCGCGCAGCCGGAATTTATAGCGTGCATGCATGCGCGAAGAACACGGAATTACAAGGACTTAGAAGGGAGATTAGAGAGGGAGCGCCTGCGTTATGTATGACCGGGACGCGGCGTGGGGGACGTAGCCACTCTCCACGCATCGATCTGATCAGGCAGACCGTGGCTACCAAAAACGCAGCAAAAGAAAAAGAAGAAGGGCGGAAAAGACGAAGCGCAAGAAGAAAGATACAGTTACAATGGCGCCAACCCAAAATTACAGTTACACACCCGATTAAAGGCGCCGACTAATCAGAATTTCGTTGCAGCCACATGAAGAAGCGCGTAAGCAAAAGGCACCGCGCGGCAAAAGAAAGTCCTAATTACAAAATTCCCAAATTCCTATCTAATGCGAAAAAGCAAAAGCACAAGTTCCGGAAAGAAAATCCGAAATTCCAAGAACCATCGGGGCTCGACAAAATTCGAAAAAGGATTCAAAAAGAAATTCAAAAAGAACGAAGCAAATTCTCGCACGATGTCTGCGCCTAAAAGTTCCGAAACCGAAACAAAAGAACGACGTCAACTTTTAGTAATCACGCGCGTGGCGGCGCGCCAGCCATCCACCCGACCAATCAATCGCCCATCCCGGGACACACCTAGCTCTGAACTCAGCCATCCGAAAAGAATCGACGCAAAAGACGAAGAAGCGAGGGTACTGATGCAATTTCCCATCCATCCCAATCTCCCGTAGTTGGCCCAACCTTCCCAGCTTAGGACCCCTCGTTGCAATCGCGCAGAAAGTCGCGCGCTACAGAAAGTGGTTCGTCACAGTATTCGGACACAATGTACGTACATTGTATTCGGATTTTTGAAAATCTCAAATTTCAAAAAACATCAGAAAATTACGAAAAAAAAAAATATTGTATATTATTGCAATACAAACAACTTTTGTCGGAGGGTCATGACGAAATTCACAACCAAATTCAGAAGAAAAAAAAAAGAAACACGAGAATAAAAATGTTATTTTCACGGCGAGGATATTTGTTTTTTTATTTCTTTACAATTTTTTTTTAAAAAAAAAAAAAAAAAAAAAAAAAAACAAATGTTGTGGCGGACCCATCGGGTGAGGTGCTCCGCCTGGGATACAAATGGAGATGGAGGATGAGGGAGGAGTGAGATGGCACAGCTAAGCTCCCACGCAAGACTCCAACGCACGTACTCCAAAACTGTGCGAATGTAGAATGATCAGGAAAACAGACAACAGTTGGGGTATACCCCAACGGACTGACTGGACTGGACTGGACTTGGTAGACATCGTGCACACGAGCCTGACTTAGGTAGTCGGGCAACTTCACACGGAAGCTGACCGGGCTAGAAACCGTATCAGAACCGACGGCCTGGAGGATGCGGCATGGGCCAAAGAAGCGACGCCGAAACTTACGAAGCATGTCCAATTCGAGCTGTAAGTGGCGGGCGACGATAAGCACATCATCACCGACTTTAAATGGATGATCCATCCTCGATCGGTTCACATGTGCTGCCATGCGAGTCTAGGAAGCGACTATGTGCTCATGTGCGGTCTTCATGATCGACGTCATGTGTGCAACCCAATCATCCAGCGTGAGACAACTCGTGTCGGGGTGCATCTGTGACGGTCGAAGGAAGTCCGCGGGAACACGAGGGTGATAGCCGAGGTCACAATAGTAAGGCGACATTCCCGTGGTTGGCGAGACGGCGTGGTTGTAGGCTATCTCCACGTGGGCAAGATGGAGATCCCACCGCTGATTGTCACGAACAATCTTTCAGAGAATATCTCCGAGAGTCCTGTTCATGACCTCGGTCTGATCATCAGTCTGGGGATGGTAAGACGAGGAGAAGCGGAGCTGGGTGTCGTACACCTCGTTGAGCCGTCGCCAGAATCGGTTGGTAAAGCGCAGGTCACGGTCAGATATGATGCTCAGAGATAAGTCATGGTCACGCACGACTCAATCAAACACGATGTCGGTGACCTCACGTGCACTGATGGCATAGCGGCACGGCACAAAGCGTGCACGCTTCGTGAAGCGGTCGACGACGACCAACATAGCATCATGACCGCGGGGGGTCGGAGGACTAAGAGGACCGATAAAGTCCATCGAGATGGACTGCCAACGACCCTCAAGAATAGGAAGAGGTTGGAACAAACCATAAGGCAAGTGGTTCGCACTGTTAACCTCCTGACAGGTGGGACACTCTGCGACGTAGTCCTTCACAAAGTCCTTGCGCTTCGGTCAGACGTACAGGCGGCTTACACAAGCCAACGTCTTGTAGAAGCCCATATGACCGATGGTTGCCTGGTCATGAAACTCTGCTACTGCCGGGACACGTAGTTGTTCAGTGGAAGGAAGGCAAATACGGGGCTCTCTGATGCCCTGTGAACCATGCCTATACGCAAGACCGTTATCCCCGAGAGAGTAGTTCGGGATGGTCTTGCTACTCCAAAGGGTCGCATGGATGTCGCGATAATCGGGGCAGTGACAGCACTGAGTGTGAAACTTATCAATCACCGAGTGGTGGACGGTGGTGACTGAGATGGCAGCGAGCTGGATCTGCTCCTGATCATGGTCAGGGCGCCGAGATAAGGCATCTGCGACCCGATTAGTCTCACCCTTGATGTGCTCAATGGTGAAACTAAACTCATATAGGTTGCGCCACCAGCGAGCCTGTCGAGGAGTGAGCTTCGATTTTGTCAGAAAAACTTGTCCGTACGCACCGTGAATGGTGCCCCGTGCAAGTAGTGACGCGAGTGCCGAGCGGCATAAACTACTGCGAGAACCTCACGTTCATCAGCGGTGTAGGTTATCTCGGCGGGAGGGAGCTGACGGGAGTGGAAGGCTATTGGACAATCACCTGAGCGAGACTCAACAGTGTCGTCCTCGATGATGGTAGGAGAATAGTCAATACTAGAAGGCTTGTCAGTAGCTGGACGAGTAGACGTCAGGCGGGTGGTAGTGGTAAGGGTAGGGGGTGAGAAGCGAGGGATACGAGGATGAGAGGAATCAGGAGAGGAGGGGAAAATATGAGAAAGCACTGCTCCTACAACAAAGTCTGACGCATCGGTGGTAAGGATAAAAGGGCGATAAAAATCGGGTAGGTGAAGAACTGATGCACATGTCACCGCCTTCTTGAGGGCGCGGAAGGCGTCCTCGCAGAGGGGTGTCCAGAACCATGGCGGGTTCTTCCGGAGGAGGGTGGAGGTAAGGACGTAGGAATACCTAGCGTATCCCTGGATGAAATTACTGTAGTAGCTAGTAAGGCCTAGAAAGCTGTGAAGCTGCTTGGCGGATGTGGGGACGGGCCACTCCGCAATAGCAGTGATCTTCGCGTCGTCCATATGGAGAGGCCACTCCGCAATAGCAGTGATCTTCGGTCGTCCATATGGAGACCCCGGTCAGACACGTAGTGTCCTAAGAAATTCACTTTGTGCTGGGCAAAGCGGCACTTGCTCAGCTTGGCGTAGAAGCCATGTCTGCGCAAGCGGTCAAGGACGTCGCAGAGGTGTTTGAGATGCTCCTCAAGGGTACGACTGTAGACCAGGATATCGTCGAGGTAGATAAGAACGTACTGTTTCACGATGTCCCTGAAGATGTCGTTCATCGCCCTCTAGAAGGTAGCGGGTGCGTTGGTGACGCCGAGTGGCATCACCGTAAACTCGTAGTGGCCGAAGCGCGATCGGAAAACTGTCTTCGGCTGGTCCACTGCAGCGACGCGAATCTAATGGTAACCGCTACGAAGATCAATCTTCGTAAAGAAGCGGTTGCCTGCAACTCATCGGAACGAAGTATGGGGTAACTGTTCTTAACCGTGTAGCGGTTGAGGCCGCGATAATCGATGCAGAGACGAAGCGTTTCATCCGCTTTGCAAGCAAAGAGGACGAGTGCACCCCACGGGGAGTTGCTGGGTTTAATGAAACCCAGTCTCAGGAGCTCCTCAAGCTGACGCTTGAGTTCGGTGGCCTCGGGGATCGAGCGTCTGTAGGGTGCCTGGTGGTGAACACGATAGTCAGACACAAGCTGGATGGAATGCTTGGCGGCGCGCATCAGTGGGATGCCGGCGTACGAGAACGACGACGCAAAAACGTCGTGGTACTCTTTAATAAGGTCACGAACTGCGGGCTCCAGGTCGACCGTATAGCGTGCGAGTTCCTCAGCGTCAGCGTCGGCGCGCGACAGCGGGGTGGACTCGACGGACGGCGGAGGGACGGAAGTAGAGATGGGAATCATGGAGATAGAAGGAGGATCTGGCCACAAAGAGATGAGCTCGGCGTCGGGACAGGGTGGATCATAGTGCAACAGATCCGTAACATTCACCATAAAGAAGGTGACGTCGTCCTGTCGGATGAAGTGAGCGAATTGTCAAGGCGAGGTAACAGTGATAGTAGGAGATGGTGTGGACACAAAAGGCTCTGGGGGAGGAGGGTCAAGGTGTCGTGTCGCGGTAGTACCTATGAAAGGTACGCGATACGTCTGTCCACACTTCGTTTTGAGAACGAGAGTTTTGGTCACCCAATCAGCCTCGGTGCTGCGGAACCGACAAGACTACGGAGTACCGAGAATGAAGTCGTACCCCGTCTCCATCACATCGAAATGTGCAGAGGAGCGGTGGCGATAAGACGCCGGGGGACGATCAGTCGGCTCGAGAGTGAGGAAGAAAGGGAGGTCGGTGACCGTCTGATCGAAGAAGCGCTGGGTCTTGTCATCCCCTAGGTTGACAGAGATGGGAGTCGGAGACCCTATCGTGGGTAAGCGGGTTTCTTTCACCACACGTGGGTGAATGAAGTCGTCGTGAGAACCGGAATCCCACAACGCTGAGTACACACTCGTGGAGGTCCCCAGTCGTACTGGAATGATCGGGAGGGTGCGATCAAGGTCAAAGAGGATGGTGAGAAGGTGACGTAGTGCAGCGACATGGAAGGTGAGTCGCTCCTGCCGAGCCTAGAGCATGCTCAAGTCCAGAAGAAAGGACACAACGTCCTCGCGAGTCGCGAGCTGCTCGCTGCTCGCTGCAACGGGCTGAGCGAATGGCTCGACGCGTCGGTAGTCGCGACAGGGTAGGAGGGGAGACGGTGGTCTGCGGAGGTGCAGATGGTACTGCGACAGAGGGTTGAGTACACTCTGTCAGGTCCTGCAATACCTCAGCTCCACTAGCGAGAGGGGCGAAGCCAACTACTGAGGAGGGCGCAGGTGTACACTGCACCGTGGCTAGGGGGCGTCGCGGGGATGCGGGGCGCGGGGGGGGGGACTGATCACGACATTGGCGGAAAAGGTCAGCGTAGTGGTGGTCGAGGGCGACGGTGTAAGGGCACCACGAGGAGGTATAACCGTCCTGGCGGCATCGCAAACACCCACGCCGGCCCAAGATGACCGCGCGCTCCTCAACAGAAAGGACACCGCGAGGAGGGACAAAGCCCTGAGGGAGGTCCTGCTGAGGGACCTCGGGAGGCGACGCGCCAGAGTGACCGGGGCGGTTGCGTGCCCGAGAGAGGGCGGAGAGGATGAGCTGGAGGCGCTCGACCATAGGGAGAGTAGAGTCCTCCAGGTGGTAGTAGACGACCTCACCGAGGTCGAGGTCGTCGATATGGTCACCCTAAGGTGACAGCGGGGCAACAGCGTCCTGCTCACCATACTCGAGCGGGCTGAAGCGGCGCGAGAAGTGGTAGCCCTGCTGCGCGGAACGGCGGGGACGGCCACGGAAAGGGGAGTGGCGTTGGGAAGTGTCGTGAGAGGAGGAGGGGGCGTAGCCAGTACGCTGAGGCTGGGAGGAGGAAGCGGGATGAAGACGGGCTCGCATCCGCTGATGGGTCCTAGCGGCCTCATAGGCCTGTGGGGCCGATGTGAACTCGTACTGCCATAACTCGGAGCGGTACTCAAGGGGAAGGCTGGCCAAGAAACGGTTGATGAGAGCAGCCTTAGGGAGGAACGCCACATCACAAATGAGGCGGGTGTCCTGAAAGACCTGGTTGTGGTGGTCCAGGCGGGCAGCGCCACCAGAGCCGGACCAGCGTGTGCTGACGACGCGCTCGAAGGCGTCAGTGACGTCATGTCAGGCTCCAAAGCGGTCCTCGAGAAACGCTCGAAAATCCATGAAGGTCGAGGTCCGACCCTCACGAAGGGAGTGCACGTAGAAATCCTCCCAGGCGTCGAAGGGACCGCCATGCAGGCGCGTGGAGAGGTGACACACCCATGTGTCGGGTGGGGCGCCCATGAGCTGGAGCGTGTGCGGGTGGCGGACAGTAGCCACCGAGACACGCATATCCCTGTACCGTCGTACAAGGCAATGTCCGCCAAGCGAACGAGTGGTGCATCACCGTTTTGGCGGCGAGGGGATCGAGGAGCAGAGGCCTGTGCTATAGCTGAGTAAGTCGGCACTGGTTCTGGAGAAAGGGGTGCAAATGACTGTACGCCAGGGCCGCATGGGGGAGCGACGGGGGCAACCGCGGCAGGCTGCGAGGGAGCTATGGTAGAAGAGGTCGCAGCAACCGAGGGAATAGGAAGAAGGTAAGATGGGGATGGATATGGTGCAGGGCGAGGGAAGCGAGCCTACATGGAAGCAAGAGTAGAGGAGGAAGGGGGTGCGCTCGAAGGCGCGGCCACCTGTGAGGATAGGGGTGGCTGAAGGCGTAAGAGAGCGAGGTCGGCCCAGGTCTGGGCAAGCTCGTCCTCGAGACGTCGAACGTATATCGAGCGAGGAGTGGCAGGAGGAAGAGTGGGGAGAGTGGACGCACGAGCGGCGTGGGGCATCCCACAGGGGGGAGAGCCAGGTGGCACTGCGGTCGTGCGAAGGGGAGGGAGAAGCAGGGCACCCGGAAAAGCTGAGACCATGGCAACGGGTTGTGGTCCCGTGGCCATAGTGACCGGAATCTGGGCGGGTGCGCCCGTAGAGTGAGGGAGGGCCTGGCCCGTGGCGGCCATCGCGCTAGGAGCGTGCACGGTCACCAGGATGGCCAGGTCGGGGGCCACAGAGGAGGAAGCTCCACCATGGTCACCATGTCGGAGGACGGGGGACCCGAACTGGGAGCCAAGAGAAGAGAGAGTGAGGAGATGAAAGACAACCAGCGTCCTGGACTTGTCGCAGGCCCGCGGCAAGAGTCGCCACCTGCGCATGTAAGGGCGCAAGGAGGGAGGTGATGAGGGCGTGTAGATCCCCCTGGGGCTGATGGCCCTGGTCCGTCGGCACGGGTGTGGAGCCCGATGCCGAGGTCGTCGCCGTCTCAGCGGCTTGGGGTTTGCCGTCGGCCATGAGGACGTAACGGATCGGACTAGAGAGGGTCGGGGGAGGTCCGCGTGAGCGGAGGGCGTAGGGGGAGGTCTGCGATAGAAGGCGACGGGCGACGCTAGTAAATCGAGCGCGGGTGCCGTCAAAGGGGGAGGGGTGGTTCGGATCCAGGGTGCCCGAGTGGAAAGGGGGAGTAGGAGAGGGTTCAGAAAAACCCTAAACCCTAGAAAAACCCTAAGGAAACCCTAACTGGAGTTTGAGTGGTTAGGGTAGGGTACCGGTGACCTAATCAAGAAAATAAAATAGTAAGAATGGGGGAGGCGGGAGAATAATAAATAAACAATGAAATTTTGAGAGACAAATATAAAAAAATAAATAAATGAGGAGGTGAAAAGAGATTAAGTGTTGGATTTTTCAAAAATTTTGGTAGCATTTCTTTACCCCCATGGGGTCGAAGTGTGCCAAAAAATTCTAAGTGAAAGAAAAACAGAAAATTTCGGCAGCACTTCGTTACCCCCACGGAGTCAGAATTTGTGTCGAAAGCAAGAATGACTAACTCCTAATCAGATTTAAGGGTGCCACAAGAAAATTCGAATTTTTAGAATAAAATATAAATAAAATGAAATAAGTCAGAAAAGAAGAAAAGAAAGTGGGGGATAAGATAATTCGATTTTTTTTAAGAAGAGGAAAGATAAATCAAAAGAAAAATAGAAGAAAAAAAAAAACAGAAAAATTTCGAAGTAGGAGGGAAGGGGGATGAAAAAGTGAAGGAGAAAAGAGAGAAATAGGTGGGAGAGAGAAAAAGAGTGAAGGGGGAGATGAGGGAAGTGATGGGTTGTAGTTGGGGGAGAGGAGAGTGAGAGAATGGGAGAGAAAGGGAAGGGAAAGGTTGGGAGGGATCAAGAAGCAAAGAGAAAAGAGGAGAAAGAAAAGAAAATAAATTAATAAAATAGGGTAAATAGTGGGTGGTGGGAGAAAAAGGTGGGGTGGGGACAGGGGTATGAGTAGTGAGAGTGATTAGAAGGAAGTGGGTTAGTAGGGAGAGGGAAGAGAGAGGTGATACCTGACCCTTGGTGTCTCCAAGGGCACAAGGTATACCAACACCAGGAGGGTCTTGGCCTTCACTGCCGCAAACCAGTTGGAGGAGGGAGGGGGCTGAGATCTTGATCAGCCCCTCGCAGCAGCACTGCAACGCCAGGGTGTGCTGGGTGAGCAGACCCTCGCTAATGTAGATCAGCCCCTGATCAGGGGGTCTTCACGCCACAAACAGCACTGGCCGCCAGGCCAGCATGCCGGGACCACTCCTGTGCCAGCCACGTCACCACCACCAACGCCGGAAACTCMCCCGACCTGCCCTTCGATCCCGCCGAAACGKGGGGGGGGGGGGGGCACGGGATCTTTCGCCACGATACTCCCAATCACCGGAACCCTGAAAATCCACCATCGGAACCGATCCTACCTCCGCCGGCAGCTACACTTCGGACCTCGTCCAGGGGGGAGGGGGGCAAAAAACTCCTTTCGCCCGTTCCAACCACCTCCGCCACTTGGCGCAGTGGTTATCACAACGCCCCGTAACGTTCGCTGCGGCCGTCTGCCCGGGTTCAAACCCCACGCGCAGCGAAGTGCATGATCACCATCACGCAAAAACAAAAATTTTCGCAGCCGAAATTTGACAGCGCCGCCAGTGGGGCTGGCGGATCTTGTTGCTTCGGTCTTTTGCCAAAAGCAGCCAAGCGCTGTTGCCGCCCGCAATGATTACAGCTGCCCTACACAATACTGTTTTTCGCCTGCTGCATCTCCGTGGCGCCCGTAATGATGGTGGTCAGATCTTCTTCACTACTTTCCCAAGTGGGAAAGTACAACACTGGACAGCGGGATGACCAGGGTGGATGGGCGGGATCAGGGATCGATCCCGCTCTGATACCAATGTGGCGGACCCGCCAGGTGAGGTGCTCCGCCTGGGATACAAATGGAGATGGAGGATGAGGGAGGAGCGAGATGGCACAATGTAGCTTCCATGCAAGACTCCAACGCACGTACTCCAAAACTATGCGAATGCAGAATGATCCAGAAAAAAAACAACAGTTGGGGTATACCCCAGCGGACGTACTAGACTGGACTGGACTGGCTGGTACCGACAGAGGTACCGGCCTAGACAGGGCTACCCCGAATACAACACAGGCCTAAGAGAACAGGCCAAGGGGCTGGTCTCACAGGCCAACCAGAGGTCCGCTACAAATGTTGTACAAAATTGTAATACAAACAACTTTTGCGTGAAGGTATTGGTGAAATTCCCAGACAAATTTGAGAAAACAATGATGGTATTAGCGGGTCCCGCAAGTTTATGTCCTAAAACTCGTTGTATAACATACGTAAGTTGTACTGGAATGTGACGTACCCCATATGTTGTATTCGTATACAACGAACAAACATTTTTTTTTGGTTAAGACAATAATTGATAGTTGAGTTGATATCCTTGTTGATAGATGAGTTGATGTCCTGAGTGTTAGACTAATTATTAGACAAATTATAATATGAGAGAGAGAGTTGAAGATTATTTTTTCCATCGTGTAATCTTAGTTTGTGCTAGGGTGATAGCTATGTGAGCCACAATACTTGGACCTTGGGACCCATCAATACCTAGAGCCCATTCCGGTACCTCGACAAGTTTGTACTAAGGTGACAGCTACGCCGACCACAAAACTAGAACCCCTTGGACCAGTACCTTTTCCGGTACCCTGATAAGTATGTACTAAGGTAATTGTTATGTAGGTCATAATTGAACCCCCCAAATCCAGCACCTAAAGCCCATTATAGTTCCCCGACAAGTCCGTGCTAAAATAATTGCTATGCTAACCTCAACTTAATTCAAAGCTAATACTTGGAGTTTGTTTCAGTACCTCGACAGACCCATATTGAGGTGACTACTCTAGCCACAACTAAGCCCAGGGCTAATACCTGAAGCCCATGTCGTAAGACCAAGATAACCATGACCATATAGTACTAGAAGGATAAACAACCAACACTGTATATCTCTTATTCAGTGTGATCCTATTTTGAACCCTCAACCTCTTCCATACAGTCCCAAACTCAAACGTACTAAGCTACGATGACAACTAATTTGTTTTATGCACTACACTAGACAGGGAAACAACCGCATAATCATCACAACAATCCGTGAACCAAAAATGTCAAGCAAACTGATCATAGTATAGACTCCAACATACAAAAACCTTGGACTAAATCCCTTGGGTGGTACAAGAAGTGATTGTAATCCTTACTATGGACCAGACCAACTTGAAGGGAGGGGTGTGAACCGTCATGCGTAGGTCAATGACCGCAGGTATATATGCACGAGGCTATCCTAACTAGCAACAATAAAAATTAAATTAAATATAATACAATCTTAAGGGTCTTCGAGCTGAAAGGCCTCAATGCTAAAAAGAAAAAATCATAAATATACCACAATAGGAACAAGTCATGTCATTGAACCACATGCATGGTCTGAAAGGGGGGGGTGATAACAATCTAAAAAACGAAACTCATGCACATAGAATAATGAGATGAATCATTAAGCTCTGGGTGGGTAGGGGGCAGAAAACAAAACCAACGACCTTAGCAAATCAACCATCAAGGCGACATAGGGGTGACACCACGCAGGGTCTACCATAAACAGTTAGTCTCCAATATGATTAAATATTTAACCAAAGATACGACTGAAAAAAAATAAAGTGAGCGAGAGGATAATACACACAACTCAAAAGCTAAG
>BFEA01000128.1:1231277-1255902 GCA_003427395.1 Chara braunii
GAGTTGCTTGCGAAGAAGAAAAGTCAGGATAATGTTAYAACCCCCATGCCTATACACTACCAAGGGAAAACCCAACTTAAGAAAACTAACTAAATGACATGCAAGGATAATCATCATGCGTCACATAATGAAATGCACATAGTAATCTAAGGTATAAGATGATGATGTAAAGTAGTAACGACCAAGGTACATTCGAGCAACGGAGTAGCTGAAGCTCGTGAAGTAGGTTTCATAGTCGGTGAAGAAGGAGACGAAGTCAGTGAAGTAGTCATGGATGGTGAAAGTCAGACCACAAAATGTTAACATCATGAATTTGAGATGCAATGAAATATAAACAGTTGTGAGTTAATATGAGCGAGGTAGATGATAATGAGAGACTCAGTCATAGAAAATGTATGGGGCAACGACGATAACGTTGTAGATACAAGAAAATGTTCGTCTATTGTTGAAGGTTCCATAGGGAGCAAACACATTCATAAAAACATTATGAGTTAAAGGAGAAGGGATATGGTCAGTTCGTTGAGTGAGAGCAAACGTCTCTGCAAGATTAGCACAATCATATGCATACATAAAACCCATAGTGTGTTGCAAGTGCAACAATGACTCACAAGTAGCCTCCTTATCAAGATAGTTTTTCAACGCATGAGATACTAGACATGTTAAAATGTATGGTTGGCAACTCGGTGAGATACAATATCAAAGACCACGAACTTCGTGTGACCTTCCACCAAGTTGGGTGGAAGGTACTAGTAAGGATGTATGGAAACATGGATGCAGCGAGGAGGCATGATAAATATCTTGTATGTGAGTCTTACAAAACTGGCGGTGTCGAGCGCATCGGTCCCTCACGGGGACCCTCCCGGCCGCGTCACACAGGATTTGGCAGGACTTCTCGCGAAGAGCGTTTGTCGCTCCGGCTGAGTGCGCCAGCCGTACCTCTCGCGAGCCCCTACGACAGGACAGGGTCACGCGAGGCACCGCTTACCTCCACCTGTGGGAGTTGTCACCATCCCTTAGGTGGGCGTATCCCCACCGAGCTACTGAACCACATGCGAAGGTTTTTCGTATGCAATCGTAGAGGTGGCCCAACAGAGGGCGTCTCTCGTTCGCTGTAGCATAGGGGGTGCGCGCGGTCAACGCCCAGAATCGAACCCGTACGCGAATCGACGCACTGGGGGGCTGAGGTCCCAAACGGGACTCGACGTCGGTCGACTATGACACATCCTACATACCACACGTTACACCACAACACTCACACACATGGACAAAGAAAACAAAACCACAATATAACGTTACAATACAACAACATTCCTAGTCCCTTCAGTATCCGACCCATAACCTTTTAAAATGGAAGTCGGTTAGGCGTCGCGTGTGAGACTTGAGATACAATCACGCAGGCGCAGGGCTTTCTCATATCGACTCGTAATGCAAGAGTACGCAAGCGGTCGCAATGATGGCGTACCATTTAGTACCCATACTCATGCGATCCTTGTTAATCTTGAGGGTTGCGTTCGACACTCAAGTGTCGGCTGACATGCGCCTTGAGGGTAAATCTCTTGACGTTGGACAACTGCCAAGTGTGGTTGATCACCACACCCTCTTCTGTACCCTGCAGAGTGTGAGTGGTACACAGGTTCATACCTGTGGTGACAATCGCCTCTTATTGCCCTGGGGGCCAGCTCCACCATCGAGGGTATGGAGAGAACTCAAGGGGTTTGACTTTGACGGCTACCACGGACTATGACGTCCAACTATAAAATTCTAAAAAAACAAAAAAAAAGGTGAAAGTGAATCTCCCTTTTCTCTCAAAATATAATCTATTTAACCTTTGCGCGCAGTCACAATAGGTCTCGCGAACACCCAACGCGTATGTATGTACATATATATAGAGGGTTATAAATATGTGACGATCACTTTTCACAATCACAGTGAGACTCCTCTCAGCCAAATATACATAAGTGATCGCAGATAGTCAAATCCAAAGTCCGAATCACCAAACATACCTGCAATCACATCAAAGATTCAACCAAGAGTCCATGCACTACACAAGGTCAATTTCAACCATTCTTTGCGCTCACACCCCTCGCTTTAGTCATAAAAGACTCATTCTTTGTGCAACTCTCAAAATAAAATACTCAGTATCTTTATTAAATGGCCATTCAATTAAAGTCCGGGTAAAAACACAACAAAACAAATCAAATCACAAGGCTAAAGCTTTTAGGTTGAGTGGCAAGAGTGGATTAGAGTTGAGCCAGAAACCGACCTGTTATCAAAAGATAACAGAATAGCGATCCTTTGAAGGATCAGGCTGAACGAATCGAGCCTTGAAACGAAATACGAAACCTGCATCACAGTACAGGCCAAATAGAATCACTACTACGTTTGAGCCAAAAGGAGAATGTGCTCTATCTCATAGCCTAGCTCCCCTACTAACATTCACCTTACCTCCCTCAAAGTCATCTATAACTTTGGCATTGTCTTACCAAAAGTTTTCCTTAACAGAAAATAATCTAACTCTCCGGATTTCACAAAATTTTGGCAGCGCTTCCCGTAGGAAGAATGTCTTTCCAAAATTTCCAGGTGTCCAAAAATTACTACGTCCTTCAGATTTGTAAAAATTTTGGCAGCGCTTCCCGTAGGAACAGGAGACTGCCAAGATTTATACAAAGCTGAAAATGCAAAGACAAAACATAACTATACTTGGGACCAACTTCTGACACTACCTGATCGTTAGAACCGGAGATAGTCTGCACGATCCCTTCTTGAAGATGACATCGTGAGCTAACACCGATCCTAACTCCTAGTAGGGCCATTCGTATCTTATCCCAAGTTTCCCTCCCAGCATCCATCTCACCTGCCTATAACTCCAACACTTAGCGAGCATCTAAAGCAACTAAGCTATCAAAAAAGAAATCCCAAGAGATACCCCAAAATAAACATACATAGGTGAGCACACCAATATCTCTCACCAACTCACATGTTCCTTTCCAGGTCACATAGTTCGTTAAAAAAAAAACTCGTTATTCCCCTTTTTCCCCTTCCTTACATAAGACATAGGATCAATCAACCCAACTTATGGATATGACTGACCTGCCAGTTTATATGGTTAGGCCACACCAACTTATAGTGCCATAACCTGGTAAAACAAGTATACTTAATGCATAAGACAAAGTCACTCCAACTTATGGTGTGACCAGTTTCTGCCTAAACGATTGACATAAGGCGTATGTCCGGGGCGCACAAACTTATGGTGATGCTGGTCAGCCTGAACTTTTCGGCATACACAAAAAAACTGAACCTCCTCAACTTATGAGGGGTCAACCTTAGCCTGAACAACGACAAAAGGCATATGACCAAAACGCAACAACTTATGTTGTGTCCGACCAACCCATACAGTGACATATAGCATAAAACTAGGTTACTCAACTTATGAGTAGTCCAGTCCCGCCTAAATAGCAACAAGCGCGTGTGACCGAACAGCCTGCAACTTATGCGTTCGTCCAGCCTCCGCAACACAACTACATTCAATAAATAGGGTCACTCTCAAATTCTATCTTCAGATGAGTGGTCAGGTCACCTCAACTTATGAGGATCCCCACCCAAATGTCGGTTATGTTTAGAAAAACAAATACTCAAACTTTATATACCTCTCTGCTTTTGTGTATTTAAGGATATAGGACCAACTACACAACTTATGGATGAGTCAGCCTGCCCAAAGTTACCACTCAATTTTATACTATGAATCTTATTTTCTCCTCTGCTTTGTCTGTTACCGACTTATAAGGGTGGATCTCCCAACTTATGGCGTCCAGACTGCCAATGATATACATAATAAATAGAAGTATCACATTGTATACTCTGATTCTCCTTATGTTAGCGGCTCATGACTTGACCACACCAACTTATGGTGTGAATAGTCTGCCTGAACAGAATAAACATTAACGCATAAGACTGATTCGCATCAACTTATGGTGTGCTCAGCTTCTGCGTAGACAGTTGACATAAGGCGTATGACCGAGCCGCACCGACTTATGGTGAGGCTGGTCAGCCTAAACATTCGGCATACACACGGATCTGGACCACCTCAACTTATGAGGAGTTCAGCCTTTGCCTGAACAATGACGAAAGACATATGACGAGAACACAACAACATATGTTGTGCCCCCGCCAGCCTAAACAGTTACATATAGCGTAGAGCCAGGCTACCCAACTTATGAGTAGTCTAGCCCAGCCTCAACATAATCACATATGCGAAGAACTAAACAGCCTGCAACTTATGCGTTCGCTCAACTTCCACAACATAAGTTACAAATTTGTCTTGTCTGAATTCATACTGATAATCTGAATTAAGTCATACATATTTGTCAATTTCACCTTTCAGATCATGTCCCGAAATTCAAAACAAACGAAAAACAGTTAGCTTTCTCAGTCATACTTACAGACACACAATAGCAAAGGGCTAGTATAGTTTTAGGATGGGATCACACGCGTAAAACGATTGTTATACCTGAGTGTTCCCTGCCTCCAGAACCCCGCCTGGGCTCCGGCAGAGCTCCCGCAATCGGTGGGTGGACCTCCCACAAGGTCTTGATGCGGACCTACGGGTTGCAATCCCGCCTGCCTCCTTCCTCTCAACACCAATAGACTAGACTTAGACTGAGAAAGGCAGAAGGAGTGGTTTCAGACGCTCGAGATACAAGAGAGGGACTAACTCATCTTGCAAGAGAGGGCCTTGTTGCCTTGATTCGCCTAAGGGTCCCGCAATGGTAGCCAATAACGCAGAGAAAACAGTCAAATCACGGCCATAACTCAGAGTAACAGCTCCCCAAAAAACTCTAGATCGTAGCAGTGACCCCATCATCAAGAGGGATAGTAGTCGTGCACTATAGTAGTGCACAACGAGGAACAATCCCTTGCTCAGCAGCAGTGCACAGCGAAAAACACCGCCCTGCACAGCAGCAGGGCACGGCAAGGCACGACGTACGCAGCAAAGGCACTGCCAAGCTTAGCACCGCACAACAGTTTGAAACTGAAATCCGACTGCGGTACGAAGTCGAGCCATCTGTAGCAACATAGTTTGAAATCCGCCACAATCCAGGAAATGAAACGGCTCAGGTCTGCAACTGGCTAGTCCTGACCACGAATGTCGTTGGCGCTGAAGCAGCTCTCAAAATAGCATTTGCTAGTGGCAGCAACAACGCAGGGCCAGAGCACAATTGTACTAGGCCTTGATGATCAGCAACACAAGCACATCGCCCGTAGGTCCTCCATTCGAAGTTCATGCAGCGAGCTTCACACCTGCCGTAGCAGCAAACCTGGACCAGTAACAGTTGTTCAGTCATTATGGGAGCCATACCAGCATCAGCAGCCTGCTGCGATAACAACAGTGCTCAGCAGTTTTAAAGGCCAAGAAGGGTCTGCCACAACCTTCAGACACCTGTTGCTGGAAGCACCCAACTCCTATCACGAGGAGCTAACTGCAATCAGCGGCCTGCCCCTGTGATCTGCAGTCCATCGTTGTATGAATCTTCCACTAGAACATGGAAATATACATTTTCGTTTTTATCTCCTCCCTTGGCCCTCACGACCACCGAATATGCACGGTGAGTCGACGTGCAGCCCCAATTGACCAGGTGAGCCCATTCTCTCTCCCACTCTTCAGTTACTTCCTCTAACTCCTTGACTTCGCCTGCTAATGCACCTGGTTCACGACTGCTCTTGGCCACCTACGCTGTTCGGTGCAAGAAAAACAAAAAAGAACAATTACGAACTGCCGAACGAGAGCACAACCACACCGAACGCCCAGGCGGGGATGACCACGATGATTCCGAAGAACAGGGCTACGGCCTTCGATATACCGATCAAAACCGGAATGAATCTTCTACTTAAAGCAAGGGCGGATACATGCCCTGTGAAATGGCACCGTATCTCGACTTTCGGTGCACCTCACACCGCCATTCCTTCGAGGTAAGCGCTCGTCCCCCCCCCCGCTGCTCGGTTCTCCTCTCCTCCCCTCGTTTTCCCGACATCCACTGTGTCCTTCCCGTCCTTCCCGTTACTTTCCCGATTCCTTCCTCACCCTCGAGCACTGCACCTAGTTCCCAATGAACCCGATTGAGGCACTGGCCAGATGCATTCTTGTTTTTAATAGCAGCCAGAGAGTCGAGTAGCCTGGGGAGAACGTTGTAGCAGATGCAAACTCGGAGGCGAACGAAAATCAGCCAACACAACGGTGAGCACCTCGATCCTGATTACGACAACGAAGACCATGATCCCGACGTTTTTTTTTTTTTTTTTTTTTTTTTTTTTTTTTTTTTTTAAATCACAACGATGAGCTGGAACGCGTGACCAAGTGCCACGCTCCACTACTCAAATGTGCAATATTAGAATGAGTCTGTTGCTAGAACGTGGAGAGGTACGGTGCCTTCCAGTCGTACGTGCAAATGTGAATGAATCTCCCGCAAGATCGTGAGAAGATACATTCAGATGACGGACGAAATCACCAGCAACAGGTAAGTCCACCCGCTACTACCCCGTTGCGTTCCTCCTCTCCTTCTGCCTTACTGCACATACTGGTTTTGTTGTCCGCTACTGCGCCAGTACTCAGCAAAACGGGAATGAATCTTCCACTAGTACGTGGTCAGATACACGCGCATTTTTGCTCGTTGCTGGGGTCGGTAGCTCGATACCATAGCCCGTCTTTCAGTTTATCCCGTGTTGCCAATTTTCCAGGTAGGTTCTCCTTCTCTAATCCCCTTTCACTATCCCACGCAACCCTGTTTTCCTCCTATATTCTACTTTTCCTCTCTGCAACCTCTTCTTTCACTACAGTTTTTCCTTCTCATCATCTTTGTCGTCACCCTCGATAGAGTGAGTACAATCGTGATGAATCCTCCGCTGGAATGCAGCCAGATGCATTGCTTAGGATGTGCAACGCACCGGCCAACAGGTAAGTCTCCAACGTTGCGGCTACCCCCACGCTACCTCCATGGATAAAATGAGCAACATCGAATGAATCTTCCATTGGAACACGGGAAGATACACCTACGTCCCCACCAGGTAAGTGATCATCCTTCCCTTTTGTCATTGTCCAATCGTCATCTCCCTTCGTCACTTCAGCGCACTCCTTTCTTCTCCTCACCATCTTTGCGCAGCTACTAACCTCTACACCTGCCAGACTATTGTCTTATTGCAAAAACTAACTTCGCCATCATGCTCGCGGCGCCCTAAAACCTACGGATCGAGTCTTCGTTCGCCCATTTTCACTAAGAAACGGGCTAGATATGAGTTACTACCCCCACCATATCCCAGTCTTCCAACTTCTCTGCGCACCTATTTTCACCTCTATCTCTCATCCTACTAACCTAGCATCCAAACTAACCCCGCCATTCAACTCGCCTTACTACAAAACCCCAATTTCAAGTCTTACTTTGCCCGATTCCGTCAAGGAATGGCCGAGCTATGACTTCTTCCCCCTCACCACTTTGCCTTCGACGCCATCTTTGTCGTCCACGTCGCCTTCTCCCTCCCGAATATAACACACCCCCGTCGCTCACGACCTGATAGCAGTTCGGGCTACCAAGAACTGCTAACCAAGGCCCGCCCCTGAACTTATACTTGTCGTGCTTGGGCAGGGGCCATGCTAATCTTCTCTGTACCGTGACTACGGCCTTGGGATATCATCATTGAACTGGCTGGTTCCCGATAATTAAAATTTGCAGCATTTCAGTCATCTGCTGCAAGTGGACTTCGAACTCAGATCTGTATTTTAACAGTTCAAGGGTGTACCAACTGAGTTACGCCAGTTGGTGCTTACCGGTTCCACGAAAGGTACCACCCCGCAGGCCAGGGCTGCGGAACCAATCGGCCCCATGTAACTCGGACTTACAGTATTTTACTCATCTGTCTCCCATAAAATTTGAACTCAGGCCTGTTTTCCAACAGTTCAGGATNAACTTATACTTGTCGTGCTTGGGCAGGGGCCATGCTAATCTTCTCTGTACCGTGACTACGGCCTTGGGATATCATCATTGAACTGGCTGGTTCCCGATAATTAAAATTTGCAGCATTTCACTCATCTGCTGCGAGTGGACTTCGAACTCAGATCTGTATTTTAACAGTTCAAGGGTGTACCAACTGAGTTAGGCCAGTTGGTACTTACCGGTTCCACGAAAGGTACCACTCCGAAGGCCAGGGCCGCGGAACCAATCGGCCCTGTGTAACTCGGACTTACATTATTTTACTCATCTGCCTCCCATAAAATTTGAACTCAGGCCTGTTTTCCAACAGTTCAGGATGTACCATCTGCGTTGGGCCAGCCGGTTCTTGCGCCAGCCCCACGAACCCAGACACCACAAAAGGTGTCATTTGGTACAGACAGCAGGACGGTGGTCATGCAAGTCGAAATCAGCTAAGGGGTGCGTAACAACTCACCTGTCGCGCGTGCCTGCCCCGAGCGTAGGTCGGGTGCTTCAGCGCCATTCATTCCGACGCCCTGATGAGTAGAAGGGCGTGGGCCTGCTGCAGAGCCTGCAGCATGAGCCTAAGTGAAGCATCTCCCAATGCAGATCATGGCGGCAGTAACAAATATTTAATTGGGAACTTATGAAGACCGAAGTAGAATGGGTTCCTGACGCACAGTTGCGCAGTGCTGTTGCGCCCATGTGCCCCGTCCGAGTCCTCCTGCGCCCAAGCATGGTTCACCAACTTCCAGCCCCAACGGGGCATGGTTCGGGCCGCGCTGCTGTACCTTTTCAGATGGGACGAGGCCCTGGTTGTCTGGAGTAATGGAGTTTTGGTACTTCGCTGGTCACACGACGCCTTCTTGAGGACGGATTTTCACCAAAATGCTAAAAGTAAAATTAAAAAATAAAAATAAAAAATAAATAGGGCATCACGCCGCTGATAAATGGGCACACAAATGGTATATTTATGACTTCGGCAAATTCGTGTGAGCGATCTTGTACCTTACGGGCCCCGACGGGCACGCTCACCCTCAAACCTCTTACTGCAAATCATGGTTGGAGGACGATGCACCCGCAAAGGGTCCCACCACTCAGTTTTCTTCGGTCTCATGGGCCAAACCCCCACCGGCTCGTATGAGCGTTGAACTCCCTCGACCCGTGTTTCAATAATTCACGGGTGTATCAATTGAGCTACCCCCGCTAGCCTCCGTAAACAACCCTGGTACCAACACTGGTGCCGTGTCCCCGAAACGGGACCGACAACTAAGTAAAAAATAAAAAATAAAAAATAAAAATAAGAATACCAGCATCGGGAACCGGTGATTTGGGAAAGGGAGACCATCGGTGCCCGTTGCCGTGGTTAGCAGCAAAACTGAGGGGGATAGCCCCGCCGGGCCCTCAACCCCTCAGTATCTTCAATCGCTCCAATGCTCAATTGTCGCCGGTTGCCGCCCTCGATCCTTGTACCGTCGCTTTGAAAGTCCAATGCCATTACCAATAGTGCTAGTACCCAAGGCTGAGATTGACCACTGCAAAATTCAATATAAGTTGTTGCCGCACGGCACGCGGGCCTACAAAAATACATCAAGGCTACTCCTCTGCCCATGGACCAAGCTCACGACTGCCGACCTATGACGCCCGCCTCTCATAGGGCCTGGCTCCGTCCACGACTGTCAACCAGCGCGGAGGTCACCGCTTGCATTCTACTTTCTCTCGCACACCCCAATTACTCCCCAAAGCAACACGACTTCTGATGACGCATGCCGTATAAACGCAGATGTATCGTGGTCACTTCAATAAAAGAAAAACTTTTCCTAGTTTTAATGAAAGCCAAAAATTTTGTCGGCGGAAACGCCGACTATATAGCATCAAGAGTACATGCGCGCCTCAAAACTGCGCATCCATACATTCTCTACTTCTGGTCAATCACTCCGTCAACGTGAACAAACCACAACTGCGACTTGTGCAATGTATTCCAATTTCGAATGAAACTTATTTTCTGTCACTTGCAAAAACCAGGGCAGATACCCTTGTAAGGGTATTCGCGCCGACAGCGGGACTTTCGACGATGTCAGAGTCGACAATTTAAAGGATTTCGCATGATTCGAAAAAGTGACACATGAACTTGCAAACTTCAGTATATTCATCAATGAACTTGAAGGAAGACACACGACGTGACGTTAGAACCAGTATCAACAACTCCTACCCCTCGTATAAATTAGTCGTGATAACCATCCAAACCGCCATAGGTGCACCGTGAGAAACAAATGCGGTGTTTTTAGTTCCAACTCAATTATAAGGCATCATTGACCTACGTATGTCGTTACGTTTGATCCTTCATTTCTTATAATACCTTTTCGCATTATGCGTTTACCCATACAATTGTTGATCTCAGATGATTTGTAAATGCGGATAAGCTGGCGTTTTAAATTGAGTGGAATCGGGTCGTCCTTTTGTTCAAAAGTAATAATCACTTTGTGTTCCTCGATCATAAAATTTGTGCTCATCTACAGTCTTATACAAAGTTAAGGTCGGTAGGAGGAATACCGTTGACAAATTATTTTTTTAAGGCTTACCAAAAACTTATTTGTCGATGAGGTTTTAATTGTTTTGGCTTGTGTCTTCCACACCGAAAGGTTGCTGGGCAGTAGCCGAAGTTTAGCACTCAAGGCGTGAGACGATCTCTACTTACTATCATTTAAAAGCATGTGAGAAAGTAAATTGTGGTAGACAGGGTTGCCAGGCCGAACGTACGGAGCCCCCTAAGATGACCCCCTAACATTCGGGCGTTGGGATCCCCGTACAGGGTCCGAACTTGAAGGGGTTCGGACCCCGCAAAAAAATATTTTGGTACCTAAATATATATTTTTTTTCTGAATTGTTTTTTTGTGAGTTCTTTGTGATGTAAGGTATATCCCTCTTAATTTTGAAGTTATTATGTTCAAAAAAAAAAAAAAAAAAATCGGCAAAGATCGTGGTGTCAAAACTTGTTTGCCCACTCACTAATTTGTTTTTTTTCTCTTTTCACTTTTTATTTTTTCCTTATTTCGGGGCATGAAATTTGATGGTCTTACCAACCAACCTTTAGACATGTGTGAATGGGGTCGTCTGACTATGCTCGATGAGGTTAGCCAGGTACAGACACTGGAATCGGAGAGAGACGGGGTGAGGCTTAGTCAGAGAAGCGGGGCTCCGGTTATGAGATGTCATCCTTTGATTGGATTACACCACCCCTCGGCTCGATATACCCCTATTATGCCTGAAGGAGTAATATATCTTAAGTCATCATATTAATCAACAGAAAAATTCCCGCGAGAAATGAAAGTTGAAAAAAACATTCCATAAAAAAAAAATCCTTCATATTTATAAATTATCATTCCAATGTTTGTCCAATTCTAAAATTTTCAGTTTTATTTGATAAGTTCCCATCTAAATATGAGTTTTCCCTTCCAACTACATCTATTTGTTCAAGATGGAATGGAATTCTGGACGAGTTTATGAAATATTTTAATTAAACTTTCATTCTACTACAACAAATATCTTCTAATTTAGATTGGATTAACCTATTTATGACTGAAAATCCTTACTTGGAATGACAGTCCAATTAAAATATTTCATGAACTCATCCAGACTTTCATTCCATCTCTAGCATGAAGTTCAAATAAGAAGGGATACCCCATTCTTGGAAAGAAAGTTCTCAAGTAAGACGAAAAATTTTAAAATTGGAATAACGTTTTTTAAGATGGAATGAAAATTTGAAATTTAGAATGTAATTTTACTATAGAATGAATATTTAATTCTGGGAAATTTTTCCGTTGATGTCATTGTAACTTCACTGTGATTTGTTCTTGTGAAGTCTTCATTGTAACAATGGTTCTTATTGTTAATGAGGTTACCAACTCATATTGTTTCAATTGGTATGACTAAATGTTTTAATATCGTATAAATTATTATTTATTTTCCTTACAGTTTGAAACATTTCTTCTACTATCTTAAGTTATATTCTGTATATATGGCAGGAGAATGTCTTTTACGCTTGTGTTTTAAAGTTCCGTGAAAGGGGAAAAACCTTGCGTACAGTCACGAGTTGCTTATAACATGTTTCTTCGTTGATGATATCAACATAAATGACGAAATGTGGTTCAATTTTAAGATTGTCGTAAAAAGGGTTTAATCCTGTTGAGTAACTTAAACTTAATACTCAGATCCGCGTATTATGCATACATTCATACAGTTTATTATCGAAGGCAAAACCTCAGGAGTCAGTATGACCGCGACCTAAATTGAGTTTTAAATCTTGGAATTATTATGGACCCTCAAGTCATTAATATAATTGGGCAGACACGATACGTGTCCTACTTGGAAAGACATCAAAAAAATGTCTTCAAAAGGGGCGCCGCTCATTCCTCTATGGGGTTAGTCTGACATAAGTCTGTGAGATCCAAAGAAGGAACTCATTCGGAAATGTTGAAGTTTTGAAAGATATCTTTGCATCGATGGTAACATGGAAGTCAATATTTTCATTTGGAATATGGGTCAATTCTGTATATTTTGAAAGATCTCTGGGACGTGTGTCTGGCTGAGCCGTGATCGGGACTTGGAGAGCATGACCCCTAAGTGGTAATTTGACGATGACCCTTGTTCATCCACTAAGTGGCAACCTGACGATGAAACAATTATTTTTATGGTTTTTTAATGAACATCGTTCATCCACGAAATGACAACCTGAGAAGGATGAAAATGTTTTGATGATGAATTTTTTGGTATTATTAAATTGAACATCGTTCATCCACTTCAAGAGGTCAGTCTGAGAGACTGAAGTTATCAAGCCTATGGTGGAAAATTGACATCGTTGGGACGTAACTCCCAGCGTGGGCAGTTGACCAAGTATAACCAGACATCGGACCTTCCGATTTTGGCCTGGAGTTGAAACCTGAGGGGTGGCCACCCTGGTGAAGGAATCAACTCAGGTAGTTATCGGAGGGGTTGGATGTAGTGTTTTGAAATATTTGAAATTTTTAATGATAGGACTTACGCGTCATTGTGCAACCAATACGGGGACAACTGTTAATATAACAACACGGTGGGCAACATATTTGGTCTGATCAACCGGACTATGGTGGGTTTAGACCAAGACCGCCGATCCCCTCACATTAGACTTCGGGTGGGACGGTAATATGGTTTCGGTTGAGATCCGCGTCCAAAGGGTTAGGTTCGCCGACTTTTCGGACAACCAACGAGGGTCTGGGAAGAAAGTCTAAAGATGCAGAAAAAATTATTATTGACTCTCTTGATAATTTTCACCATTGTAGTACAATTCAGTATCCCCACCTTTGGTTCATTCAATTTGGATTGGGGTTTTCAGTATGTGGGAGACCCGGGTTAGAATTTGGGCAATGGTAGAATGTATCAAGGGAGGCAATGCGAATCTTGACCGCATCTCAATTCAGGTACTCGGATTTGGCTATCCATTTATCAAAGATGCGTCTTATTTTGGGAAAAGGGACTTGTCTTTTCTTTTAGAAGGAAACAGAAGTACATAAGATGTTTGTATTGTATCATATGTTCATTGGTGTTATTAATCATGTCAGATTTTTACCAGTTGATTTGATAATGAGAAACGATCTAAGGAAAAATTGTATGAACGATCGTGATAAACGTCCTTAGTGACGGGGACGTCGCTTAATGAGGTCTGGGAACACTGTCGGACCAAATACCCTTACAAGGGTATTTGGCCATGTTGTTACATTCGACACACTGATCGCACCGACCGCCATGACGAAGTTGGTCTGAACTTAAAAGTGTACGTGTTTTCTTGTGACATATTAAAACGATGTCCTCGACCATTGAGGCCGGGGCAAATCGGTGAAAAAATTTCGAGAGTATGTGCACGTGTTGTTATGACGAGCGCTGTAATCGTAAGGATCGGTAGTAATACCCTTCGACCGATAAGGCCGAGGGGTTGATTAGGTTAGTGATGTGTCGGGTACATCTACGATACTCACTGCGACTTGGGATGGTACCTGTCTATCTACCTGTACTGAGCCTTTAAAAATGCTAATTTTTGTCTTTTTCTGCTCAACCTTAGATACCCGGCACATCTGCCTCTAATTGGTGTGGTACCGGCCTACTTGCTACTTGAGTGTTTCTGTTCCTCTCAAGTGTCGTAGACCTCTTTCCCCGCCACTTGAGCGTTTTCCCCGCCTCGACCCTCAATGTCATGGCTACAGGTAAGTACCAGCCTTCGGGCCTTCAAATCAACCAAGTGCCATTGAGGGTCACACACACACTCAAGCCGACAAGCACTCAGACTGGGCTTGCAGACCAGCAAGCGTCCGCAAGCACACAAATTTAGAAATGGGCTCGGGCCACTAGGCGGACCAAGCCTCACTACGCTACAAATACCTGAGTTGCTCCTTTTCAAATCGAAGTAGGAGCTAGCTCGGTGGGTTTCAGTATGGATTGACAATCAAGTGACTTGGGGATCGAATCCATCCGACCCTAAGCTAGCTTCTTTTTGGTGAGGAGATCAACTACAGTTTACCCCGTGATCGGACGACCGAGACTTGAACCCGCGACCTCAGTTCTAAGAGTGGTCAAATTTCGTTAGTTAGTTGAAGCATTGAGTCTCTCCCCGACACTTGGCACGTTAGGGAAGTTAGACTGTTCGATTCTGTTTTTTTTTATGTCTATTTCTTAGTCTTATTTTTTTTATTTTTTATTTTTTTATTTCTTGTTTTTTTATTTCTTATTTTTGGTATTCCTCACTATTCGCGTATCTATGACCGATAGTTACTTCGAACGAATCTGCCGTAGAATCCAGGGCGGATTCATTCCAGGGTCGCCATAGACATTCCTCTACAGTAGCGAACTTCGAGCATGGTTGGTCTGCCCGTGCCTGACATCCGGTATACGAGGACTCGGTCGGAGCCGGGGAGGAGCAAGGTAAGGCGCATGCAGAACATGAATGAACGACACCTGGAAACGTGACGCGCAATTCAACTCATGGGTTTGTGAGGTGGAACGAGCAAGATGGAGGAAGGGGGAGAACACGCATGCTGCTAAGAAAGGAAAAGGACTCACGACTGATGGAGATGGCCGCGCAGAGAGCATGGGGGAAGATCGAGAGGGGGTTGAAAGCGCGGAGGAAAAGGATGGTCGCTCGGTAGAAGGAGGTGCGAGGGGAGGTAGCGCAAGCATGCAAGAACGGAGATGGCATGCGGGGAGAAGAGGCAAAATTGCGCAGTGAAGGTAACAACATGGCGGCGAGCGGAAGAAGGAGAAGTGTCAGAGGAAGGAGGAAAATGCTGTGAAGAAGGATGAGAAAAATAATAGACAAAGGGAAGAAGAAGAAGAAGAAGAAGAAGAAGAAGAAGAAGAAGAAGAAGAAGAAGAAGAAAAAGAAAAAGAAAAAGGAGGAGGAGGATAGAGGAAGGGACGATACTCACTTGGCTATATCTCCGCTGATTACCATAGGCAAAGGCAGTCTCGGTGAGCTGCCCATCATGACGAGATGCGAGCTTGTACCTGTCGTGCCCCGTGCTATGGTCATGGTATGTCGCACATTGTGATGGATCGGGAAACGTCCGTGAGACGGTAACGGCGACGACGAAGAGAGAGCGCAACAGGTAAGTCTCCAACCCCACGACTGGCCTCTCGCTACTTCCATCGATAGGATGGGCAAATTCGAATGAATTTAGCGCTAGAATATGAGACTGTACACTACGAGTACGTGGGTGTGTATGTGTGTGCATACGCGTCCGAGTAGGTGAGTGTGTGAGTGTGTAGGAGAGAAAGCGAGAGAGCGGAGAGAGGGGAAGAGATCGAGAGCAATCCACGGAGAGAGAGCAAGAGAGAGAGAAAGAAAGAGAAAATGAAGACAAACACTTACCTCGACGAGAGGTGAGCTCGATAGGCAAAGTGGAGGACTACTAGCATGATTTACCGAACACAACGTACCCTTAGTTTGACTGTACCAGACCCGAAAGATAGCTTGGATACATTTGTCAGCTTTGGTTTATTATTGATATTATTATTTCTCTTATCCTTGTTTTAATATTATTATCATTTATTATTTTATTATTTTATTATTATTTATATTATAGCGATGAGTACGGCTATGTCTATGAGCGAGCAAGGAAGAAAAGCATTGCGCGGGTGATTGAGGAACGGGCGCGCGATAGGTAAGAGCATGTATGGAGCTAAGGGGGAAAGGACAAACTTGAACTTACCTGATCTTGCAGTCAATGTTGGCGACGTTCGGGGGGTGCAGACGATGATGCCTGTCACCTGCTCTCAGCTTTAACACCCTCATCCCGTAGGTGTCGGGGAGAATGGATGCTGCATTGTCGTGGTGGCGTCTTAGTGTCCGCACTCACAATGACATGTTTTATTTGTCTTCGCTGGTGTCACGACTTAGTAAGGAGCGGTAGTGCAGGTGGCCCGGCCCTGCTCCGGCTGCCTATCATCTGCGAAGGCGGAGGCTTGTGGCATGCTTGATGGCTCTGCCGATGAAGTCTGAGAAGGGAAAAACATAAATGGAAAGCAAAGGCAATCGGAAAAAGGAAGAGAACCCAAGGGTTAACAACTATCTAAAAGCATGTGTGTTGTGATTAGTATGAGCCTGCCGTCGACGCTCATGCTGAAGGGTGGCCCCCAAAGAAAGATGAGAGGGAAGTAAGGAAAAAGAGGAAGAAGAAAGACAAAAAGAATTCATTATGGGAAGGGTCTCCATTGAAGCTTCGGCCAAAGGGCGGCCCGATGTTGAAAACTTCGAACCAAGAAAGGAATAAGAAGAGAAAGGAAAAGGAGCCAGGAGTGGTAGGGATCGAAGAGCCACTGTCGAGGTCTAGGCAAAAGGGTGACTGACCTTGAAGGAGTTAAAAAATATGAAAGAGGATGAAGTGAAAGAGGAGTAAATAAGGGCTTCCATTGAAGCCCATGTTGAAGGCTGGCTCGAAAGGCCTAAAAGTTTGACTAGTCGAAAAATACAGTAAAAAAAAGAGAAAGGTAGATAAGCTGCATGTTGTTGCCCAGGGCCTCGGGAAGAAGGACGGTCCGACACCTAGGTTGAAAGGGGTAGTGGAGCCAAGGCCGCAAGGGTTCAAGTTGCAGTTGAGGCCTTCGGGCTGAAGGGCAACTCAAAGCGGAAGAAATCAAACAAAAAAATTGTATGCATATGAATATCATGCTACACTAACGTGATGCACAATACACAAGTGTAAGGATGGAGGAAAGCTAACAAATTATTAGTTTGTGGGCCATGATAATGTTAATGACGTGTGCATAGGAAGGAAGAGAAGGAGGAAGACGACATGCCCAATGACCATAGTATTGCGGGGATGCCCTCGCGCAAAGAACGTCAACAACACAAAAGGGTTGGCCCACAACGGCACGTAGTAAAAAAAGTTCTACGCGACATATGAGTGAACAAAACAAGTCACTGATGAGCGCATAAAGAACAACGAGGGCAGGTGATTGTACGTAAACGATGTCTGGAGTCGACACAATTATGGAAATACGGGGTACACAGAGAAAAGATTATTCGTCGAGCACGACGAAAGCACAACGAAACCATTATAACTAAAGATATAAATAAAGATAGATATAGTGTCGAAAAAGTGAAAATAAGGCCTCAACCATATATATCGCTCTTCGTTTCTAGTGTACAGCTAGAGAGACTCACGTGTTTTCTTTTTCTTTATTTGATTTTTTTTCCTTCGGCCTCTCATCTCATGGCAAGCGCACCACAAAGTGGATTGATGACGGAAATAGCTTAATGGTGGAGTATAGCCTTGCCAAGGCTAAGGTTGAGGGTTCATAATTCTTCCTGGATTTGGTATTATCAGTCATGTGGTTTCTACTTTTTCCAGAAAGTATGTGTTTGTCTATTTGGGCATGGTTTATGGTGCGCCGTGTGAGACGTATTTCGTCGATATTGGACGCCGACTGAAGGCAGATACGAAGTGCAGCAAGATCATAAGAGGGGCACCAGTCAAGGCAACTTCGTTGCGAGTTCGAAAATAAAAGACAACACCATAAAGACTCAGGATCCAACATCATAATAAAAGACTACCTTCATAATTCACTCCAAGCATGCTCAGACTAAGTAGTAGTCGTCTTACTCACTGTCAGAGTTCAAACAAAGCCTTGAACACCTTCCTCCATTTCGGCGATAGTATAGTCATCTTCCCTGTACAAGGAAGAATGACAACACCTTACTATGGACCAGGAACATTATTTCGGCATGAGTCTCACTACCGACTACAGGACTTAACTATACCCTCTTAAAGTCTATTAGGCAATGATATCAATCTACTTTGCAATTTTCCAAAGAACAGGTTCAACATGCTGACCTCCCTCAAGAGAATTCCTTCTCTTCAAAGGTTGGTCACTCCATTCACCTTCGGTCTCATGCCGAAGGTGGATTTCATATAGTTTTTCTATCTTTTTTTGAAAAAAACAATTCATAAACATATACAAACAGACACAAACAGTCACTAAACAATCAATATATATATACATAACAAGTTTAAACTTTGCTCAACCAAGAATAAAACATACAATGATACGTCACTTGAAACATACATCATTCATTCCCACATACAATCATTCATACTAAGTCATACACATTTACCATAGTGCGAATAAATACTTTTATTATTTTTTTATATAATACTGAAATTCGAGGAGTCGAGATGTTCTCAAGTGGACACTTACATACTCCAATTATATTGAGTAACCAATCGATAAAAATATGAGTCTATAATTAGACTCTTTATGCATTGATTCTTAAATCTAATTCGTTATCGTACTCTATCATATACAACCTCAAACGAGTACCTAGTTTTCACGTAGATGACCTAATATTACATTTACTATACTATTTATCCCTAGTGATTAGTAAGTCACTAAGTGTATAATTAACCTGTATCTCATGATCTTGTAAGGGTCAAATTATACTTTCAATAAGCAACCTCATCAATCAGACTCTATATCAGATTAACATAATATTTTAATTAGACTTTTACTACATAGTTGACCTCCTAGTTGTCAACACAACTAAGCACAGTATCACTCACGTTATTTTATTTATCTATTCATACCATTTCTCAATATGACTATAATTGGGGTTTTAAGGCTACGATGTCGTATATACCTTAAGCTTTGCCCGTCGAAAATGTATGTTAAATATCAAGACCCCTTTTGAAATATTCGACAGACCTTAATATGCAATAGTCCACTACCACTTAAATGTACCTATCATACAGAAGTGCATGACCTTTTACCATTACAACTTTACGAATTAGCTAACTCTTAAGTAAATATCATCATCATCAGATCATTTTAATTAAAGTCTTGGAGAGGACACTTATCTCAAGCAGATAATCATAGATTCATATTCTACACGATACAACCTTAAAAGTTAGACAACCGTCGAGAGACCGAGTCAACCATTATGACATATATCACATAGCTCTAAAAATTGAATGATCGATAAATCCTGTAAGCAATGACTGATATGGTTAGTTTAATTTGTAATCTTATAGTCAGGCTGTATGACGCATGACCTCGGGAAGACACATGGTCTTCAAGTAGGTAGCGTAGCAGCTATACCATCCTTCAGGGTTCAAGAAGTTTACTCAGCATTCGCATATATCATCAAACTTCAAAAGGGAACAAAACAATACGTATCATCTTTCTTTCACTACCCTAGCAGGGATCCTTTCTCGTCACTCAGAGAAAGGTACTATGAGACATCGAGGAGATTCAATCTCTCTTACACTTCGGACAGTGACCCAGATCAGGGATTTAAACCTTATTAGAACAAGCGCTTTAGTCAGGCTAGCTGAGGGTAAGCAACATCTGAACCCACTATGGTCGAAGTTGAGGCATCGTGGTCAGTCATCGGGTCGCTTCATTTCAAAGTCCACGGAAATAGGACGTGCTCACGAAAGGTAGACATTACGATCTACTACTTCAATTTACTTTAATAGTCTCAGCTTATTATGAGCAATCATGATGCTATAACTATCATAATAGATTCAAAGCGCATTGAGGATATACCACAATAGTGACCAGTGAATATAGTGTCATCCTACTTGTCAATCCGTCATTGACATTCTAGGTTAAGCAATAGATAAAAGACCTTTCAAGATAATAATTCAAAAAGGTGAAAAAACTCGGATCAAGGCAAAAGATAACATCAGAGATGATAAGTAAACTTGCATTCGGGTGGTTTGAAAGCATATGAATGTAATATTACGAAGATCATCCTCCGTCCGAACTGACAATGTTGCCTACAGTCTAATGGGAATATAGTGTAACAACTTACCGCTAACATGAACGTTCGACTGATGATTTAAATAGAGGTGGATGTAGATGTAAAAATCACAAGATATGTTGAACAACATGACTTGATGGGCATAAAGGATTATAAGTCATCTCGTAGTTGCGAAACTCTCATACCATGTTTCAATGACTATCATATCACCCTCTCCTAAGGGTTCCCTCCTTTCATTCTTGCATCCTCAATCCCACTCTTTGTTGTTGACTCGATTGACACTAGCAGATCACATTGGGTCATAAGGTATAAGAACGTAAAATAATCATAGGACCGAGCGCTCCTTACTTCGTATATAAGCTCAAGGAGAAGGCAATTAAGCTACTCGTAGCAGTCCCTTCTAAATAATTTAGCGCGAAAAGAATTGTGCACCAGGACCCACGAACCTTACAATATACATGTTATCTCGTTGACCCTACTATCGATACAAACCAAGGATGTAGAGAGTTTTCTTCCTTGTAAGGTGGTAAGCAATGCACTGAATAGATAGTTCAATCATACAAGGAACGAAATTTCGTCATAACCCTACAACTTAGATATGACTAAGGAGATACAAAAAAGAAAGTCGTGTAAAAGTAAGGTTGACCAAGTTAGTCTATACTACCTAAAGATAAATAGAATAGTTAGTCACACACCTATTTCTCCTTGACCCTTGATAATTTTTAAGAGCATCAATGTAGTCGTTAATTTCCTAACTACTCAAGTCGACACAAGAGGTTATACGGATGAATGCCTCGAGTATGTAAACTGAAGGAAGGATACAACATACACAGATACCTCCTTGAAGTCGTTCACTAACCTAACTTCTAACTTCTATGTAAAGAATCTCATTCACTAGCCGGCGTAAACTTCTAATTATCTTATACTTTAGTTCGTTCTTCTAAGGACGTTGGTAGGTAGTCAAAGTCCCTAACAACATGACCGTTGCAGGTACAATTGATATAACTGCACACCTTTCCAAGTGCATCAATCCCTATTCGACATAATTTCAACCCGCATATCACAGACGATATCAGTTTGATTAAAGGTTGTCGTTTTGTCATGATCATCGTCTTACCATACCCGAGTCCGTTCACTAAGGATCTCGGCTGGAAAGCGAGATCCCCGGCAACGGCGCCACCTGTCGGACGCAGCGGTCCCACACCAAGACGCAAAGTGTTTTCAGTGTCGGACCTCGCGGTTGCATCACGCAAGAGTTTTAGAAGCGTTTCAGCGAAAGACCAACTCCGACCGTGCGCGCCAGCTATACCTCTGGCAGCTCCCTGCGTCTGGATAGAGGTCCCGCGAGGTACAACTCACCTCCACATGCGGGAGTTGTCACCATCCCTTAGATGGACGTATCCCTGCTGAGCTACTCACTCATGTGCGAAGGTTCTTACTTGCAATCGCAGAGGTATTCAACCGAGGGCGTTTGCTCGATCGCTGTAGCATAGGCATACGGGCGGTTGAACGCCTAAGGCTGACTTGTATATGTGTCGGGCATCTGGGCGCTGATCTCCCGGACCGACTTACAATTCAGGTCCACTCGATTGACGAACGTTCGCGCATTCTACGCTTTGAATATAAATAGTTTTAATATGTATGACTCATAACCTGTTCCTTTTTCCGGAGCAGGATCCCCTCAATACTTGAATTATCAGGGATCGCTCGTAAGTTATATACCCTATTCTACCTAGTGATTAAATACATTCAATGTATCTTTTATGAAAACCTCCTTACCATATCATAGATACATATGAAATGGAATAAGATACGGAATAATTAGGCAAGGAGATGTCACATACACTTAATACTTTCACACAAACAGTCATAATTCATCAGAGAAAACATAGGCCGTTGACCTTTCAAACATAGTATAGATGGAATGAACATAAAATAAATAAGGTTTTTCGCCTTAGCAATAATTTTAATCTGCTTAATAATCAGGGAAAAACACAAGGCTGGGTACTCAAACAGAGTGTATAAATCGCGTTGTCGAGCGCATTGATCCTGCACCGCACAAGGCAGCGTGGGACTCTCCCGGCCACGTCGCGCAGGAGTTGGTCTGTTCCTTCGTCACGAATATACATGGAGCTTCCGCAAGCGGCTCCGGCCGAGTGCGCCAACCATACCTCTCGCAAGCCCCTACGACAGGATAGGGCCTATGCGAAGCACGACTTACCTCCATCTTACGGGAGCTGTCACCTCCCTTCGGTGGGCGTATCCCCGCCAAGCTACCAGTCCACCGTACGAAAGCTGATCAGTTGCAATCGCAGAGGTGGACCAGTCGAGGGTGTTTCTCGTTCGCTGTAGCATAGCGGGTACGCGCGGTATTACTCCTCTATCGAACCCGCACGCGAACCGACATCTTAGGGGGGCTGAAGTCCCAAGCGCGACTCGTCGCCGGTCGATTAGGATGCATCCCACACACCACGCACACACCACTATAAAGAACGTAAAAATAAAAACACGCACACGTACATATACACGAAACGACACAAAACAAACTCAAAATCCCTTAGGTGGGCGTATCCCTGCTGAGCTACTGACACACGTGCGAAGGCTTTTACATGCAATCGCAGAGGTAGGCCAGCCGAGGGCGTTTTCTCGATCGCCGTAGCATAGGCATACGCGCGGTAGAACGCCTTAAGACTGACCCGTATGTCGAGCCCCGAGGTGCTAACTCTCAGGATCGACTATCTAATCAGATCGACTTCTCGGACAGTCTTCCAAGCTTAACTAACTATGACAATGACTCCATGTCCCCTTTGTTGACCTTATGAAAATGCCAGAGTCAAACCCTTAGTGATCTCTCATTCTTCTCAAAAGAAGTCTCAAACAGAATGACTTCCTAGGTACCGACCAACGTACGATCTCATTCACAAGTATATATAGATATATGTATGTATGTAAATCAGGGGAGCTGACTGAGCGGTGGACCTCACTTTCACGATTGTCGTGTCCCTTTGCCCGAATTTCCAGAAGATCCCAAACTCAGAAATCAGTACAAATGTCCAACACCTGCGCAGATGCAGGAAAACACATACACACATACAAATGCAGAGACAGRATGCGCTACGAGTGTCAACCTTTAACCCACTCACAGCATGCCACTCACGCCCCAAACCYTTGAAAACAACATTCCTTCCCAACCCTGACTCCATTTTACCCCAGCCYCAYACATTTTGAAGACTCMTGAGTGTGATTTRGAYAATTTASRCATAGATACAGGGGRAAGATTTATCTGTTCCCTTCTTAGGYCTTGTCTTAGGTGTGGGTGTCAAGCCATGGGTGGAAGTTGAGTCGGAGTTCTACCGACCTGTTATCTAGAGATAACAGAATTGCTGCTCTTACGAATTCTCTGTAAGTTCTCCGAAGTGCCGAAACCTGTAGACACAACACAGTCCAAGAGAATCTTAACATCTCTCTTCCTAACTGAGATCTAGAAAGTTCCTTCTAGACTCTGTGTTCCCTGTCTGACTCCTACTATTCTTAACTAATTGTTTGGGCTGTTGCCCATTCCGCTTCAGGTAGTGAATAATAATTTACTGCCTTTTTACTGTCACGACAATTCTCCATACTCCTTTTCACTATCTCATTCTTATCCCTTTTGGGATTTATCCTATCTAAGGTCCCTTTCCTTCTCCCAACATACATGATCACATCATTAATCCAACTTGTGGAAAAAATCTCATGGAAAGGAATTAGATGAATGGATAGTTTTTCTGTGAGGCAAGGTTTCACTTATCCCCTTTTAGTAGAATCAGAGATAGTTAGTTAGGACTGAACAATGCAGATTGTGGAGAAAGTTAGCGGCGGTATGACAGACCATTCAGGACATATCCATCTGTTACTGGAACTTTGTTTGACAAGGGCAAACTTGTGGGTCTTGGCCACTGTGTGCCAAACACATTTAGCGGTAGGCTTATCCTATGACTAGCCACTGATAAGGCAGGTGTCCTTGAAACCTCGCTACTTCTTATATTTGATTAGTCACTGATAAGACAGGATTCCCCTGCTACTCTTATCACTGACTAGCCCTCAATAAGGGGGGTGCCCAAGGATCCTTACTACTCTTATCACCGACTAAGCCTTAGGATGTTTATTGATAAGGCAGGTGTCCTTGAAAACTCACAACTCTTATATAGGACAAGTCATTGATAAGACAGGATTCCCCTGGTACTCTTATCACTAGCTAGCTCTCAATAAGGCAGGTGTCCAAGGCTCCTTGATTACTCTTACCACTGAAAAGAATGTTAGGTTTAATCAGTGATAAGGCAGGTGTCCTTGAAACCTCACAACTCTTATATCAGACCAGTCACTGATAAGACAGGATTCC
>BFEA01000128.1:1261357-1274788 GCA_003427395.1 Chara braunii
TCTCTCTCTCTCTCTCTCTCTCTCTCTCTCTCTCTTTCTCTCTCCTTCTTTCTCTCTCTCGTATCATGCATGCTCGGTGGCCGTTTTCATGTGTCCAGATCGTGGCAACGGGAGCCCGAAGTGCGAAAATATATACACGTCTCTCTCTCATTCCCTCTCTCTCTCTCTCTCTCTCACACACACACACAAACACACACACACACACACATTTTATCGATATGATGAGCAAAAACGGAATGAATCTTCCGCTGAAACGCGGGAATATACACTGCCTACTTTTTAATTCGCTCGTCCCATCGATCCAAGTAGCGCGCAGCGAGGCGCGGGTTGGTGACGTAGCCGTTGGTCAAGGTTGGAGACTTATCGTCTCTCTCTCACTCTCTCTCCTCCTTTCCCACTCTCTCCCCTCGCTCTCACGTAGTCCGCAAATACTGAGAAGTTAGATAGGGAGCGTTGAAGAAGAGATGGCGGACTTAGAAGAGGAAGAAGAAGTACGCTCTCTCTCTCACACATACTAATCGTATACACACACACGCACACACACACATGTGTATAGTAGTGAATGAATCTTTCTTCGTTATTGCGTTAGATTCATTCACTTTATTTTAGTTATTTGCTTATTTATTTATTTATTTATTTATTTGTTTGTTTATTTATTTTTCCTTGTTTTAGTTGTTGACAATATCGGGGTGAGCCGTGAAATCGGAGACTCACTTGTTCTCACTTTTGTGCTCCGTCGTCGTCGTCATCGTCAGTAGTTCGTCGTTAGTTGTCGTCACCGTCGTCGTCGTCCGTCCGTAGGCGCACCGCACTCCCGGCGGCAAACCGCCGAGACCACGGCGATCCAAACACTTCACCGGATCATTCAATCGGTACGAGCGACGGAGGTGTGTACAAATGGCAGGGATGTAATTAGCGCGAGCTGATGACTCGCGCTCGCTAGGCATTCCTCTTTTAAGATCGATAATTACAACGATCTATCTTGTCACGATGAACCCCCTTCCCTTCTCTCTCTTCTCCTACTCCTTTCTCCTCCTTCTTCTCTACTTCTTCTTCTTCTTCTTCTTTTCTCCTTCTACTCCTTCGTCACTACTACTACTAACATCGTTCCCACCATCGCTGCCATCACGCATCGTTGTCTACTCCCTTACTCGTGTGGGCTACCCCTCCGCGCGACTTTCTCTTCCTTGCTGCGCTTCATCTCCTCCTACAGCGCGACAATCTCCATTGCTCCGCACGCTCCATTCTTCTGCGCCCCTCGCCTGTATGCCCCGTATGTCGCCTTCGAGGGAATGCACGATCAGGTAAGCATTTCTCCTCTCCTTCTCCTCCTCCTTCTCCTCCTCCTTCTTCTTCTTCTCTTTGYTTGCGCCCGCTACCTTGCAGCCTCCTCTGCGCGATCTCTTCAATGCTTCCCGCGCGCTAACCTTCTGTCGGTTGCTCGTGCACTACCCCGCGCTCGCTCAACCTTTGCGCGCACACTCCCGCACGCTGCCCTCCTCGCGAGCTTCTTCGCCYGTGCGCTRCTACACACGAGCTGCTCCCTCCGACGAGTGCTCCGCCTGAGTACGCGGATCAGACTCTCGGACGTCGTCTGCGAAATACAACAAAATTTTGTGAAAGTGAATCTGCTCGTTTATCGAGTGCAGATTCACTAAGGTGAGTATGTGAAGGTTTGCTACGGGATCAGAAATTTCAACGAATAATAATAAGAATAAGAATAATAAGAATAATAAGAATAATAAGAATCTAATTAAAAAAAAATCAAATCTAACGAATAAATAAACAGACAAAAGAAAATTTTAACTGCTAACTACCCCGTCGTGCCAACTGTCACAACGGGGTCTAACCTCGGCTAACCCCATTCTCGAAGTCACGGATTCAAGTCCCGGTTGTCTCAGACCGGGTAAACAAAAGTCGATCTCCCTTTCAAAAGGGAGCTATCTCTACAGGCGATAGGTCTTGATCCCCGGATCCCCTGCATATCAAACAGTCCTGAAACCTACTGAGCTAGCTTCCACTTCGAGTAGAAGGGGAGCTGCTCTGGTATGTATAGAGCAATGTCTCGACTTGGCCCGGCCGACAGTTCGACACCGTCTTTAAGCCTGTGTATGTGCATGCTTGCCGGTCCTGCGGGCCTGTCTGTGTGCTCGTTGGCTTGAGTGTGCGTGTGTGTCCCGCAAGGGCACCTAGTTAACCGAAAGGCCCGAAGACGGGTACTTACCGTAGCCGCGTCAGTTGAGGGTCGCAGTGGGAAAGTTATAAGGCAGCGGGGTAAACCCGCACACTTAGAACAACGGGAAAACAGTCAAGTAGCAGGTAGTCCGGTCCCCAACCGAGTAGACCTGCCGAGTACTCGAGGCCGATCAGAAGAAGACGAAGTAGGCATTTCCAGAGGCCCAGTACCATCAGGTAGGCGAGCACCGGTTTCCAGTAGTACGATCCTAGGTCCTGTGTCTATGCAGAGGGACGAAGGCACCGGTCACTTGGGTGGCGGCTTGGTCAGGAAGTCACCGCCCAAGGGGCGACTCCCTTTCTACCTACGGAAGGCTGAGTTAGGTCCTCAACCTCGCTCATGGTGCACGAGTAAGGATAGAGGTACTGCTCGAGCAAGCGCAACAATCAGGACGCTGCCTCAACCTTGATGATCTTACACTAATGATCGCTCCGGTCGTATGGCCGAGGCGTGTATTAATTTATTTTAATTAATGCACTGACAATTAAGTCTCAGCGTACATCGTAGATCTACTTGTCATAACATCAACCCTATCAACCCCTCAACCTCTTTGGCCGAAGGGTATTACTACAGATCCTAACCTTCAGAGCGTGCGTCGTAACAACGCGCTCGCATACTTAACGAAAATTTCTCATCGATTCTGCCCCCGGCCTCATTTGGCCGAGAAATTCGTTTCGAGTGTCATGCTCAACCGTGCACACACTTTCCATTCCAGACTGGCTTCATCATGGTAGCCGATGTCGTTACTGTGTCGAATGCAAAGACATGGCAAAATACCCTTGTAAGGGTATTTTGTCCGACAGTATCCCAAACCGCATTAAGCGACGTCCCCTGTTTTCCGACAAGCAATTCGTCAAATCCGAATTCTGGAATGAAATATGGCTTCAGGATTGACACCGTCACCTTACTTTTCATTATTACTGCCGGGATTTTAACCCGGGTCTCCCACATAAAATATAATAACTAAAAGTGGGGATACTTGATCTGTACTACAATACTTGAAATAGTTAAGTATGACAACGCACCTTTCCTTCCCCCACACCCTTAGTCTTTGGTCCAGGTATTCGTTGGTTGTTTTCAGGGCTGGTGTTCTCATACGAAGTCAACCCGTCAAACGCGGGTCCTAACCGAGACCTTGGGTGTTCAAATCTTCATATCACAATCCAAAGTTGCCTGTCATCCTGCCCGAAGCCTAATACAGGAGGACAACGGTCTCCATCTCGACCCACCACAGTCTTGTTGATCAGGCCGGAGCTGCGGCCCACCGCGTTGTTGCTTATCGGTGGTTACCCTCGTTGGTTGCGTAACGATGGGCTAGTCATCCTATCTTTAAAATTACTAATCTCGACTCCTTCGACATGCACCTGAATAGATCCTTTCATCAGGGAGGCCTCCCCTCTAGTTTCTCTTCGAGGCCATAGTGGAAGGGTCCGCTGCCTGGTTGTGCTAGGTCAGCAGCCCACGCTGGGAGTTACGTCACAACGATGTCAATTTTCCACCATAGACTTGGTAATTTATGCCCTCAGGTTAACCCTTAGGGTGGATGAATGATGTTTTTTAAATAAACCAAATGAATAAGATAATAAATTGAGCATTCGTCAGGCTACCACTAAGGGTTGTGCCCTCCAAGTCTTTGATCATAGCTCGGTGAGGCACGCACTTCGGGGTCATTTTGTATATATATAACCATTATTTATATATATATATACAACCATTATTTTTTTTAAAATAAACTTTATTGACTCTTTTCTTGTCAGAATCCACAAAAAAACATCGCTTTCAAAGGAAAAATGAGTGCAAAAGGTTTCCACTCATTGAAAAGAGTTTGTCCATGTCGTGGCAAGGTTTTCTCAAACATATAATCAATCCTTCCAATATCTTGGTCATACAACCTTTCACTGACTTTCACACAAAGCACTGATCCGCCCGTTCCTCTACCACCATCTCTAGGCCTCTGATGAGTCCAATAGTGATAGACAAAGGAAGATAATGACTCACAAAAAGACTCAAACATAGACAAGGATTCACTCACAACGTGAAAGTGTGTGGTCACCAACATCCCCTTTGGATATATATATAAATATAAGGTATGTTATAATGCGTCAGACTTCCGACTCATCTCTCTCATCCTCATGCTTATCCTCAAGATCTCCATGTATTTTCTTATACTATCATCTACTATAAACCTTTATCCTATCAAAACTCTCAAGGAGAAGAAACTTGTCCTTTTTTTGGGCCGCACTCTGCTTATCCATGTTCTCTCTTACCCAACAAAACTTCAATTTTATCTAGAAGTTCATATCTCCACTTCTTTCTAAACAAGGAAGGTGCTATCCAACCCCAGTATCTGATGAAGTTCTACTCTGTCACCCTTGGATGTCCTGGGGACTGTCTGTCTAGCGCTGGCAATCAACCTCCCTTGTGCATCAAACTCAGTCATCCCTGCCTTAATGTATCTGGCGAAAATCTCACAATCTTCCCTGAAGTGTCCTTCTTCTGCTACCCCTAACCATAAATAAGATGCATAAAATAAACCGACATGTATGAATAATTTTAAATGGATAACCTCAAATGAATGGTCTTAAGATAATGAATTTAGACGCTTAGATTCAACTGGGTATATTCAAGTAGATGGTCCAGGGTGGATGAGTTTAAGCAACTACCCTCATGACTGAATGTCGTCATCCAGTTGAACATAAACAAGATGGTTTGACACCTATTTCCTTACTGCCTCGCTGACTACACTTAGGATTATGTGCCTCTTGCAAGCACTACAGTTGGCATAATAAGCTGTTCTATCCATTCTATTCGCCCCCTTTTTTGTGGATCTGCCCGACTTCTGACTAAATAGGCCTTCACCCGTAACTTCGCTTGCAAGTACAACCCTTAGACTAACAAAAGTCTAAATGAGTCGAGTCACGTACTCAATCCACCTCTATCGTTTATCTATCCCCTATCTCACTTGTCTTACACTCCAAGTTTCTAGTTTGATACATGCTTAAATTATCACATTACCGCCTCCTTCAATTCCTATCTCCTAACTAAATCATTGGACTCTACTTATTGACAATAAGTACCATATGCAACTTTCACCTACCCTCATCCCCTAAAGTCACTCCCCTAGAGATCCTGACAACTTTCTCACTACACCTGTCTATCCTTAACCCCTTCACATGTCAATCCTTGACTCCCTTAAATGCTCGTTCAAAGCTTCATATAGTCTTCTTGTTCAGCAAGTAGGAGATCAACCCGCAAATCTCTAGTTGACATAACAACAACATCACAAGGGAGACGCATAACCTCCGGTCGAATAATGCAGATTGAGAGACGACAAAAGAATTAGGAACATGAGGCGTTGACTGAAACTCTGGTTGGCAGGATTGAGGAAGGACGGTCACTTGCCGTCCTTGAGCAGAGGAAGAAGGCGGTGAATAAGGTCCGAAGCAAGGATGGTTAAGTGGTTCGATACGTGGAGGAGACGCGTCGTAACTTCTTTCATACTTATACGAATAATAGTCATCTCTTCTAGGGGTCGGGGTATACTTGCGCCAGTTGTCATGATGCCCGCTCGCCCTTATCCCCTTTATCCTTCATTCTAGCCCTTAGTCTTCCTCCCTCCAATCTTCTCATTTCCTCGCTCAGATCTATAAGCCTCTCGGCAGCCTTCCCTTACCTTCATATTCTTCCTCTCCCAGTACAAGTCTCACGGCCTTTAGGTGCCATATTAATGTGAAGACAATAGTTAGTCAATAGAGCCCTTAAAACTATCTGACCCAATATCGTCGGTCTTTGAGAGATTATAGATAACCTCACATTACTATTAGTGACATACTTTTCCTTTCTTTTTTTAGGGCGACCCTTCTCACAAGTTGTTGCTGACTGTCGCCTTACTTGTACCACCTATTTGTTCCTAGTATCTATTCCGTTCTATACATCCTCAAGTGGTTTATATGCAATGACCACTAACGTAATCCCTACTCAGAATCATTGATCAAACTATATCCTAATAAGTAGATTAGAGTTGTCGTTTTGCCTAGATCATCGACTTACCAAACCCGAGTTCGTTCACTGAGGACCTCGGCTAGGAAGCGAGATCCCCGGCAACGGCGCCACCTGTCGCGCGTGGCGGTCCCACACCCTAGACGCAAAGTAAAGTTTTTGGTGTTGGACCTCACGGTCGTGTCACGCAGGAGTTTTCTTTTTGTCACTTTACGAAATACCAACTCTGACCGTGCGCGCGTGCTATACCTCTCGCGACTTCCTACGACAGGTTAGGGTCCCGCAAGGTACAACATACCTCCACCTGCGGGAGCTGTCACCATCTCTTAGGTGGGCGTATCCCTGCTGAGCTACTGACACACGTGCGAAGACTTTTACATGCAATCGCAGAGGTAGGCCAGCCGAGGGCGTTTTCTCGATCGCCATAGCATAGGCATACGCGCGATAGAACGCCTTAAGACTGACCCGTATGTCGAGCCCCAAGGTGCTAACTCTCAGGACCGACTATCTAATCAGGTCGACTTCTCGGACAGTCTTCCACGCTTAACTAACTATGACAATGACTCTATATCCCCTTTGTTGACATTATGAAAATGCCAGAGTCAAACCCTTAGTGATCTCTCATTCTTCTCAAAAGAAGTCTCAAACAGAATGACTTCCTAGGTACCGACCAACGTACGATCTCATTCACAAGTATATATAGATATATGTATGTATGTAAATCAGGGGAGCTGACTGAGCGGTGGACCTCACTTTCACGATTGTCGTGTCCCTTTGCCCGAATTTCCAGAAGATCCCAAACTCAGAAATCAGTACAAATGTCCAACACCTGCGCAGATGCAGGAAAACACATACACACATACAAATGCAGAGACAGRATGCGCTACGAGTGTCAACCTTTAACCCACTCACAGCATGCCACTCACGCCCCAAACCYTTGAAAACAACATTCCTTCCCAACCCTGACTCCATTTTACCCCAGCCYCAYACATTTTGAAGACTCMTGAGTGTGATTTRGAYAATTTASRCATAGATACAGGGGRAAGATTTATCTGTTCCCTTCTTAGGYCTTGTCTTAGGTGTGGGTGTCAAGCCATGGGTGGAAGTTGAGTCGGAGTTCTACCGACCTGTTATCTAGAGATAACAGAATTGCTGCTCTTACGAATTCTCTGTAAGTTCTCCGAAGTGCCGAAACCTGTAGACACAACACAGTCCAAGAGAATCTTAACATCTCTCTTCCTAACTGAGATCTAGAAAGTTCCTTCTAGACTCTGTGTTCCCTGTCTGACTCCTACTATTCTTAACTAATTGTTTGGGCTGTTGCCCATTCCGCTTCAGGTAGTGAATAATAATTTACTGCCTTTTTACTGTCACGACAATTCTCCATACTCCTTTTCACTATCTCATTCTTATCCCTTTTGGGATTTATCCTATCTAAGGTCCCTTTCCTTCTCCCAACATACATGATCACATCATTAATCCAACTTGTGGAAAAAATCTCATGGAAAGGAATTAGATGAATGGATAGTTTTTCTGTGAGGCAAGGTTTCACTTATCCCCTTTTAGTAGAATCAGAGATAGTTAGTTAGGACTGAACAATGCAGATTGTGGAGAAAGTTAGCGGCGGTATGACAGACCATTCAGGACATATCCATCTGTTACTGGAACTTTGTTTGACAAGGGCAAACTTGTGGGTCTTGGCCACTGTGTGCCAAACACATTTAGCGGTAGGCTTATCCTATGACTAGCCACTGATAAGGCAGGTGTCCTTGAAACCTCGCTACTTCTTATATTTGATTAGTCACTGATAAGACAGGATTCCCCTGCTACTCTTATCACTGACTAGCCCTCAATAAGGGGGGTGCCCAAGGATCCTTACTACTCTTATCACCGACTAAGCCTTAGGATGTTTATTGATAAGGCAGGTGTCCTTGAAAACTCACAACTCTTATATAGGACAAGTCATTGATAAGACAGGATTCCCCTGGTACTCTTATCACTAGCTAGCTCTCAATAAGGCAGGTGTCCAAGGCTCCTTGATTACTCTTACCACTGAAAAGAATGTTAGGTTTAATCAGTGATAAGGCAGGTGTCCTTGAAACCTCACAACTCTTATATCAGACCAGTCACTGATAAGACAGGATTCCCCTGCTACTCTTATCAGTGGCTAGCCCTCAATAAGGCGGGTGTCCAGGGGTCCTTGCTTACTCTTACCACTGAAAAAAATGCGAAGTTGGTTAACGATAAGACATGTGCCCTTGAAACCTCACAACTCTTATATCAGACTAGTCACTGATAAGACAGGATTCCCTGTTACTCTTATCACTGGCTAGCCCTCAATAAGGCGGGTGTCCAAGGGTCCTTGCACTTACCACTGACCAAGCGTAAGGCTCATTTGGAGTTAAGGCAGACTTTCCCTGCTATTCTTACCCCCACACAAGTCTTATCTATGGCTCAAGTCATCGCTTTTCGATGACATTCGAGCCCAGACTCATTGTTAGTTCGAGAACTTATGCTGGATCAGATGCATAATGAGCAGATAATCGGTATGATCTATGACAGTTGATTATGGCAACTCAAACCAAGGTACCCATCGTCTGTTTGGATGGGATATAGACAGAATGATCGCGGGAGGTTGATAGCTTGTATCCATACCTCCAATCAATGCCCACAATAAGATTGTTGTATCCAGAAGCAATTAATCTCCATTCAGCCAAACTTTTCTCTATCCGCAATCCAAGACTTTAAGAGTTTATTGATTCTGAATTCCTAACCCTTATGATCATTGTCACGATGATAGCCTGTATGAGACAACACCTGGGTCGAAGTAACGTACCTCATTGTTCCCTGCCTCCAATGTTCCGCCTGAACTCCGGCAGAGCTCCAGCAATCGCCCTGTTACATGGATCAAATAAGGAATGAAAGCCCTTTGTGCATGAATCCTGATCTCAATAAGCCATTCGAAATACTGTTTCCCTCACGTTGTTTGAAGATGGTTGTGCACTTATGTGGAGTTTAGGCATAGGGAAAAGCAGAGGAGGATGAAGAATGTAAGAGTCGTCATACTTGTTTGCGCCCTCCTTAGCTCTGTTGCCTCGCATCCTTGTCCGATTCTGATTCCTACTCTAGTATGTGATCCCGTCGATATAAGTTATAATAATGTCAATAATGATAATAACAATAATACTTGATAAAGGAAATAATAATAATAATAATAATTATAATAATAATAAAAATATTGATAAATAATAATAATAATAATAATAATAATAATAATAATAATAATAATAATAATAATAATAATAATGATAATATCAAGGATTATGAAAACGAAAAACCCGAGTTGCGAGATCATACAGTCGTCTGAATAGTCATATATAAGCAGCAAGTATCATAGCTCTGCGTATTCAGCCAAACAGAGCAATACAATGTTGTAGTGAGCCAAAGCTCAAGTTCTCAGGCCCATGTCAATCCCAATGCCCCACCCTACTTCACTCCACAACTTTACCTACGGTCTCTTCCTTCTCTCTTATTTTGCCCCCCCCTTTTGTTGTACTTATGTCTCCTTTCTTTTTGTGTCATTGTGTATCACAGTCTGCGTGTGTTGTTGTTCTCTTCAGCTTGCGTTTGGGCCTCAGTGGTTGAAACAGCTCACTACAGTTGAGGCCCGAGGCAATGCAATCCTGCCTCTTTCGTTAAGGCCCGCAGCCAGATTTTTAGACAGTGGCCGACTACCCCCTTTTTACAAGAATGATGAAAGAAAGGTCTGTCCATGGATATATTTGACCAGCCCTTTACTCAGGGTGGTCATAGTGTCTGGCCCGCCTTCACTTAGGGTGGCACGAAGCTTGCTGGGCCTATGCCCAGTACAAATGCATGTAGGCAAAGCCCCTTCTCTCAGACTAAATAATAATAATAATAATAATAATAATAATAATAATAATAATAATAATAATAATAATAATAATAACGAAAAAAATGTGAAACTTGAATATGGATAGAATGCAGAAATCAAATCTCGCAGAATCACACTGAAATCTGAGTGGTCAATGCAAGGGCAGATATCACCATGGAACCGAGTAATCACCCAGAAGAATCACGAGTCAATGTCCAAGCTCAACCGGCAACACCAACAGCATAACCCAATATAGCTCTCTCTTGTGAATGGCGCTAGGCGCCCTATTTACTCTACGGACTAAGCCTACAACTACAACAATGAAAGCAATCAGACAACTTGACGACCAGCGAGTGATGATGTCAACACCAATGCCGACCTCCACCTCCACAAGGTACGTGTCCTCCTTCACTCACAACCTCAATCCCCCACTCACAGATGCCACACAGACCCAAGAACTACCGTGCAACTAATAATAATAATAATAATAATAATAATAATAATAATAATAATAATAATAATAACACAAGGAAAAATAACAACAGCGAGATGACAAATTCATGATTACATCATCGCACCGAAACCCAGATAGTCATACCGTATCCAGAGAGCATCATTGCACCAATAAAACACCAATGGGGTTCGTAGCACTGAAAACCAGTATCTATGGAGAGCATACTCTCCACTCTCAACACAAGAGTCCAGTTCCTTCACACTCACACTGGGTGCTCAGCGCCCAGCCTACCCCTACGCAGCTACTACAGACTACAAAAGGACACTGCAACTTCTGACACCAGCGGCAACCCGAAGTACTTAAAGATGTCACCCATGCAGACCACCACCAACTACAGGTATGTGTCCTCACATCATCATTATCCTCACCATCATCATCATCCTCCCATCATCATCATTATTGCAGAACCAATGTCGATTTCTTATCTGGCGCTCTATGCCCAGACTACAGGCGACAGATCCTATCAAGCCTGCTCTACAGTCGACTGATAAGAACAACAGCCCCTCTGAAGTACGAGCAGGTCGCGGCCAGTGCCGCACGCTTGCAAACCAGGTATGTCTTCTCCTATCACTCACGACCTCGGTCCTTTACTCACATATGTCACATGCACTCAAGAACCACAGTGCACCTAGTAATAATAATAATAATAATAATAATAATAATAATAATAATAATAATAATAATAATAATAATAATAATAATAATAATAATAAATATGTAGGAAAGATAAGAAACAACAAACTTCAACAATCAAACAGCATCAGTTATATAAGGTTAGATAGTCGTGACCTCGAACCAACAACAGGGTTGCATAACGAATCCCACCATATATGAGCTTAACAAAAACTCATAGTCGACAGTGCTGGAATAGTCTCAACATCATCAACGAGGAACCAATGTTGGTATCCTATCTGGCACTCGGCGCCCAGACTACATGTGGCAGATCCTATCTAGCCTATACTACGAAGCTGAAAGATGACATCAACAACATTCCCGAAGTACGAGCATACAGCAACCAATGTCGCATGCTCCCACCATCAGGTATGTCTCTTGCTTCCCTCACAGCCTCGTTCCCCAACCCACAGTCTGATTCGCCCGCAAATGTTCGTAGATGATGATAATAATAATAATAATAATAATAATAATAATAATAATAATAATAATAATAATATAATAATAATAATAATAATAATAACAGTAATGATAATAATCCTAATAATAATAATAATAGTAAGACGATGAGCAATAGCGAACTTTAGCAATCAAACAACATCACGTACACAAGACCAGATAGTCGGGACCTCGAACCGAAAGCAGAATTACGATGCAAGTCTCACCAAAAGTTCACCATTGACGATGATGGTATAGTCTCATCATCATCAAATGCAGAACCTATGTCGAATTCCTATCTGTCGCTCAGCGCCGAAACTTCTAATAGCGGATCCTACCTAGCCTACACCTACAATGCCGAGTGATAACGACAACAACTCTTCAGAGTGCGAGTAGATAGCGGCCAACCTTACGATGCCACCGGCGATGGCACCACACATCCTGCATTCCTTTATCTTTCACTTACGGTAGGTACGCAAGGCAGGCAAGAACAAACTGTTTTAATGATAATAAAATAAATAAATAAATAAATAATAATAATAATAATAATAACAATAATATCACCAATAATAACAATAACAATAATAATAATAATAATAATAATAATAATAATAATAGTAATGACATCACCAAGAAGAACAAAACAGAAATAATAATAATAGTAGTAATAATAATAATAATAATAATAATAATAATAATAATAATAATAATAATAATGAATGCTACTTATTGTTTTAGTCATATATTTGTCCGAAATCGTTGGGAGATCGACAGTCCCGATGCGAACCTTCTGTTTCTTTCTCTTATATACACGCACCACGCATGCTCTTACGTACGCACTTATGTGCATACATGCCCATGCACACACAAGTAGTAGTGCATACTTCCGTGTTCTAGCGACAAATTTACTTGATTTCGCTCGTCCTACTGCTGGAAGTAGCATGCATTCCGCCGCGCGATCAACGCACACTTATACATATTCATACAGTAGTATATATCTCCATGTTATAGTGGTAGATTCATACGAAGTGCCAAAGAGTAGACCCCCGGGATGGGAGACTTACCTGATCCTCTCTCTCACTCCGCAGCCCCATTCGTCAAGGAGCTTCAACACCGTGCGTCCACAGCCCAGGCACGATGGCCATAACGTGTATTCCAAGAAGTCGGGCGGGTTGTAGGTAAGTCGTGTTTCCTCCCCTTTTCTTTCTTCTCCTTCTTCTCCTTCTTCTTCTTCTTCTTCTTCTTTTTTTTCTCTGTTGTTGTCTCCTTCCCCTACTCGCCCTCTATCACCTTTCTCCTTTCTCCATGTGCCCTCCTACCTTTTCACTCACTTGCGCCTTCACTCGTCTTCTTTTGGTTTCATTCAGAGTGCATGCGGTCTAAATCGTGGTCAGGTACAGGTAAATGACGGCGTATTCTCTTCTCCCTTTTCTCGATCCCTTCCTTCTTCTCTCTTTTCTCCTTCTTCCCGCGCGGTCATCCTTGATTGCTCCTCGCGTACCATCTCATCTGCTCCCCTCGTTACCCCCACTTCTCTTCCTTCTTTCTACTTCTTATTCTTCTTCTTTTCTCTCTCCTCCTCCCTTTCTCTTCTCTCTCTCACACACATACCTCTCTCTCTCTCTCTCTCTCTCTCTCTCTCTCTCTCTCTCTCTCTCTCTCTCTCTCTCTCTCTCT
>BFEA01000128.1:1275071-1286663 GCA_003427395.1 Chara braunii
CACACACACACACACACACACACACACGCACACACACACACGCACACACACACACACACACACACACACACACACACACACACACATTCTATCGATAGGATGAGCAAGAACGGAATGAATCTTCCGCTGAAACGCGGGAATATACACTCCCTACTTTTTAATTCGCTCGTCCCATCGATCCAAGTAGCGCGCAACGAGGCGCGGGTTGGTGACTTAGCCGTTGGTCAAGGTTGGAGACTTATCGTCTCTCTCTCACTCTCTCTCCTCCTCTCCCACTCTCTCCCCTCGCTCTCAGGTAGTCCGCAGATACTGAGAAGTTAGATAGGGAGCGTTAAAGAAGAGATGGCGGAATTAGAAGAGGAAGAAGAAGTACTCTCTCTCTCTCACACATACTAATCGTATACACACACACGCACACACACACACACACGTGTATAGTAGTGAATAAATCTTTCTTCGTTATTGCGTTAGATTCATTCTCTTTATTTAGTTGTTTGCTTATTTATTTATTTATTTATTTATTTGTTTATTTATTTTTCCTTGTTTTGGTTGTTGACAATGTCGGGGTGAGCCGCGAAATCGGAGACTCACCTGTTCTCACTTTCGTGCTCCGTCGTCGTCGTCGTCAGCAGTTCGTCGTTAGTTGTCGTCACCATCGTCGTCATCCGTCCGTAGGTGCACCGCACTCCCGACGGCAAACCGCTGAGACCACGGCGATCCAAACACTTCACCGGATCATTCAATCGGTAAGAGCGACGGAGGTGTGTACAAATGGCAGGGACGTAATCAGCGCGAGCTGATGACTCGCGCTCGCTTGGCATTCCCCTTTCAAGGTCGATAATTACAACGATCTATCTTGTCACGATGAACCCCTTTCCCTTCTCTCTCTTCTCCTACTCCTTTCTCCTTCTTCTTCCCTACTTCTTCTTCTTCTTCTTCTTCTTTTCTCCTTCTACTCCTTCGTCACTACTACTACTAACATTTTTACCACCATCGCTGTCATCGCACATCGTTGTCTACTCCCTTATTCGTGTGCGCTACCACTCTGCGCGACTTTCTCTTCCTGGCTGCGCTCCATCTCCTCCTACAGCGCGACCATCTTCATTGCTCCGCACGCTCCATTCTTCTGCGCCCCTCGCCTATATGCCCCGTATGTCGCCTTCGAGGGAATGCACGATCAGGTAAGCATTTCTCCTCTCCTTCTCCTCCTCCTTCTCCTCCTCCTTCTTCTTCTTCTCTTTGYTTGCGCCCGCTACCTTGCAGCCTCCTCTGCGCGATCTCTTCAATGCTTCCCGCGCGCTAACCTTCTGTCGGTTGCTCGTGCACTACCCCGCGCTCGCTCAACCTTTGCGCGCACACTCCCGCACGCTGCCCTCCTCGCGAGCTTCTTCGCCYGTGCGCTRCTACACACGAGCTGCTCCCTCCGACGAGTGCTCCGCCTGAGTACGCGGATCAGACTCTCGGACGTCGTCTGCGAAATACAACAAAATTTTGTGAAAGTGAATCTGCTCGTTTATCGAGTGCAGATTCACTAAGGTGAGTATGTGAAGGTTTGCTACGGGATCAGAAATTTAAACGAATAATAATAAGAATAAGAATAATAAGAATAATAAGAATCTAATAAAAAAAAAATCAAATCTAACGAATAAATAAACAGACAAAAGAAAATTTTAACTGCTAACTACCCCGTCGTGCCAACTGTCACAACGGGGTCTAACCTCGGCTAACCCCATTCTCGAGGTCACGGATTCAAGTCCCGGTTTTCTCAGACCGGGTAAACAAAAGTCGATCTCCCTTTCAAAAGGGAGCTATCTAAGCAGGCGGTAGGTCTTGATCCCCGAATCCCCTGCATATCAAACAGTCCTGAAACCTACTGAGCTAGCTTCCACTTCGAGTAGAAGGGGAGCTGCTCTGGTATGTATAGAGCAATGTCTCGGCTTGGCCCGACCGACAGTCCGACACCGTCTTTAAGCCTGTGTATGTGCATGCTTGCCGGTCCTGTGGGCCTGTCTGTGTGCTCGTTGGCTTGAGTGTGCGTGTGTGTCCCGCAAGGGCACCTAGTTAACCGAAAGGCCTGAAGGCAGGTACTTACCGTAGCCGCGTCAGTTGAGGGTCGCAGTGGGAAAGTTATAAGGTAGCGGGGTAAGCCCACACACTTAGAACAACGGGAAACACTCAAGTAGCAGGTAGTCCGGTACCACACCGAGTAGACCTGCCGAGTACTCGAGGCCGATTAAAAGAAGACGAAGTAGGCATTTCCAGAGGCCCAGTACCATCAGGTAGGCGGACACCGGTTTCCGGTAGTACGATTCTAGGTCCTGTGTGGATGATATCAGAACCTGCAACGGTCAGGAAGTCACCGCCCAAGGGGCGACTCCCTTTCTACCTACGGAAGGCTAAGTTAGATCCTCAACCTCACTCACGGTGCACGAGTAAGGATAGAGGTACTGCTCGAGCAAGCGCCACAATCAGGACGCTGCCTCAACCTTGATGATCTTACACTAATGATCGCTCCGGTCGTATGGCTGAGGCGTGTATTAATTTATTCTAACTAATGCACTGACAATTAAGTCTCAGCGTACATCGTAGATCTACTTGTCATAACATCAACCCTATCGACCTCTCAACCTCTTTGGTCGAAGGATATTACTACAGATCCTAACCTTCACAACGTGCGTTGTAACAATGCGCGCGCATACTTAACGAAATTTTCTCACCGATTCTGCCCCCGGCCTCATTTGGCCAAGGAATTCGTTTCGAGTGTCATGCTCAAGCGTGCACACCCTTTCCATTCCAGACTGGCTTCCTCATGGTAGCCGATGTCGTTACTGTGTCGAATGCAAAGACATGGCAAAATACCCTTGTAAGGGTATTTTGTCCGACACCGTATTCGACACTCAAGTGTCGGCTGACACGCGCCTTGAGGGTTAATCTCTCAGCGCTAGACAACCGCCATGCGCGGTTGACGACCACACACCTTCTTCTGCACCATTATGCAGAGTGGGTGGTACACAGGCCCATACCTGCGGTGGTAGTCGTCTCTCGCGGCCCTAGGGGTAAGTCCTCCCCAGGGCCTGGGCAAAAGTCAAAGGGTTTGACTTTGACGGCTGCCACGGACTACCACGTCCAACCATAAAAATCTCAAAAAAGCAAACAAAGCACACACGAACCCAAGAAGAGGGAATAGGGCAAAGGTCCCCTGACTTCTAAAAGAACTCGTGACCTTGGAGCAACCTTCCCCTCCATGGGTGGTGCCGGCGGCCTATAGTAATCCCACGCGCTGCGCCTATGCGCGAGCCCGACCATCCCATAACGTTTAGGCGCTGAGACGGCGAAGCGTCGCGGCAGGATTCTAACCTAAAGCTGCGCGGACGCAGACCAATTCTGTGCCAACCACCAATGCCAATCGTACATGGCAATCGCGGCTCCGGCCTCGCGATATTGAATGGCTGAAGGAACCCCTCGCGGGGGGTCACCCCTCACGATATTGAACGGTTGAAGGACACGTCGTCCGGCCCTCGCGACATTTTCGCCTTTAAGGTGGGGTGTCGATTCGGCCAAAGTAAATAGGCTCTGTGCGAGGGGAAACCCCCTTCCCTGCAGAATCTAGGGCTTGGGATGTCCTGGACAAGGACCTTGAATCCCGGTCGATGACCAACGTCCGACTATAAAAGCCCCAAGATGCAAATAGGCAGAAGGGAGGCTGTTCCCTGCGCCTCTCAACCTCAACCCTTAAACGGGTTTTAACATGGCCTTTCGGGCCTCTCGAGCACTCATCCTAGGTATACTCGCGTATACATGCACAAGGGAGAATAGAGATGCGACGATCACTTCTTACAGGCACAGTGGGACTCCTCACAACCATATATATGTATATGGGATCGCAGGCAGTCCAAATCCAAAATCTGAGTCACAGGACATACCGCAATCACATCAAGAATCAAGCGACAAACACACACTACACGGAGTCAACCCCAACCCTCCTCTATGTTCATACCCCCTTCGCTTTAACCATGCAAGCCCCAGCCGCCGATCCAACCAACCTCAATTAAATACTCAGTACCTTTGTTAAAAGGTCATTCAATAAAAGTCTGGGTGAAACCCTTAACAAACAGTAAGATCACCAGGGCTAAAGCCTTTTAGGTTGAGTATAGAGAATGGATTGAAATCGATTCGTAAGCCGACAAATCGGCAACCAACCTGTTATCCGTGATAACAAAAGACGATCCTCAAGGGATCAAGCTGAGTCTAGTCCTGAACTTGAATCAGATACCCCAAAGGACCTGTAACACAAGACAGACCAAACTCAAACTAATTCTACAAATTCCTGGAGAATAATCCCCATATCACGATCTCACTCAAGGTTATTTGTCGGCTAAGTCCCAGCCTACCTCTAAACCAGTGCCCAAGCAAAGGTAGACTAATGGCAGACTCTCCCCTATTCAGGGTGGGTTGCCAAGATCGCCACCTGTCAAAATATAATCTAACTGGGTTGCCAAGATCGCCACCTGTCAAAATATAATCTAACTCTTCTAAATCCAGAAAATTTCGGCAGCGCTTCCCGTAGGAAAAGTACCTTTTCAGAATTTTGTCTAACTCTCTGAATTGGTAAAAATTTGGGCAGCACCCCCTTTGGAATTGGGGATTTCCCAGATTTATATCAAGTCAAATTTGAGCTTGGCCCCCAACCTTAAGCCCAACTTAGATAAAATTTGACTAACTTCTTAGTTTTGCAGAAATTTTGGCAGCACTCCCCCTATAAAAGTGCTCTCGCAAAATTTGTATAAAGCTAAGTTTAGGGCTTAAGACTAACTTTGACTTCTCAAGGTTCAATTTTGTCTAACTCTCTGAAGTAGCAAAAATTTGGGCAGCACTCCCCTTAGAAAATGAGACTTTTCAAAAAAAATTTAAGTCAGATATACAGAAAAGGCAAGTTGAACTTTGATAAGTCAAAATCTGTTTAACTCCTTGAATCTGTAAACATTTCGGCAGCGCTTCCCGTAGAGAAAGTTGCTTACCAAAATTTATACAAGTTCAAGTATAACAGCGAGCCTAAAAAAATGCACGAATCGATCTAAGTAAAATAAAATCAGCTCAAAAAATGCACGAATTGACCTAACTTTTATCGCTCTAGCACGTGGCGAGCCTCTAAAGCAACTACCTGTCAGCCTGAAACCTAGACCAAGTAGTAATCTCACTCAGCCACATGCAGGCCAAACCACAAGGTAAGTACTTTCATCATCCCCAAGCCAATTTGAGCAAACAATAGTTCATGACCTTTCAGTGAGTTATTCCCCTCATACCCAACTTACATAAGGCATAGGTCAGGGCACCTGAACTTACAGAGCGCGCCCAACTTAGCTAGGCCCAAAGTCAGAATACCTAAACTTATAGAGCGTTCTGACTTGGCCAGGTATACATAAACAGAGGGCACAACTACTTCTCTCTTCCTTTGGCGTATGACTAGACCACTCTAGTCGCCTTGAACTGTTTAAATAGCCAATTTATATATACATTTATGAACTTAGTCTTCAAAGGGGACATAAAGCTGAGCCGCTCAACTTAGAACATTGCTCAGCCTGCCCAAGTTTACCTTCAGTTATATCTCTTAGTTATAGTCTCTTCAGTTGTGATAAGCTATAGTCAGGCCACCTAAACTTATAGAGCAGTCTGACTAGCCTGTTCTTAATAGCATAGTAATACAATATAGTCAGGTTATATCCATTGGGTTCCAATATGTGCGAGGCATTGGGTCAGACTACCTAAACTTATAGAGCGGTCTGACCCTCTGGCAGGTTCATTTCTCTCTGATCCAATCTGTACGAGGCAGTGGGACAGACTATCTAAACTTATAGAGCGGTCTGCCCCCTGCCAGAATTATTCCCTTAGAACAAAACAGGAGAAGGGCTGAACCACCTAAACTTATAGAGCGGTCTAGACCTCCTCGTTTAGAACCTAAGAAACTGAGAGAACCCCAAGTAAAACAAGGCAATCCAAGGTACCTAAACTTATAGAGCGTCTTGGGTCCCTGAAAGTCACTCACAGTCAAACCCTCACAAGTCAGAGCAGTCAGGACACCTAAACTTATAGAGCGTCATGACCCTCCATGCAATTCACAGCACCAGGTCTTCCCAAACTTATGGGGACATCCCAGCCTCCAGAGCTTAAGGCTACCTAAACTTATAGAGCGGCCTGAGGCTTCATGCAAACCAAAAATAAACAAAGCGCTGGGCTTCCCCAAACTTAAGAGGACCTCCCAGCCTTAGCGACCCAACTCAACTGCACGCAATACTGCCTTCCTCCCCACCTTCCCCTAGATGCAACCCATTTCGTTCGCAATCTGCTTTCAGGCCATCAACAACTGAAACTGAGATTACACATACATTCTTTTACTTTAATTTGACTTATGTCCTGAAAGTGAAACTCAAAACCAAGTACAGGATCCACACAATACACTCAGTCAAACATAGAGAGACGTACAGGTAGGGGTTATAGTGGAGTTTATAGAACGAATCGAAGGGATTACCGCTCAGTTCCCTGCCTCCAGGACTCCTCCTGAGTCCCGGCAGAGATCCCGCAATCGGTGGGGCAACCTCCCACAAAGGCCTTGGCATGGGTTGTGGGCCACACGCCTGCCTGCCGCCTTCCTCTTAGAGCCAAGAGACCAAATTTAGAAGGACAAAGGGAGAGGGAGCAAGACTCTCAGTTAGAAGGGCAAACTCAGACTCGCGCGAGAGGGTCTTCAAGTCTTCAACGCCTGAGGGATCCGCAATGGCGGACAACACAGCAACAGCTTGATCAAGTCTGGGTCAGAGCTGCCGGAATCAACTCCTTTGGCGCAGTCCCAACTCGCAGCAATAGCCCCCCCCCCTTTTCGCAGTCGCTCCACCATGCTGCAGTAGTGGCCCCTCTTGCAATCCTGCCATCTCTCCCACACTGCACTCCTGCCCCACAACACACTGTTGCAGTCATATAGTCCTCAAACGGCGGCGGTTGAGATAGCACTGCGGTCTGTAACAGGCCTCAACAGCCGCTATAGCAAACAACACAGTTTGAAAACAGCAATAGATGCACGCGCAGCGGCAACTTACTACTGTCGGTAGTAGTCAAAAACAGTTTGCCGCAAGACACTGCGCGCCCAATATTACAGTAGCTGAGGCAAATTCGGAGAGCCTGCAGTGGGACCAGCAAGGAACGCCACAATCCTCAAATCACAGCCAGTCGTACCCTGCCCCGCGTATCTGCAATAGTAGCAAGGAAACGCACAGCGACGGGTACCATGGAGAGCACGGCAAGGCGGAGTATAGCGCAGTCTGTCGACCCCCGGGTCTGGCCTCACGCTTCTCCCACTCTGCTTCCGCTACACCCCAGGGACCCGCCCCCTCCCAACTCGCAGCTAAACCCTTCGTCCAAACCCGACACGGTGTGCCTGCAGCTCGGGCCCACCTCCTGGCTCACCCTGCGTCGCCGTCTTCTCACTCGCTACGGGGTACGTTGGCCAGCCCTCTGTCGGGCCCATATCCTCGCCCTCTCCTCCAGCGTATCCGGTCACTTACACGGCCAGACCCCCCCCCCCCCTTCTATGGCCAATGGTGAAGCACACAGCAAGGAACACGGCTACCAGCATGGCGCAGGCCAAGTCCGGAACTACGAGCAGGGATATGGCGACCACGGACAAGAGCACGAAGGCCTGAACACGAGCTCGACGATCCTGAGCATGAACTCGATCGCGGAGCAAAACGAGGCGCTCACGGCTTGTAAATGACGGAATCAGCAGCAACTCGAATGAATTTATCGCTAGAGCAGGGCACTATACATTATCATCCTAATGCTGCCTCTCCTGCGTGCAGCATCTTACTAATGCCACTCTAGTCCTACCCACCGATCATTACCTCTAGCGTCCTAGCCTCTCCCGCCCCGCCCTACTACCTTTAGGCCCAATCTTCTTCCGCCCGTCCCCGTCAAGAGCCCAGCGAGTTGACCGATTTCCCCCTCCTCCCTCCTATCTCCCATAGAAACACGCAACCTCTCCCCTCCCCAGCTCCGGTTCTACTAATCCTCCACTCGAGCTGACTCCATCATTCGATTCGCCAGACCCCAAAACCTGGGTCTCGGCTTTTACCCCCCCCGATTCTGTCAAGGATCGGGCAAGCTACTCGCCTTCCACCTGTGCCACTCCTTCCTTCCTCTCCGCCCGCACCATCTTTGTCTCCTCCGCGCCCCCCCCCCTTTCTCACTCCTCCTTCACTAACTGCTCACTCCTCTCTTTTTCTCACGTCCCCGCTCAACTCACCACGATCTAGAACCCCTGTGTTGCCACTCCCCTCCCTCGAACCCACGCAGGATTGAGAGCACTTCGTCTCCTCGATTGCGCCCGGCCAGCCCTTTGCCATCGCTGGCTCCGCCCTCCCGTCACGTTGTCGTCAACAGCGGTCCGCCCTCCCGTCACGTTGTCGTCAACAACGGTCCGCCCAAAACCTGCAGTCCGACGGGCTGTCGAATGCCGAGTAAACGCTCCGGCCTGTCGGGCCCCCTCCTACTTTATGCGCATCGCTCTTGCGCCGGGGTCAAGCTGATCTTTCCCGTCTCGTCCGAACTCGGCCCCTCCCCGTTTCGCCTTCGCACCCGCATCTAGCCTGGCTTGCGTCTCGGTTCACCTACCGACCTGGCCCACGATCTTCTCAGTATCGTGCCGGCCCCCGCTGACATCCCGAAGGACTTCCGGTTACGGTCGCCCCCCTCTTTCTTTCGCGCGGGCACCTAGCCCGGCTCGCGTCCGGGTTCATCCCCGGACTTTTCGTACCAATTCGGCTGTTCCTAAGGGTCTGTCCAACGACGCCCCGCGACCCTTCAGAGACCGAACGGTCCCTAGTGTCGACTTCCCTCATTACTCCCCCGCGTGGAGCTAGCTCCATTTCGAGGTCAGGTTCGGGCGGCCGGCGTGCTACGTACTTCGACCAGTCTACGAGGAATCCATCCCCCGCCGCGGCACCGCGCCGCCCGCCGCTCCAAAGCCGTCGGCTGGCTCCCTGACTGGCACCACCCACCTATCTCCGTCGGTGTCGCACCCGCTAACGATTTTGCCACCCCCGCATTTGGAATATGAGCCCCGGGTGAGGCTGCTATAGGACTATGGGGGGGGGCAAATCCTGGCCGAATCATAAGAGTAGCCAGTAGCAGGGCCCCAGGCAGCCCCGCAACTACCACCCACCCCCGTGCGAGGGGCTCTTACTAATCTTATCTGTATCATTCCGGTTTTTTTTTTTTTTTTTTTTTTTCGAACGCCCCGAAGAACACACCCTGGCCGCGGGGTCTACGAGTAAAGGCAGGGGACAAACAACAATATAGATCGAGACAAAATCCCGACAATGGAGGGAATACCACCCAAATTTTCAGGCCGCGCACAGACCTCACTGGCGCTCCCTTGATCCTGCAATGCGGGCCCGTGATCAACCCCCCCCCCAGCAAAACAAAAAAAAAGGGGATAGTCCCGCGGGACCCTCAACCCCTTTCGCTTCTCGCCGCTCCATCGCTCCCATACTGTCGTCGGTTGGCTTCATTCCCCGTACCTCCATAGTAATTATCCGATGCCATATCCTATAGGGCTAAGCCCAAGCCTGTGACCGACAAGCGCGGTTTCCCATGTAAGGTCGTGCCGCGCGGCGTCCCAGGCCAGGATGCCGCCCGGCCACCCCTTTTGACCCACAATTGTTCCTATTGCCCCTAGGTGCCCGCGCCGGCCTACCACCCCCGCCCGGGGCCGCCCCATACGCCTATGGGCGCGCCAGCCCCACCGCTGGGTCGCGCGCACCGATCAAAAACAACCTTCACTCCCTAACCAAGGCCGCAACGCGGTCCGGGTCGGTCGGCTACCCTGGCCGCCCACTCAATCAGAAAAATCACACGCGCGCCTTAAAATTGTGCGCCCACATACTCCCTACCGGAACACGGCAGCCCTTTGCCCACATGCGGGCGACCCTCGCATTTTCGTGCACGGGCACTCAAAATCCAGGTTAACCGAGCCCTTCTGTCACTTGCAAAAGCCAGGGCGGATACCCTTGTAAGGGTATTCGTGTCGACAGTGGTACACAGGTTCATACTTGTGGTGGCAATCGTCTCTTATCGCCCTGGAGACTAACTCTATCATCCAGGGTCTGGAAAAAAAGTCAAGGGGTTTGACTTTGACGGCTACCACGAACTACAACGTCCAACTATATATAAAAAATTAATAAGCAAAATCAATCAGTAAACAAGTAAACATCCAACACTCGTATATCAAATTAGAACTCAAAATTAAATAAAAGAAGGAGAAACATAAACCCATCAGGTATGCAGGTCGTGCGACACATGGTTGTCATTCTCACTGCCTCCAAAATATGGCCCATACTTCAAGCTCCAAATACTAACCTGCATAAACACAAGCACATACAATAGCCACATTGCCATACATCAATGTGGTCAACTTTACTTTTCCCTGTAACTCACACCACGCCTCACCGTGACACACTCAAGCCCCAGTCATAGTTCAACTTTCCATAAATCTCACAAGTTCTTTATAATAGCCATTAAAAGAAGTCTGGTTAAAACCTTCAAAGAAACATATCAAATCTCAAGCCTAAGGCAATCAAGTTGAGGTACAGGTGTAAGCAAAGTTGTGTCGTGAGCCGACGAGTCGGCGATCAACCAACCGACCTGTTATCAGTGATAACAGAAAATGATCCTCGTAGGATCAAGTTGAAGTTAGTCTAAATCCTGGATCGAATGTCCAAAGAAGACCTGTATCATACGACAGGTCAATGTCCCAGCTAAATCGTCAATGTATGGAGATCAAATCCCCATGACACGTTCTCACTCAAGACTCTCCTGATAGCCAAGCCTAGGTCTATCTCTAAGTCGATGCCCAAAGAAAGGTAGACCTATGGCAGAATCTCCCCCATACAGAGTGGATTGCCAGAGTTGCCACCTGTCAAAAATATAATCTATCTCGTCTAATCTAAGAAAATGTCGGCAGCGCTTCTCGTAGGAAAAATGACTTTCGAGAATTTATATCAGCCTAAATATGAAAACAAAAATAATCTTCAACCTTCCAAAACCAGATTTTGTCTTACTCCCTGAATTAACAAAAATTTGGGCAGCACTCCCTTTAGAAAATGAGACTTCCCAGATTTTTACTAAGTCATTTATAAAAGTCAGACGAACTGAACGTTGATGAGACAAAATTTGACTCACTCCTTGGTTTTGTAGAAATTTCGGCAGCACTTCCCGTAAGGAAAGTGGCTTGCCAAGATTTATACAAGACCAAGTATAATAAAAATCCCCAGAAAATACAGAAATTGACCTAAGTAAAAAAACTTAGCTCAAAAAATGCAGGAATTGAGCAGTTGCAATCTTATCAGAAACAGATGACCGCAGCAGCACTTCGAGTGTCTAGCAACAACTTAGATTACAAAATGCAGCAATACTTGGCCGTGGCTACGGTAGTAATGTTCCACAAGCCCACAGTCTGGCACGTAGTTCAACTTTCGGATCCCCCGCATGGACAGCTGGGCGCTTCCTATATCGAGGTGAGTTTCTCCCCCCCCCCCCCCCCCC
>BFEA01000128.1:1315834-1341437 GCA_003427395.1 Chara braunii
GAGAGAGAGAGAGAGAGAGAGAGAGAGAGAGAGAGAGAATCTCGGCGGCCTGTGCGGGGCGCTCCGCGCAGCCCACCGAGACTGCAGCGAGTATCTTGGCGCTGTATCTTTCCATGTTCGAGCAGAAGATTCACTCTCATTTTGCACTTTTCGAGTGTAGTGCAGCGAGTCTCTCTCTCTCTCTCACACACACGCACACACACGCGGGGGGGTGTATTTTGTTGTAAAAGAGAATGAATATTCCCCGATAATGGGAAATTATTCGTTCTCATTTAGGGGCCGCAGGGCGGGGCGGGGGGCAGGCCGGGGGAGGCGCACACACACACCGGTAGCGCGCGCGTGTAAGAGAGAGAGAGAGAGAGAGAGAGAGAGAGAGAGAGAGAGAGAGAGAGAGAGAGAGAGAGAGAGAGAGAGAGAGAGAGAGAGAGAGAGCCTCGCTGCACTCTCTCGAAATGTGCAAAACGAGAGTGAATCTTCCACTCGAACATGGAAAGATACAGCGCCAAGATGCTCGCTGCAGTCTCGGCGGGCTGCGCGGAGCGCCCCGCACAGGCCGCCGAGATTCTCTCTCTCTCTCTTCCCCGCTGGCAAGCTGGGAGAAACGGGGTACAATGGTTCTCTTCAATTTTTTTTTTTCCTTTTCTAGAAGAATGTTGTTTATTTATTTATTTTTTCTCTTTTTTTTTTTCTTTTCTATGCAGCTACCGGTACTCGGCAAGGATCGGGTTACCGGTAGGCTGAGCCACGGGCCTTAACAACCGCTAGGTACTGGTGGTTTAAAACAGTGTAGAAGCCAGTGCTTTTCCAAGCTAAGCCCTTCTGACACAGCCGTTAATGCGCCATATCTTTTGGGGCTCAGCCTACTGGAACAAAGAGGTTGGCGGCACCAGCCAAATAGGTTAAGCTCTCACCTGCACCAGGGCATCAAAATCGATGGGCAGCAGAGATCGGCATACGGAGTGGTTGTGGTCAGGGTCAAGAACCGGTTTCAGGGCCTAGCCGTTGCGGGTTGAGGTCGTCTTGGGTTTGGGCATCTTTCTTGGAGCGAAGAAGCAGCAAAATTGTCGGACCAGTTCTTCGAAGAAAAACAAGAAGCGGTAATCTGGGGTTGAGGCTAAGGTCCACACACCCCATTTCATCGAATCATGTGTCTGGCAGGCCTTCTTCAATTGGTACCTCAAAGATGTTTTCTCACCCGCTTGATCTTCAAGATCATGCGGCTTTGATCTCCCCTGCCTTTTCAACACTTAGGCTGGGCGGTCCTCCCTGTTTGAGGTGGGCCAATGTTTGGAATGCAGTGGCGTTTCAGCATTAGTTTCAGAAACCAGTAGGCTGCACTTCACAGCACTGGCACTGGACCGCGCATGGCGGAACCACAGGGCATCGTGTTCAGCAACAAACGCTTATCAATCTCTCTCTCTGCCCCTCTCTGAACATTGTGTATGTTCAGTTTTCTCTCTCTCTCTCTCTCTCTCACTGAAAAGGAAAGAAACAAACTAGGGCCTTTAGTGCTGCGTTCCCCATGCCCCTGTGGTTAGCCAATCATCATCATACACAGCTGTTTCATGAACTTTTGCTGTTCCAAGTGCCTGGGGTGGCATGGGGATGACATCTGCCAGGGGTAGAACCAGTCACCCTATGGGAAATGTGACAAGCATTGTCCTCTTTCTTAAAGGTTTGTGTTTGTCTAGTGTTCACCCAGGTTATGCTTTGCCTGAGGAGGGTAGGTTATGTATGTCTCTGGCATTCACAAAGCTGGCTCTCTGTCTTTCCTTGTTGTGCTGTGTTTGGAACCTCAGATATGAAGAGGGTGCCTCTGTCTTGTTCAAATCTGGCACGGCTGCAGCATTTATGTCTTCAGACAAGCCAGCAGAATTCCTGGGAACCTTCAATGTCATCACGTTCACAGACCCCGAAAGTGTGCCGCTGAAAACTCATTCTGCAACAAATGATGAGGTGAGCATGGATGCACCTTAGTTTGGTTGGCCCCTTTCTTAGGTCGACATCTGGAACCCCTCACTGTTCGAGGAGTGATGTATGCAATTGTTCATTTGCCTTTTGGATGTTTATATGTTGGACAGACGATGCATTCTGCACATCAACGGCTGCAAGAGCATTGGCATACACGGTGCTCTTCTGCTGCTTTTCGCCATCGCCATCTCTACTGTGCAATGTGTGGGCAACCAACACTCAACTTTGCGGCTTGGCCCTTAGAATGTATTGATCCTACCCTTTATCATATGACAGAAGGCGTCGTTGATCATGCCCTCTTCGTACGGGCTGCTGCACCCCGCGAGGGTTTCTGGGTCCAGAAACTTCGAACTCTTCAACCCGACGGTTTCAATGCAGTCCTTCCAATGGCTAGACCACCGTCTCCACGGTGACACATCCGCCCTCATCGTTGGACACAAATGGGACCACGTCCCTTTGTTCTCCAGCCCCTTTGACCTCCTAATGCCTCAACTACTCCTGTTTCACTCCCTGCCACATCTAGTGCTGCTCCATCTGTTCCTGTATCAGCTGATCCCTCTCACACAACACCCCTCTTACCAACACCCGTTGGCTCTCATGCTCCAACCCTTTTACCGACACCTCTTCAATGTTTACCTCTCTTGCCAACACCTTCGGTTAGGTCATGTGCTGTTGATCTTCGTCTGGGTCCCAACTTTTAATTCGTACCTCATTGCATCGCCTTCTCACGGAAGTTGCTTCGGGTAACTCTTGTCGTGTCAAGACTGATATTGAGCAAGTGACACCAGCATGGAGGGTACAACTTTTGCAGTGGTTGTACAACAATGTCTCCAATGCGGACATGACAGGAGACATTCGAAAACTCAAATGCCTGATTCAAAAATCCCAGCATACTCGCCAACGTTACGCAGCATAACCTCGTGACCCATTTACTGACCACATCAAGGTCGTACATGTGCATGTGGCAGTTCGTGGTACGAACTTGCTCCATGTGTTACAATTACCAGAAGTAGTTGCATTGCATCCTGACCCTTAAGCAGCCACACATGTCCGTGCATGTGACAAACTGATGCCAGCCACACGTGTTCAATTTTGTAACTTCATTGATGTGGCCTTGAGTGTTACTCCTAGCATGACCTTACCCGACTCCTCAAATTGCGAATGCCGCAGAGCCTTTCCTCTTGTTCTGATCTTGTTGATGGCCATGTTGTGTCTGTTGACTACAATATCATCTTCGATGATAGCCTTCGCAAGCTGTTTCAAGAAGGGTCAAAGTATCGCCTGAATGGGGAAATTGCCGATGTGCTCCAGGCATTGGCAATTGGACTCGATGAGTACATTTCCAATTACAAAAGGTTGTTGGCCGGGCATTCTCAATCTACTTCTTTCTCGTCTCTTTCTCAGAAGTTGAACAATTGGCGCTTGCAATCCTTGCACATTGTCAATCCAATGCCAATTACAAAAGGTTGTTGGCCGGGCATTCTCGATCTACTTCTTTCTCGTCTCTTTCTCAGAAGTTGAACAATTGGCGCTTGCAATCCTTGCACATTGTCAATCCAATGCAGCCTCGTTTTCCAATCACGTGAGCCAGTCACATTCACTTTGTTCTATACATGCCTCCTTGCGCCATCTTCAACAACACTTGCCATTATTCCTGTGGACAAAACATCGCACAATTTGGGAATTTGCTGCAAGAATTGGTGTCTGTTTCGTCTTTCCACCCATTTGGATAGTCCCACTTATACTCGTCCTGATGAATCCGTTGCTGATGTCCTTGACCGCCATGCAATATGGAATCACCATTGGGGCTACACCCATATTGATACCGTACCTTACCTTTACTACGTGCTGAAAGCTCACAAATCTCCTCCAGCTCTTTGTAGCATTCTTGGAGTCACAACACATAACAAATTTGTTCCCTCGCGCGCTCGCCCTCGCCCAACAATTCACACTATTCATGAACGGCCTCCTCACAAATCATGGCTAGCACAATGACTACTTCGTTGTATCTCAGCGCTATTTTGCAAGGAGTGATCTCTACTCTTCGCGAGAAAGATACCGAGCTCTATCAACAGGGTGGTGTTGGATGGTGCTGGATCGTTCAGAGTGCTGATGAAGTGGTGAGTGACCTGAAAAACAATTCATCGTCTCTTCGTGGCCTCTCTCCTCGCACTGTTGATTTTACCACAATGTACACCAACCTCCCTCGTGACCGCATTCTGAATAATGTGGCAAAAGCTGTTGATGAAGTCCATGCTTATGCCCTTCGGCATACTCACAGGCATTCGCGATGCAGTGCCTTGAACATGACTATTCGAGGACCTTGTTGTGGCCAATTGACAACCGATTCAGGCCCGGACACCTTTTTCGTTTCTCGTATTCTCCAACATCTTTGATTTGTTGCACAAAACACTTGTCTGTACACTAGAGATGACACACTTACGAAGCAAGTTACTGGTATTCCAATTGGAACAAATGCTGGCCCAGAAATTTCTAATCTGACACTGTATTGGGATGAAGCACGCTTTGTTGATGACATTCATGAACATGATCTTCAAGCTGCTCAACGATACGCCCTCACTTATCGCATCATTGATGTTCTTCTTTCATGGGGGCAATTACCTACTCCTCCGGAGCACTATGGGCCTTAGTGGAAGGAAACTACAACGACAAATGGCTTGTGTACCTTCTTAGGTATGCATCCACAGGTCCGTTCTGATGGCTCGCTTCGCATGAGTGTGTTTGATAAAGCGGCTGCTTCGTTATCCAAGTGCGACCTCCAACATCCCTTCCCATCAAGCGGCGGGTGTGTTCACATCCCTTGCTAAAGGGTGGACCTGCAACATGCGCTCTCGCCAGCGTCGCTATCCTACGCATGCTGCGATGGTCCTTATATCATCCACTTTCTTCTTTGCCCCCGCGTCGCTCTTGTCCTGCTCCTGCTTGCTCATCTGTTGCTACTGTAGTTTCGGCTCCTGCAGCTTCGACTGCTCCAGTGTCCACTGTTGCAGTTTCTACAACTCCGGTTTTCACTCCAGAAGTTTCTGCTACAACAGTCCCCATTGCTGCAGTAATTTTTGATGCTGCAGTTTCCACCGCTACACTTTCTACAGCTCCGGCTTTCACTCTGTCAGTTTCTGCTATTGCAGTTTCCACTACTGCAGTTCTTACTATAGCTTCCTCTGCTGCAGTCTCCGTGCTATACTTTTTGCTGCTACAGCTTCCTCTACCGCAGCTCCAGTGCAAAGAAGATCACAGTTTCTTCGACACTCACATCCTTTGTTTTGAAATCCTGCCCAATCCGCCCCCCTTTCATCTCTTTCTGTGCTTGGCCACAGACGGCTGCGTTCCTCCTCGCCGCCCCCATCTCCTCCACGATCTCGCTTGCGAACAGACTCTCCGGTTTCCATTGTTCCCATTGTTCCACCTTCGTTGCCAGGGACATGTTCATCTTCTGTTTGCAACACGACTACTCCCCTTATTGTGTATCATCGATGACAACTACGGCATCGTCTGTCCGAGGATCAGCAGCCTGTTTCTTTGTCTAGCCGAATTCTCTCTGTGCCTTCTCCACAGGTTGTTGCGGTTCCTTTGTTCCAAACGGCAATATCCACTCCTATGCCTCTGGCAGACAGTACAGCTGCCTGCAGGCAGCCATGACACCATGTCTTATGCCCTTCAGCGTTAGACGTTACCACCTGTACAATAGAATGTGGTGCCTGCCCAGAGTACACTCCTGATTTCCGGGACAATGCTCAAGAAGCGGCCCCAAATGTTGAGGGATTGGAACATGATCTGTCGGGATTGCAGTTAACCCCACAAGGCGTAGACCACATGGGGGATCTGCAAATGGCTGACCAGCATCATTTGGACGAACCACAAATCTGTGCCCCTCGACGCGCAGACCACATGGGTGATCTGCAATGGCTGACCAGCAAACAACCCAAGACATTTTGGGCTTGCAACACCAGCTGGGTGATCTGCAAATCGTTGGCCAGCATCCGGCACGCCGGCCTGAGACCCTCACCAATCTCTGTGGTCTGACTGCAACTAATATCTGTCTTCACATTCTCCACCGGCCGTTTTATACACCATCAGACTTCCTTACTATCGCCCTTCAGCTTGATGCTGATCTCCCCCATGTACCGCCAGAGGATTGTAATTATACGAGGGAACGAGGCTTTACCATTGCTGTACTACAAGTAGCAATGAGGGAACGCCAACTTGAACTACGCAATGCTCGAGCAGGTGAGTGGTTTAATCCTCCATCCCACATCTCTGCCTGCATTGTGCACGGATCTGGCCATTACATAACCATCGTACATGCCTCTGACCACTGGGAGCTGTGGGACAGCGGCATCATGGTCCGTGCCATGACTGATGTTACTGATTTCTTGCATAATGATGCTGTTTCCTTGCCTCACCAAACTGTCCGCAACCTCTTTTATGTCGAAGATCATCATTCCTCTGGCCCTGTGCTCCAGCAGGACAATGTACCAACAGCGGCATCATGGTCCGTGCCATGACTGATGTTACTGATTTCTTGCATAATGATGCTGTTTCCTTGCCTCACCAAACTGTCCGCAATCTCTTTTATGTCGAAGATCATCATTCCTCTGGCCCTGTGCTCCAGCAGGACAATGTACCAACACTCTGCGACCTTCTCCTTTGCACAGCTACAGACACTGTTACACTCTGCTGTAGCCGCCATCATCTCTGTCACAAGAGGACTATCCCTCCGTTCCTGACTGCAGGCACCCTCTGCATCAGGAAACTATACGTCCATTTTGCGGCCATGGGCGCTTTACTGAATGCATGGTCTTTTGTGGTGAGCGTTCTTCCTTCATTTTGGCCTGCAATCGACATGCCATTTGTCGGGTATGTATGGTGGGCATGCTCAATGCCGGCCATCGTCGCAATTGTTGTGCTGATAATGCTCAGCTAGGTCTTCCATGTGCTCACCCACCTCATCCTTACAATGTGTGTCCTCTTTGTCGTCAAGGACAGACTCACTTATGAGCTTTTCTTATCCTCTCCTCTGCCTTCAACTTCATTCCACACTCCGTACTTTATATCCCTTTTGGTTCTTTGTTCGTTTTCTTTTCATCTCTCTTCCCTGTGCTTATCACCTGATTCACCTTCCCCTTTACTCTGCCTCTTTCCCACAGCGTACAAGTGGGTCGTTATGGCACACGGAAATGTGGGCAGCTCGTGTTCAACTTCATCAATGCATCGTCAAACAGAGCTTTGCGGTAAACTGTAGGCAGAGAGGGAGAAGAGGACAACAAACGAGGGTCTAATATATCGTATATTTTCAGCCTCCTGATGAGTCGGTGAAACTCCGGAGAAACAGTTTGTCACAGCCCCTCGTTTGTTGTCCTCTTCTCCCTCTCTGCCTACGGTTTATATATCGTTCAAACGGAACTGCGCGGGAAACCGTAGGCTGAGAGGGAGAAGAGGACAACAAACGAGGGGCTGTGACAAACTGTTTCTCCGGAGTTTCACTGACTCATCAGGAGGCTGAACCCTCAACAGTCTGCATTATCCCCGAACTGATTACACTGTAAGTGATAATCCACCATAACTCCGGTTGTGGTTAAGCATCAACGACTGCCCGACAACTGATACCCTGAGGTGGGCAACAACCACTGCTCTCAAGGTACCTGTGATGAAAATCAAAGCAGACTATCACTCACGCACACCAGATGGAAAACTCTACAGACTGTCGGTTCACCCCCCATCACAAGCCAGCAAAACACCCACGAAACAAAGAAAGGTCTATCACAGCCAGAAAATACACTCCAGGCGCGCCTCTGGCACTAGAGGCACAGCGTGGATGCATATATATATCGTCAAACAGAGCTGCCCTGTAAACCGTAGGCAGAGAGGGAGAAGAGGACAACAAACGAGGGGCTGTGACAAACCGTCTCGTCGGAGTTTCACCGACTATATGTATATTTGTGTTTTGGGTGCGGATCTGTTTGCAAAGGTGCACCCACCCATCTGTCCTGTGGTCTGTGTTTTGTAGTCTTGCTCTGTGCTTTTCTGACACCGATTGACTCGTGAGAGTAGTGATTTGTTTGCTGAACCGGAATTTTTGTGACAGTTGTTGTGCAATAACAAGAAAAGAATTCTTGCCTTGCCTGCACTTTTTTGCGTGTGCTACTTGACTGTTCATTGTATGTGTACAGTTGGCAACCTGCATTCTATGTCGCTGACTCTCGTAGTATGTACTTTACTACTTTGTTATAAAAAAGCTCGCCATCCCTTCACATTGTTTGTGTACTTAACAGTTTAAAGGGGTTGATCTCATGGCTTGTTGTAATCAATAGTTATGATTTTGTATTATTGTGCTGGTGTGGCAGCAGCATGTCTCACCAGATTGCGAGATGCTCTATGTTCACTCATCCGTCTGCAACGCTTTATGTGGATGGTGCCATTCTTATTGTCATGCTGTTTGCGGTTGTTTCTGCTGTCTGCTACAGATACTTGCCCTTTGCGAAGATCTTAGGGTCCTTGGTAAGGGCGAGTTCAAACGGCTACTCAAGTAAGTTTTGTCCATTGATGCAAAAACAGTATGTTGCGAATCTATGCTCTTCTGTCCATTGATGCAAAAACTATTATGTTGCGAATCCATGCCCTGTCGTCTGTGGAAAACTAGCCCCTGGTCCAGAATTCTGACACGGTATGCGTGGTAAACTGGGCTACCTACCGGGCCACCTGGGTCGCTTTGTTTGACCGGGCTGCCTGGCTGTGCAAGCTCAAGGGAAGGGCCCAGCAACCCCCCCCTCCCCCCCCACAAAAAAAAACTGAAAAAAAACTATGTGATGCACAATATTGAACTGAACTTCTGCCTCAGGCTCACATCAGAATTCTTTACCAACTTTAAAATGAAAAATAAAATAATAATAATTATTATTATTTATTTTTTTTCTTGGCCCGGCCGGGCAAGTTGCCCCTGGCCAATTTGGTAGCCTAGGTAGTAAGAGCTAAGCAGAAGTTCTCCACATGCTCTTTTCTTCTTTGCATTTGCTTTGCTTGGATCACATGGGCTGTGACTCCCTCCTCTCTCTCTACATAGCACGGACTTACATTGTCCTCCTTCCCCCCCTTTATCCTCCTCCCTTGTGCTTCCTTTGCATGTTTAAATCAGTTTAACTTGATCATTCACATGTGTGCTCATCTCTTGTTGCCTGCCACACTGATTCTTCCTCCCCCTCCCTCCCTCCGGTTTCGTCTACTTTTCGCTCTTCTTGTTTCCCTGCTCGCCTTTTTTCTGCCTTTTTCAAGTATCTTCTGCGCTGTTCGGTCAAGGAGAACACAAAGGAATTGTTAATTGCTGAAAATAAATTACATAATGGTTCCTGCACTCTGGCTAGTAGAAGCAACTGAAAGCAAATTTCGCTATTGGCAAGGTCCATGCTCAAAACTGTGGCTGTGCATCCGTGCCATCCGTTGGGGCAAACGGCCCAGATGTGTGGCTAATCTTAAACCTCTGTGATTGGCCGCACATCTGGGCTGTTCGCTCTTAATAGTTCCAGATGGACCCGGTACCTTCGCAAACATACCCGCCCTAGGTTCCAAGGACGATTGACGGCCGATCGTTGTTGTTGGGGAACGGAATCCTAAACCTGAGCCGCAATTAAAAAAAAAAAGAAAAGCAATGGTGCCAGTCATCGAAAATGTCATGTACATTTTTCGAAGTTATGCCTCCCCCACCTTTCCTGCTTTGCACTGTCTACCCCAGCCGTCCATGGCCTACTGCCTTCAGTCATCTTGCCCATACCCCAAGCTGTTCCCTCATCCTTGCACGATGGATATACACCCACACACATGCAGACATACACGGACACAGACGCATGCACACACACACACAGACACACACACACCAAAAAAAAAAAAAGAAAAAAGAAGAAGAAGAAGAAGGGAAAAAAAAAAGCAGCTATTGTACTGCATGTTGCTTGTTATTGAGGTGAAAGGGTTTCATTGTTGGGTTGTCTGAACTCGAGGACTTTCGTTGTCTGTAATAGAGTTAAATATGCTTTGATTTTGGATCTGTTCATCTGTTCTGGTGAAAATTCAAAACACACACACACACACACACACACACACACACACACACACACACACACACACACACACACACACACACACACACACACACACACNCACACACACACACACACACACACACACACACACACACACACACACACACACACACACACACGCAGCCAATTCACCAGTGTGTGTGTGTGTGTGTGTGTGCCCGCGCGTGCGTGTGTGTGCGTGTGCTACTTGACTGTTCACTGTATGTGTACAGTTGGCAACCTGCATTCTATGTTGCTGACTCTCGTAGTATGTGCTTTGTTATAGAAAAGCTCAAAATCCCTACTCTGTGTGTGTGTGTGTGTGTGTGTGTGTGTGTGTGTGTGTGTGTGTGTGTTATGAATTTTCACCACAACATCACCTGTTCCACCCAGATGAGTAGATCCAAAATCACAGCACATTTACCTCTATGGCAGACGATGAAGCATATACTTGAGATGAGCCAATTCACCAATGTGTGTGTGTGTGTCTGTGTGTGTGTGTGTGTGTGTGCGCGAGCGCGACAATGCTGTATGCCTGTGCTCCCTAATGCCACAGGTATGCACTGTGTGTATGTATAGTATGGGAAATTGTGTGAGACGAGCATGCGTCTACCATGGTCTCGCCCTCGGCTGTGCTCCCTAAAAAACGAAAATTCAAATTTGTTGCAGATGGAGGACGGCAGTGAAGAAGGACACAGAAGCCAAAAAGGATGACGAGAAGGTGACAAAGGAGGAGGCACCAAAGCTGACAGAAGAGGTAAATATTTATTTTTTATGCGGGCTCTTGATCAAAATGATTAGGTCTCTTCTACAGGGACATGCTCTAGGGATTTCATGAATTTAGCTTGCATGTTGTATGTTCTTGTCTCTGCAGACATGTAGCCATTCGCTTCATTGACCTGACATTCACCGCAAGCAGAGAGGGGAGAAGGAGTTAAATGAACAGCCTTTGAGTTCCCACTCTTCTCCTATCGACCAGCCATACTCTACTTTACGACCACTCTGTACGTGTTCCAGCCACAATCGTTACTGCTCTAGGCTGCCTGATGAAGATGCACGTGGGCCCACTCCAAGATGGTCTCTTGGGCCAGTGCCTGCGTTCTGAAACTCAATGAGCACAGCGCCTCTCCTCCACCCTCAGCTAAACAAAAACTCGAATGACATGAATGCTACCGATTCCGAGCCCCCTCACTGCCGCACTGGTGGTGCTCAGAAGCTCCAGCTATTTTGGCGGTGCAGTTCATGGAGCAGCTGCTAAAGGTAATCAGTGTAATCGCTGGTCTCAGAGCAAGTGCCCTCATGCCACTGCTGGACTGGCCATTTAGGTGGCCTCTCTCTTACTGATCTGTATTTCGCACCAAGGGCTGATGTCAGGTAAGAAAACATAGAATGAAGGGAAAAGCACCCTCTATGAACAAGGTAGAGGTACGGAGAAATGTGTACGTATGATATTTGCAACCTCACAGTCTGCACTGCTGTGCGCTGAGCAGCACCTCTCTGTGCACCACGCCGAGCCGCACCACACAGGGTCCCGAGCGGTGTGGTGCAGTCCGTCCCCGTGACGTGCGCGTCTGCATGTGGCACAGAGCCATGCTGAACAGTTTTTTTCTTTTTTTCTCTTTTTTCAGTTCTGAAGGGGGGGAGTAAGGTTGGGTGCCACACAGAGACCATGTGTGGTCAGAAAAGATTTTAAAATTGCGAAGTGCACAGTAGAAGTAAAAGAAAAAAAAAGGGGAAAAAAAGAAGTCACAAACAACTAACAAATATCACAAGATCTGACTGTTGCATGCTTTGCTGGGGCAGGAAAGGTTGTGGGGTCGCCACATTTCGGAACATGGAGGCACAGGCCTGGGGCAGGCGAGACAGTGGTGTTTCAGGGCTGTCACAACTGTCTCATGTGTGCCCGATGGCTAAATACATGGCAATCAAATCATAAGATGAGATCATGAAAAGCATACCACCTGTCACGCCTGTCCCATCCCCAGTTGGCTCTCGGAACATTGTGGGACAGGCCTGGGGCAGACGAGACAGTGGTGCTTCAGGGCTGTCCCAACTGTCTCAGGTGTGCCCCACCTGTCTCGCCTGTCCCATCCCCAGTTGGCTCTGTGATTCTGTCCCAGCTTGGATTATGGTGGGACAGGCCTGGGAACGACCGGACAGTGCTGTTTCAGCCCCACTTGGCCTGTCTATCCGACTTGGTTAGTCTGTCATTGTCTGTGATAACGCGATTCTTTCATTTGTCGGAACATGGTGGACCAGGCCTGGAACCGGTGGGACAGTGCTGTTTCAGGCTTGTCCCAACTGTGTCAGACCTGGCTCAATTGTCCTGCCTGTTCCATGCCCACTTGGCTAGTCTGTCATTGTCTGCGATTATGCCCACTTCAGAACATGGTGGGACAGGCCTGGGACTGGGAGGGGAATGCTGTTTCAGGACTGCCTTTTCTGGCTTTCCAGAAGGGATGAGGAGAGAGGAGGAGAAAGTAGAGCTACGAGACGACGATGAGGAGAAGAGATGCATGCCATTGTCGAGAAAAAAATGCAATTTGCCGCCATTACAATGTCACGGAGGAGGAGAGAGGAGGACAGGATGAGGCGGAGGTGGGAACATGGAAGAGAGGACTGAGGAGGAGAACTGCAAGAGGACAAGGAGAGATGCATGCCATTGCCTTTCCCGGCTTTGTGGAAGACCCAAAAAGAAAAATCCATTGCCATGTCACCGAGTTCGGTGAGCGGAGGTGTTACATGCTGCGCCTGCACACGAGGGCCATTTTCCAGGCCCTGCGTCCTTCAGGCTAAAAGCCTGAAATTCAGGCTTAAAGCCTGAAAACCAGGGCCTACAGGCCCTGTGACTGTTCATACCGAAAGCCTGAAAACAGGGGCCTACAGTCCCTGTGTCGTTTCAGACTAAAAATGGCAACAGCCTTTTTAGCCTGAAACGAAGGGCCATTTTCGGTCTGAAACTCAGGCACCGAACCAGGGTTTCGGGAACAGGCTATTCTTAGCCTGTTCCCACGCCAGCCTCAAGCAACTGCTGCAGCGCTAGCCCCTGGCACACTTCGGCATTGGTAAGAGCAGCCTCCTCGGCCTGGCTCGCCCTTCAGGCAGGCCGAGGTAGTACATAGGGACTTCCCATGCACTTCACGGGTAGGCAGGAGGCAGTAGTCTTCAGGATTCGGCCGTAGCACTCTGGAGGGAGCGCTGCAGGGAGTAGTAGCAGCGTTAGCCTTTAGTCTTCAGCGCTGGGCGCAGTAGGTAGCTGTAGTCTCCAGTGCTGGGCGCCATAGCTAGGATAGCACTAGAGAGAGAGAGAGAGAGATTGGGCGGAGGCCTTGGGTACCTACCTGCAGCGCCGTTGCTCCAGCTTCGTCTTCGAGGTACCTGCAGCACAGCGCCAACATCACAGGTTAGTATCTGGCTCGTAACAGAGAGAGAGATTTCTTCTTCTTCCTCTTCTCAGTCCACCATCTCCCTCTCACCCTCTCATCATCTGACTTCACTGCATCTGCAGACTACGAGAGAAGAGAGAAAGAGCTTGGTGACATTGGATCCAGACTCGACTTTTGGACTTCAGACATGGCAACGAGGGATTATTTGGGACTCGTGACAAAGACATGGTAGTGACGACATTCCCATCTCTCTCCCTCCTTTCGTCTGATCCCCTCCTCTTCGTCTGTGTATGTCTGGACCTGGCGCTTCCAGCGCCAGGCTCCTTCACACCTTGTGATGGATACGATGTATGTTTGGTCTGCATTCAAACATTGATTGGGCTAGTCATTAGCGTTCTAGCTTTCTGCTTCGCTATCTTGCACTACGTGAAGGAGGTCAGTCCCGTTCAGGTGAGGACTTGTATCAAAATCTTCCTCTGCGCTATTCAGCACCCTTTTGTATGTATGGGAATGCACATTGCTTGTTGAGATTCTACTCGCACTGCATTGTCCATTCAGTCCTTTTTATCACCTTGCGGATCCTCGGTTTCTATGTACATCGCCCAACTGGGCATGTAACAGAGGAGAGAGGAGGACAAGGAGGCGGAAAAGGAGGAAGGGCAGGGGGAGGAGGAAATGTGCAAGTGAGGAGAGAGGAAACTTACATGAGAACGATGAGTAGGAGAGATGCATGCCATTGCCTTTCCTGGTTTGTAGACGACGGAAAAAAGATGTCACGATTTGCCACCATTGCAATGTCACGGAGTTCAATAAGAGGAGTGACGAGGACATGAGGGTACGAGGAGGAGGAGAGGTGCATGCTATTGTCTTTCCTGGCTTTGTAGAAGAGAAAAAGTAAAAAATTGTAATTTGCAGCCGTTGCCATGTCACCGAGTTCCATGAGAGGAGGAGAGAGGAGCGGGAGATAAGAGGAGGAGGAGGAGGATGAGAGGGGAGAGGAGGAAGAGGAGGGGGAAGGGGGGATGAGGATGATGAGGAGAGGAAAGAAGAGGTGGGGAGATGGAGGAGAGGAGAAAGGAGGAGAAAATATGGAGAAGAGACGAGGAGAAAAGATGAAGGAGAAGAGAGAGGAGGAGAAGAGAGAGGAGGAGGAGGAAGAGGCAAGGAATAGGAGGACACACTTCCGAAAAGAAAACAAAAACGAAGAACACGGTTTGCAGCAATTGCTATGCCTGAGTGTCACCGACTTTAAAAAGAAGAAGGGAGAGGAGGAGGAGGAGGAGCGGAAGGAGAGATGAAGGAGAGGAGAGAGGAGGACATGGCAACGATGAGGAGGAGGAGAGGAGATGGAGAGGAGAGAGGAGGAGGAGGGGACAAAGAGGAGGAGGACAGATGCCCACTTCCGGGGAAAAAAATAAAATAAAAAAATTTCCAATTTGCAGCTATTGCTATCTCATCGACTTGAATAAGAGGAGGAGAGAGGAGGAAGAGGAGGACGGGAGATGAGGGAGAGGAGAGACGAGGAGGACGAGAAGACGAGGAGGGATGGAGGGGAGGAGAGAGGTGGAGGAGGAGACAAGAAGTAGGGGGACGGATGCACACTTCCAAAAGAAAGGAAAAAAGAACATCACGATTTGTGGCCATATCTTACTCACACCAACAAGGGGAGGAGATCAGAGGAAGAGGAGAGGGGAGAGGAGGGGGAGGGCTGGACAAAGATGATCATGACGGGGAAAGATGTAGGGGAGGAGAACGGGGGATGAGACAACGAGTAGGAGGACAGATGCATGCTTTAGAAAGAAAAGAAAAGAAAAAAACCGAAACTTTGTGATTGTGGCCACTGCTATCTCACCGGCCTCAATAAGAGGAGGAGAGAGGAGGAGGAGAGGAGGAAAAATGGAGGAGAGGAGAGAGAAAGACAGGACAGCAATGAGGACGATGAGAGAGATGGAGCAGAGGAGGAGGAGGAGGAGCAGACAAGGAGTATGAGGACAGGTGTGCAAGGAACATGAATGTGGACGAAGCAAAGAAATCCCATTTGCAAATCACACTGAAGTCTGAGTAGTCGAAGCAAGAGCAGATAACACATTGGAACCAAGCAACCATCCATTTGAGAACGATACAGCAAAAGTCGTGAGTCAATGTCCAAGCCCAATCGGGCAACACCAACAACATAACCCGAAGTAGCCCTCTCTCTTGAATGGCGCCAGGCGCCCTATCTACTCTACCGCCTATCCTACAACTACAGTCATGGAAGCAACCAGACAACTTGACGACCAGCCAGTGATGACGTCAACACCAATGCCGACCTCCTCTTCCACCAGGTACGTCACTCTCTCTTGTCCCTCACTCTCCCTTGTTATCCCACACAGCGCCCTTCACCTCCCGAAGAACCACCTTCGCCCTCACCTCCTCCAGCGCCCTCGTCCAGCCTGGCTATGTCTGCCAGCGCCCTGCGCCCAGGCTGCGCCCTACCGCTTAGCGCCAGCCTGCCTTCTCTCAGCCTAGCGCAGCACAGCACACTCGCAAACGCAACAGCGTGCCGGCCTTGCTCGAATGGCCAAGATGCCTGCCCACTCGCCCGCTCTGCCTATATGCCAGTGTTGCGTGTGGGCGGCCTCCCTTGAGCCTGCGCCTGGGCCCCAGTACCTGCACCAGGCCCAATGCGGTTGGGGCCCACATAATACAGTTGGGCCTCTTTCATCAAGGCCTGCGTCCAGATTCAGATAGTGGACCGGTTTCCCATTGGCATTTTCGGCCTCTATGTCCAGCATGCAATGTCGGCTTCACGATTATGCGCCCAGGGCCTAACCAATTCTGGGGTCCTGGTCCTTCTGCAATTGCAGATTGCAGAGATCTGGTACTCAGTGCACTCCAACCAACTGGCGTGCGGCAACTGTATGGACCCCACTTCGTGAAATGTTGAACAAAAGGGGCTCTCGTTGATTTGCTGGCCCGCCTTCACTTAGGGCGGGCACGAGGCTTGCTGGGGGCCTTAGCCCAGAACATGTACATCACGGCAAGGCCCCTTTGAGGGCTCAATCCTCACAGATGGATGCTTCCGACAAAAAAAAAAAAGAACACCGCAAATTTGCGGCCACTGTTATCTCACCCACTTCAACAGGAGTGGAGAGGAGGAGGGGAGGAGGAGATGCTTCTGAAAAAAAAGAACACCGCGAATTTGCGGCCACTGCTATCTCACCCACTTCAACAGGAGTGGAGAGGAGGAGGGGGAGGAGGAGGACGACGACGACGAGGATGAGGAGAAGGAGGTGAGCCGGAGGGTGGATGAGAGATGTTGGTGGACTTGTTGGAAACTCACATGTGGATGGGGATGGAGCTCCTCCATGCACGGTTCCAGGTGCTCCGGGGCTGCTTCGAGGGCTTAGGTGTGTTGTCGATGGACTTGGCACTGTGGAGTATGTCGAATAGGAAGCAGAGGACGTCGAGGGTGCAGGGGCAGCTGCTTGGAAGAACACCAACAAGAAAGAGCTCAGCCCGACCCATTTTTTTTCACTTTTCGAAATTTGTAGTGTTAATGGTCCATACCAATTTTTTGTTTCGTCCCCACGCATTCTCACTAGGGGGCGGGGATTGTGTTGCTTTGAGAGACTTTCCACTTCTTTTTTGGGAGGGGAAGACTGGTTGAATGTGAGGGGCGGACTGCCCGAAGGTGCGCCGCGCAGGTCATTGGCAGCGCAGGTTCACTGAGCTTTTGTGCCGGACATCCGCAAACGCGCCCTTGGTAGACACCCCCTGAATAGTGCAGACGAGCAAGCCTCTAAGGGTCAAGTGGAGTATTCCTGGGAACCATCACGCAAACCTGAGGGACAACTTACGTAAACCTGAGGGACGACTTACGTAAACCTGAGGGACAAGCTACTAAACCTCCCTAGGAGTTACAGTCAAAGAGCAATGTCCTAAATGTTTCCTTTCGGCCATTAAAAATTTGGCATGCTCTTCAATCAAAAACTGACACCTACTGTTTGTTCTGATCAAGGGTTGCAGAACACACATTGTTATCCACAATGCAGGTTTCAAAAACACCATGTTTCAACCCGTGCAACTGAGACTCGTTCAAAAAACACTTGTTAATGTTTCAGTAGTAGTTTCCAGAAGGATGCTTAGAGCACTTGTTAACGTTTCAGTAGTAGTTTTCTGAAGGATGCTTAGAGCGCATACTGCTGATCTGCATTTGCCTTAGGCATTGGGCTGGTTCTGCAATGTGCTGTGTCACCGTCTTTTGGATATGTGCATCACGCGTAGTTTGGATGCTAGGTTAGAAAGGAGGACATTTGAATGAGCAGTATGGAATTTTGCTGCTCTGCTAGCTCTCACTCTGTATGTGCCTGCCTCATGCAAGTCGGGAAACTCTCTGAGATTTGTTTTGCCTAGTGAGATGTAATGATTAGTCAACTGTCGTGTTGTCCTGAGTCTTGCAACTTGGAAAACTTTCGGAATGTTTGTTTTGCCTTGTGTTATGTTACTATGAACTGTATGAATCGGAGTCCCTTTCTTCAGCGTGAGGTTGTATGTTTGATCTCGTAAGGCAGGTTTTCTTGTTGTTGGTGAGCCCGTCATCGCTCTTCTGGTTCTGCACTGACATGGTTTTGAACTGGGGTCCTCTAAGATAGCTTTGTCAGTCTTCTCCTGTCTCACACCGCTTGAAGCTTGAGGACAGGCAGCAGGTTTGTCTTTCCTCAGGAGCTTGTGTTTTGCCTCTCCCGTGGAACTTCTGTTTTTCCTTTTATAAAATTTGGCCAGTGAGTGTGTCTTGTCCATGAGACGACTGATGGGATACGTTTTTGTTCTCGCTGCAAGCTTGGCTTACCGCCTTTGGATTCCCCAGTTGAGTTCAAGTGTGAAATGAACTGTTGCTGCCGTAGTGCTTGTTATCTTGAATGCATGCATGCATGCATGTGTAACTTGCTGGATGTATGCTTTCATTGTTGGCCTATAGGAACATGAGATCGTTGTATTGAAGGAGATGGAGGAAATGAAGGAGCTTATGGACACGAAGAAACGGAAGGCAAAGAAGAAACTGGCAAAGCAGCGCCAAAAGGTTGGATGGATGCTTGCTTAGTTTACAACAGCAGCAGTTTATTGTCCCCTACTTCCTTTTTGAAGCAAATGAGATCTGGCTTGCCGAAATGTGTGTATCGACTCCTTGCATCTTGACGCATCTGTGCCTTTTGGAGTGCCTATGAGAGAGTAGGATATGGCTGCATTTTCTTGAATGCATTTTATCGATCAACAGCAGCAGTTTATTGTCCCCTTATCATTTTTGAAGCAAATGAGATCTGGGTTGTGGAAATGTGTGTACCGACTCCTTGCATCTTAATGCATCTGTGCATTGTGGAGTGCCTATGAGAGTAGAATATGACTGCATTTCTTGAATGCATTTTATTGATCAACAGCAACAGTTTATTGTCCCCTATTCCTTTTTGAACCAAATGAGATCTGGCTTGTGGAAATGTGTGTACCAACTCCTTGCGTCTTGACGAATCTGTGCATATTTGCGTGCCTATGAGAGTAGGATATGACTGCATTTTCTTGAATGCATTTTATTGATCATTGGCTTCCTGGGTGTTCGCTGTGATAGGTTGCTTATCCAATCGAAACCTTTTTTCAAGGAGTTTGGGGAATGTGCTATCTCACCTCCGCACATTTTGTGAGGTGCTGTCATTATCGGTGACTCCGCATTATTTGGCGTTTGCTGCCTTTCGTGGGATTGGAGAACAACTGACGCGTATCTGCAACGGAGATAGTATCAGTCACGATGTTGCTTCCTCCTAGAAGTTCGTTTATGTTGGGGCGGAAAAGTTCAGCACATATGTGAAAGAAAGCGACTGCTAATAATAGGAATGATGTCCAGTTTGCGGTTATGCATTTCTGATTTCGTTGTTTCTTAGGAAACCTGTAGTGGTGCACTGCTGATGACTGTTAAAGCCATGACAGTGGACTCAGGAAAACTCTCTGATTTTGGATGAATCTGCCAGGAACGTCTACGAGCGGCACTGCGAGGGAATGCGGATGCAACGGACGATCTCTACGGCGAAACTGGCTTGTTTTCTCTGTCTGCCATTAAGGTAAGAAAACCATGAAATGGTACTGGGTTGTCCAAAGCATCTATTTATAGTATCGTCCAGCATGACTCCTCAAATAAATCCACAATTCCGATTGCTGGGATTCTCCTGTTGTTTTGAGGTCTGCTCCAAGATGGGAACTTCACTTAGTCTCATGGATAGCGTGAACAATGTTTTCTGCTGCTGCGTCTTCTGTGAAGTGGCCCACCACCCCCCATGAAGTTGCGGGTTAGCAAAGTGGTATATATGTATACATTAGAGACTAGGATGAAGCATGGTGTGCACTGCCATGGCCTTCCCGTTCCTTGTCAATGTGAGCTATTGCCGGAGTCTACTAACTACGCATAATTACTTTAAAAATAGAATTGTTTGTAAAAATAAGTATATTTTTTGATTGAAGTATGTAAATTGATTATAAACATAGAACATAAAATAAATTCAAGATAAACATTCATTAATTACTGATCTAATTTATTTATCTATTTATTTATTTTATTTATGTATTTTGGATAAATCATTTTTTGTTCCATTTGCAATCTTTATCAGAGCAACAGAGAGCTCAAAGAGGTGGAGGAAGTCGACACTATTGATGATGAAGACTGGGATGCAAGCGATGCAGACGAAGATGAGGATGTGCAGCAAAAGGAAAGTGAGAGTGACGACGATGGATATGATTCAGATGGACAGAAGCGCAAGTAAGGCATCATTCTCGTCACCCAGTGTGTTCTTGCTGTTGCTTTTATTTTGTCCAAAACCGAGTCAAGTTGTCCTTGGGGACTTGGACCTATCCGTACTGAAAGTTCTTTGATAGCGAGAAGTTGGCCTGAACAGCAAATTGAAAGGATTTCACTGCTATCCGTCCTGGTCCGAGTCCCAATTCCATTTGTAAGTCCGAGTTTTCAGTCCCTGTCCTGGTCCCATGTACCATACGCCCATGTCCCAGGTATGACCCAAATACCTGTAGGGCGTCTGACCCTCTGAGGTAGATTCCGGTAGGTACCGGTCGACCTTGGAAAGTTGGTAGAAGTCTGTAGACCTTCCTGTCAGTCGGTCCAGTCAGCAGCAAGTCCCAGGAAAGTCGGGGAACTTCGAGAAGCAACAGACATTGGCAAAGCGAAGAGGAAGCATCGAAGCGAAGGGTCGGATATAGAAGTCCCAGCGTTGAGGTCGTTATCACATGTTAACGAAAGCGCTTCTGAGCTGCTGTGTGCGACTGAGTCCTACAAGTCACTGTGAGGGTAGTCACCAGGACTGGCCGCGTACAGCTGTAGTCAGGTTAGAGAAGAGAGGCGGGGGGTATTCAGAGAGGGTCGTGTGGACTGTAAGTAAGTTGGTGGGGGTGGGGAGGGGAGAGAGAGAGAGAGAGAGAGAGAGAGAGAGAGAGAGAGAGAGAGAGAGAGAGAGAGAGAGAGAGAGAGAGAGAGAGAGAGCATACCTGAGTGTTGTTTCCAGAAGGAATCTTCTATATGTGTGGGCTTGCGGAGACTATTCTTGGGTCCTCTTCTGATGTGTATTTCATGTGGTGCTTTACCTGGTATAAGAATTGTGTGACCTGTTTGTGCATGGTTGGTCTCAATGCAGACTAGGCTAGCAGCTGGTTAGTGAGAGTTGCTGGATACTTTATGGTTGTAACTGGTTGCCCCATGTCTCTTACCAGTGGAGGACGGAATCTTGGTGTTCTAGCGAGAGATGAGCATCGGGCATCAACAGAGAGCATTAGGGGCAAATACCATGAGCACTGGGAGCATATTTCCGGCAAAACAACAAAAGCAGCACCAGTCGATGTTGATGTGATATGAGTGGCGGACATCCACTTTCGGTTTGGAGAGAAAGTGGTTTGTGGCCTGACACATCATGGGTTGTCATTCTTCTATGTACGTATACTAGAACCTGAGAAAACAGCTCTGCTGCAAGAGCATTAGAACCGCTGGATATGGCTCTGTCCGATTCCTGCAGGCGGGATGTCTGCATTCCCATTCTGCTGCCTCAATCTTCATCTGGCATTAGAAAATCGAGAAGGGCAATCAGGACTATAGCCTGAGTGTAATTTCAATTAGGTGCTTAGTAAACTCATAAGAGCGGGCTTTGGCACTATGCACTGCAACAGGACTTTAACCTGATTCACGAACATGATTAAGCTTGCAAGTCCCCCTCTTTTTTTCCCTTTTTAAACCACGAATGCATCCGAAAAAGCAGATTGAGCCTCTCTTAAAAGTTTGGAGGCCATGGGTCGTCGATAAAATGAATCGGCTGTTCACGGTCTCCTTGTTTTTAGGAGAGGCTCAATCTCCTTTTTCGGATGTACTGGTGGTTTAAAGGAACGTCCTGGATGGATTGATCTGGAGATGGTGTCGGACGGGATAGGTGGTGGCAATCACCTCATGACCGCGCTTGTGCTGACTTTGTCCCTGCAAGATGGTGCTCGCAGGTTCGCCAGCAACAAGCCAGTCCCTAAGCTGGTTGTCTTATTCCTGCTTCTTGTGTTAACATTCTGCTTGGGATGCAATCCCTGGTAGAGTATGTTGATTTTTGCTTTTTCTTACGTATGGACTGCTTTGTGCAGGCTGAGTCCTCCATTTTAGGAATGCTACAGCAATATTCTGTCAATCTCCCTTCCCACACTGATTGTGACATTGTTTACCCATTTAATATTTTGTACTTCTTGAATAGCCAATTTGCTGGCTATTCAGGTCCTCGAAACCACGATGTGTGACAATGTATATATATTATATAGCATTATATATGTAATTATGTTCTCTAGAGGGTTTGCAAATTGTGAATTTAGCAGACTAGAAGTGTGGATAAATGCTCTTTGATATTCGACAATGGCCTCGAAACTAGGAGCCTTAGGAGGTTCATCTCATTTGCATTTTTTGCGAACATCTGAGAACATTCCTTCATCAGTCGTGGAGCCTCCAGCAGGATGTGAACCCAGTTGTGAATTCAGGTACATGAGGTAAGAGTGTGTGATTGGATTTAGACTGCAAAGCAGGGTTGCACCCCCCAACGGTCGGCGGCCCTTGACTGGTTGGTTGCCGACCTGCCGACCGATCAGCTGGTCGGCACCTACCGGTCGGGGGTTGTTGGCACCCCGGACCAAAAAAAAAAAAAAAAGTCCAGAATCCAGAACTGCACGAGATATTGCGGGCCGACAGCCGCCTTATCAGTCTCAAGGCGGGACCAAGAGCGGAACTGCAATCTACAGCTTTTGCGGACGACACAGGTGCAGTACTCGTTCCAACGGCTCAGCAGCTGGGCATTCTCAAAGAGGACCTGGCAACCTTCTGCAGGTACTCAGGCGCACGGGTGAATTGGCAGAAGTCTCGGGCCATTCCGCCTCTGGGGATGGACCCTCCAGAAGGATGGGACATTCCCACAGTGGTCGAAGGAGAGCGAATGGCATTTTTGGGGGCCAATCTAACACCGAGCTATGGAGGAATTGAGCAGATGGCGGTACGGGCCACAGCGGCGGTGGCAAGACTGCAAGCATGGAGTGCGAGAGGGAGCATGGGGCCTTTTGGAAAGGCTATAGTGATTAAGAATTCGGTGCTSGCCACCCTGTGGTAYGCGGGCKCAATTCATATGCYAGGGAGGCGTACCTTCCAATATATTAGGAGGGCGGTCCAAGCGCATCTGTGGTCAAACAACGCGAGGTCAGAGAATTCTATCTGCAGAGTTGCCTGGTGTAAGCTAATTCAACCAAGAAGGTTTGGAGGGCTGGGCCTACTGGATCCGCGCTTACAGATAATTGCACTTCAATTGCGACAGCTCATCTGGGCCCTGCTGCGCTCGGAGGGGGCAACTTGGCAAGAGGTGACGCTGTCTCATCTTGCTTATGCTCTCCAGGTCCCTAGGGAACTGGTAGACCTCTGCCTGCTCAGCAGCTCCGCGATGGGTCATATTCGGAGGGGGACTGTGTGGACTCAGAAACTGGCCCTGTGGAAGAAGATCCAGGTGAGATGTCGGCTCCCCGACACAACGGATGCTATTTTTAACCAGCTGCTCTTTGGTAACCGGTTTATTTGTGACGAGGCAGGGGACCCCTACCCATGGCAGGGGGCGCGAGGGGCCTATGGATGGAAATGGGCGGAGCAGGGCATTTTCAAGGTGGGACATTTGTGGGATGAGGATCGGAAGGATTGGCGTACAGATGAGGAAATGGATCTTGCACTGCAGGGGTGCATGAAGAGGGGCCAAAGGGTCAAGGACATGAGACAGGCTATTCCGACTCAATGGGTGGAAGTGCTAAAAAAAGGATGAGATGGTAGTAGGCCAGTGGGTCAAGCTTAAGGGGAGTGAGGCACCCGAAAGGCTCTATAGAGTCAAGCAGGTACTGCCGAATGGGGACGTGGAGGTCACTGTATGGAAGGACAGGCCGGGACGGGGATGGGAGGGGTTGGGGCAACCACTGCAGGACCTGCACGCTGTGAGGAAAATAGCACGAGCTCTGGTGGGAACGGTTGGGTATGTGAAGGAGGGAAGAAAGAGGCTGGACACTACCTACCCTTTTGCACCGCAACCCGGTTGAGAGCCCTTGCCTGGAACCCGGCAGATTGGGAATGGCCTCCTCAGAGGACGCACAGGAGATCGATGCCACTCCAAGAGGTCACCACGAAGATTGTTTACAGCTCGCTGTTGGAATCAGTGAACATCTGTGGGGAACTGAAGGCGAGGTGGGCTAAACGGGAGTGGCTCCCGGACGTGTGCCTTGCTAATTGGACTCAATGAAAGTGGAACAAACAATGCAACATCATGGCTGCCTTGCCAGACCAAAAGCAGGCGGGCCTGCAATGGCAGATTTACCATTTGGCAATCCCAACTGCTCAGTGGCAGGCTGCCAAGAGTTGTCATAAGGACCAAACCTGTGCAGCAGCTTGCGGCCAGGTGGAAACAATCCCCCACCTTTTTGTTCGATGCCCAAGGGTGCAGGAGTTTTGGGAGTGGTGGGCGCAGGAAATGGCAGACAAGACACCGTTACAGGTGGATGAAACGACCGACACAGATATCTTGCTGGGTACCCTGGGCAAGGCAAGTAGGCGGGCCATGGCCGAAATGGTGGTGGAAGAGATTGTGAGGGCAGCAGTGTTATGGGCTTTGTGGACACTGAGAAATGAACGATGTAGGCAAGGAACGTCCCTGCCACTTGGGGCCTATCAGGAGCGGGCACTGGAGAATATTCGCATTGCTATATTGGCGGATCTTCACCGAAGTAGATGCGCAGGGGAGGCCAAGGCGGCAGACTTTTGGCAGAGATGGGCTCCGTTCCCGCAAATGCTGGTGCACGACTTTACTACAGGACAGTTGCAGTTTGGACCGGCCCTGCAACACTACGTGCCCAGATTGGACACGGAGGACACAAGCAGCAGTCAGTCGATAGCATAGATTGGGGATAGGGTAGATAGGTTACAAAGGAATGGGAGGAATCGGGCGTAGAGAGAGGAGGGTAGATGGTAGGGGGTAGTGGGAAATGGGAGGTCAAGTTAACATTGGAAAATGGAAAAAARGGGGGATGACAGAGGAAGGGACATGGGATATATTTTGAGTGTTGAATATGCTGTTGAATATACTGCTGGGGATAAGCTTCAAGTAGTTTCAACTACACTAGAATAGGGATGGTCCACCTGGTCTCAGGCATTTGCGACGGTTTTTAGTTTAACTCAGAATAAGGGGCCTATTTTGGCCATAGGGGTTCAGCAAGGATTCTCCATGATGAGACAAGAGAAACCTACTGCCCTCAGAAGAGGGCGGGCAAATAAGGCAAGAGTGAGGTTGGAAACATATCAGCCGGATAGACATAAAACATAAAACATAAAGTTGATAGGGTTTAGACGTAGACGATACTTGAGAATATCAGAGATACTTGGGGCAGGTTGTATAAAGGACTGCGTAGTGGAGATTTGAGGGTGGTATGAGGATGTAAATATTAGATGGTGCCCAGAGGCTCTTAATAGGGACACAAACATGATGAGAGGCTCGTGAGATTGCTAGAACAGCCCCCCCGACCTAGGCCTCTCCTGGGGACCCGTCTGTTGTGTGACTGGGTGCTGCTAGGAAGCTTCCCGACCAACAG
>BFEA01000128.1:1377605-1404523 GCA_003427395.1 Chara braunii
GGGGGGGGGGGGGGGGGGGGGGGGGGAACTTCCGGAAAAGCTAGTTTAAATCGATGAAGAGATTCACATATTTTGGGCCAAGCAGCAGCAGCAGCAGAAAATACTCTGTATAGGATTGCTAGGAATGAGATCATAAAGTTTGTTGTTTGGCTTGGGCTGGGCTGGTCACACGGGTGAGGGAACTGAAAATTGTTGGATAATCAGTGGGTACCATCAAAAACGCCCTGGAGCAGGCTGCTGCGAGGAGGGAAGTTTTTTTTTTTTTGCCTTAAAATAAGAGGAGAAAAGGCAACAGCCTTTACGTGCCATCTTTGAATTGACCAGCCCCAGGTTAATTCACAGTTATTTTCACCCATGAAGACTCGTCTCATTTCGCCCGCATTCGAACTTGGGTGGGTGTTTTAACAATTTGTGGGCGAAGCAACTGAGCTAGAGGAGGGTTGTTTTTGGGGGGGAATGCGAGGGCCTTTTTGGAAAGGTACAGGGGATCCATTGCTGGGACCTTGGGGGCCACTTGCTTCTGAGAAAGACCCATCCTCAGAGAAGTGAGCATCTTTGCATAGGCATACTTGGGTCTACCATCTTCGCCCGAATAGAACTCCCGGTCATTATGGCTGTATCTGGACTGAACACTGCACCAAATGCGGCTATAATGACCGGGCGTTCTATTCGGGTGAAGACGGTAGTGGCATCCTATAGATTTTTTTGAATAAAAAATGCAAAGACTGGGGTAGAAGGACTCGAACCTCCGAATGACAGGGCCAAAACCCGTTGCCTTACCACTTGGCTATACCCCATACGAAATGAAACTATATAGTATATAATACTTTAAAAGTCTTGTATTGTAATAAAAGACCATAAAAACCAAAAAGGGTATTTTTTGGGAAATTTTGGCCAATTCTGGCCCCCCAGGGAACCCCTTGCTGGGGGGACCTTTGGGGCCACTTGGTGCTTAGAACAACCCACCATCAGAGAAAAAGCTGGTACCTTTGCATAGTCGTCCTCGGGCCTAAATTAAATAGTAGTTTTGCGGCTTTGCCATTGTTTAGCGTATTTTTGGCCAACTCTGCCCCCCTCCTCCGGACTCTTCTGGCCGAAGGCGACCTCTTTTGACCTGGGCCTGTTTTTTTGTAGTATCAGGTGTCACATTTGTCTAAGATATCATTCATATTTGAGGATGGCACATGGGTAAAGATGAAGGGGCACCGTTGTCCACATTTTCTGTGGAGGTTGGGGCGCAAGGTGCTGTTTCCAGTGACGAAGACCACTCAAACCACCAGTACCTGTCTCACAGCTATTGATGCCGAGGCTAAAACTGCCCTGCGCGCGAGGAAAAAATTAGCCGACGCGGGCCTGATTTTGGCTGCCGCCGCCAGCCATTTTGCGCTGGTTGTCCCGAGCCTGCCCGCCTCCCATGGTAACTGGCGGGCATTTGTTTTTCAAGCAGGAAAAGGTGCTGGTGGTTCAAAGATTATCATTCGTCTTTCGGGACGGCACATGGGTAAAGACGGAGAGAGGGACCTTCGTCCGCATTTTGTGCAGAGGTTGGAGCATCCGGTTTCAGATGGATGGTGGTGCATAACCAGCTGGGAGGGGTGCAACTGTCCTGAAGGAATTGGGAGGCAGCTCAAGCGGCTTTCTCCTCCGGTGCCTGTTTGTTTTCTCGACGGACAAAAAAAGACCTGGTGTTACAGACCTGGTGCCGGTCTGCGTTCTGGCCATGAAACGAATCCGTGGGAACATGTTTCTTGTCGTCAGAGGCTAAGGACCTGGTGTTAAATATCTGGTCCCACGGATTTGTTCCGTCCATGTTTTTTTTTTTTTTTTTTTTTTAATGTTACATGCCGTCAGAGGCGAAAGAGGCCGCTTTATCTTATACAGGTGCCTTCACACTAGAGTCAAGAATATATCATCTCGAGTCTTCCTATGCACAAGACTCGTCAATATTTGGTGGTCGATTCAGCTCCTCCAGGCTCTCCCACTTCGTGGCGCGGGCTGCTTCACAAGTAGAGGAGAGAGGCAAGCATCGAAGCATTTGGACCTGAAGTTTGACGGTTCCTTGGTTGTGGATCCGAGAGATTGGCGGTTGCCACTGAAGTTTGAGCATCATGTTCGAAAAGGGGTACCTTCTTGCTGCAGTTGTGTGTTTGTGTATGCAGTTGAAGACTGAACATCTGTGGGTGACTTGTTAGGAGGCGCAGGGATCGGTGGATTTGGTGGATTTCTCATTCTTCCCTGCCTGGTGACGGGGGAACCCTCTGGTCCGATGATGCTATTTGTGAGGGGGGCACAATTCATTGGGGGTGTCTTGTTTTTGCCAAGAAATAGGGGGCCTATGTCTTCGAGTCGGTGAGGGGATGTATTTTGTGGACAATTTCGCGTCGAAGAAATGCGAAGTTAAACCACCACAACGTGGCCCAGCGCTTTTTTTTTTTTTTTTTTTTTGGTTAACTTGGCCCAGCTCTTGATGCCGAGCCTAAACTTGCCCTGCGCGCCAAAACAAATGAAGCGCCGCGGGGCTGCTTTTGGCTGGTGCCACCAGCCATGTCGGTTCGGTACCCAAACCCCCAAAATGTGCAGCGCGTTAACGTGCAAGAAAGACCTTTGGATGTATGGGCCAAGTCCGGGTGGTTTAAACCATCAGTACCTCGCTCAGCTATCGGCCGCAGGCCTTCCTGTATACGCGCCGCAGCCTTAGGGGGGTCGGCCAAGGGAAGGCCCGGTCGTAGCGCGAAGGCCGGGCCCCGGTTCTGTAGGGACGACACTACTACAGAAAAACAATAAAAGAAAGAAGGGGGGGAAAAATGAAATACACAGAAGGAAAGTCCCGCGCGCGCGCGAGAGAGAGAGAGAGTGAGAGAGAGAGAGAGAGAGAGAGAGAGAGGGGCGGCGAGTTCGCCGCGACCCTCCGTGCAGGTCGCCGCCTCTCTCTCTCTCTCTCTCTCTCTATCTATCTATCTATCTCTATCTATCTATCTATCTATCTATCTATCTATCTGCCAAGCGGGAAGATTCAACCCACTCGTTTTTCTTATTTCCTTTTTTTTTTTCGTCTTTTTTTCCCCATTTTTTTCGTGCCTATCACGCCAACGTTCGGGATGCCTGCGCCCGGTAGTCCGAGCCTTGGCTCGGATCGGCGTACCGGTTGGCCGAGGCTCGGACTCGATAGCTGGGCCAGGTACTGGTGGCTTAAGGTCACACACAGCGCACTCCTCTCGTGATCTGATTGACGATGTTAAAGCATTAGTACATGGGCACCTGGGCCGCGAGGTGCGAGACAAAAACGAGGGTGCCGATCGAATTTATCAACGGCGGGCCCAGCGTTTGACGTTTCGGTCTCGTTTTCTTGTGGCGACAAGTTTCAGACTCCAAGGCTGGGGCCATGTACTGGTGGTTTAAGCAGACTATCAGGTGCACCTTTCGTCAAGACTGGAACATGAGACGTGGGGGGTCACTGGTTCCTCCCAGCAGCCACGCATGGGGCGCTGACCCCACTTCTGGCTCGCATGGGGATTTCCTATTCACTTGTGTGCCTATTCCAATGCTCTCTGAGAAGGTACCCTACTCTAGTCAGTCAACCCCCTGGTATCCAGGGTGATCAATGATGACAGAGAGTGGTTTCCCAGTTGTTCCAGAGGTGCCGAATTCGCCAAATGTTCCAGTATGATATAATTTGTTTTTTCGTAATAAGGGATGCTGGGCCCGGTTCTTACGTAGGGCTGGTTCTCGTTTGGCGAGTCGCAGGTGGGTCGCAAAGCACATTGGTCTTTGTGCCCAATGCGTTTCTAGTGACCCTGGATGCAGAGAGTCGAGGACGTTTTTCAATTTTTTTTTGGCAAATTTTTCAGCTGATACTGAGGTTGTAGATGTAGAAGGAGAGCTTTTTTTTTTTTGCTGTGTTTCATGGAGGGGGCCTACAATTTGGTATGTGCCGGCTGCGTGCGTCCCTGGTTTCTGCAGGAGTGTGGGTCAAACAGAGCGTGTGAGCTCGAGGCCTGCTGGTGCACTGTTAGTTTCGATCGTAAACCACCACTACCTTTTTCCGTGTGGGCTGCCATCGGGCCCCCGAATCTTTAGGAGGGCCGAAACAAAACGACGGCCGCCGATGAGATTTATCCACGGCGTCGGCCTTGTCGGGCCCGGCCTCCAGTTTTTTAGGAGAAGGGTTTACCCTTGACTGGACCGAAACTCAAGAAGGAATCAAAGATTCATTATCGATTTGCATTGGGGGTGGGGGGTTGAGAGAGAGAGAGAGAGAGAGAGAGAGAGAGAGAGAGAGAGAGAGAGAGAGAGAGAGAGAGAGAGAGAGAGAGATCTGTGTGTGGTCCCAACAGCGGGAAAATTAGTGGTGTTTTTTTTAACATTGATGTATTTTTTGCCTTGTCGTCCGCGTTCATTTCTTTAGCTGTGAAAGTTTTGTTGGCCGATATTTTGGCCTGAACCGATTTGTACTTTGCACCGAAGGTTGGCCAGTCTGCTCTTTGATCTTTCTCTGTTGTCGACGCTCTGTTCTGTTCTGTTCTGTTCTGTTCTGTTCTTTTTGATAGGCACTTGCACTCGCTACAGTTTATGAGTTGGTAGGTTAGTAACCCCAAGACAAAAATTAAATGATCCTCAATCATCCCAAATTATCGTCAATGATCATCAATCATGAATGTATTTCCATTATAAGGGACGCTGGGCCTGGTTCCCAGCACGTGCCGCTCCCCACGTATAGACTGGAGCAAAAAAAAAAAAAAAAAAAAAAAAAAAAAGGTTTTATAAAAAAAAAAAAAAAAAAAGAAAGACAAGAATTGAGGCTTTGCCTGTCGGGGCGAGATTGGAGTAAGGGCAAGAATTGAGGCTTGGCTTTGCCTGTCTTGGGAATTGGAGTCAGGGTGAGATCCCACTGGCAAAGCGGATTGCAGTAAGTATCTGAATGTGGACGTGTGTTTGAGGACAGGTGCAAAAAATTGCGGTTGATCTACTCGTTACAGTTTATGAGGGTTTTTTTTTTTTTTTTTTTTTCCAATCTATTCGTGAGGAGCAACACGTGCTGGGAACCGGGCCCAGTGTCCCATATAGAAAACTACATAGGATTTTGAAAAAAAATGAGAGTTTGCAGTACCGGGGCCACTACCTGGCTTTGGCTAAGAGCTAGATTAAGAGAGACACACCTAGCACCCGACAGGGTTGTTCTCAAAAAAAAAAAAAAAAAAAAAAAAAAAAAAAAAAAAAAAGTTACCGAAAATAGGCAAGAATTCAGGAAAAGACTCTGAGACCCCCCTCCATCCTCGTTACCTCACTCCAGCAAGTCTTACTGACTGCACCCCAAGACAAGAATTGAGGCTTTGCCTGTCGGGCCGCGCCGTCTATTGGTGGGGACTCTGGAAGTGACACCTGCTGGAAACTGGGTAGATGAGACTTCTTTATGTCCTGTTAACCAGACTTTGCGTTGGTGTCCATGTTCATTTCATTTCTTCAGCTGTGAAAGGGTTCTTGGAGGAGATTTTGGCTCCAACAGAGTCGTTCATTTCTTTAGCTGTGAAAGGTAACCCCTATCTCTCGCTGTTGGAGCCTTTCCCCGTTGCCGACGCTCACTCTGTTCGACGATTGATTAGGAATTTGCAATTTTGCATGCTTTAACGGAACGGTTTAACCACCAGTACTTCCTAAAGTCGTGCCCGTAAACAAGCCAGGATTTTAGGAAATGTGCGGCCCACTACAGGAGCGCCCAAATTCATCCGACTAGAAATGTTTCCACTCTATTTTTTCCCCTCCACGGCCGATAGCTGGGCCAAGTACTGGTGGTCTTACAGTTGTGAGCTGGCTGGTTGGTGACCCTGTCTCTCTCTGTTGCTGGCGCTTCATTTCAGAGAGAGAGAGAGAGAGAGAGAGAGAGAGAGAGAGAGAGGTTTATATGAGCTTTCCATGTGAGCTGCCGGTGATGAGAAGTTTTGCTTATAGTAATCTGTCCGCTCTTGGGAATTGGAGTTAGGGAGGGATCCCACTGGCAAAGAGGATTGTAGTAAGTGTCTGAATGTGGACGTGTGTTTGAGGACAGGTGCAAAAAAGTGTGGTTGATCTACTTTTCAGCATGTGTGTGTGGAACACGTCCAGATTCACACACTTATTCCAATCCTCTTTGCCAGTGGGGTCTGGCCCTGAGTACAGTTGGTTGGGAAGTTGTCGGAATAGAATCATACGTGAAGAAGAATTTCAAAAAGAAAAGAAAGTGCAGCAGTCCACCCTGCTGAGCTGGCAGGGTCGTTTCTCTTTTTTTTTTTTTTTTCTTTTTTTTTTTTTTTTTTTTTCTTTGGAAAGCCTTGCGACCCGTCGATCTGCAACTCTGAGCATTGTCTTTTGCCTTGGGCACTGGGCCCTATTAAAAGGAAAGGAGAACAGTTCGCATAAAAAAGAAAACTTAAACCACCAGTACTTAATGAGGTGATAAGAGCAGCCCCATTCAGTGGGTCCCAGCGATCGAGGCTCCATCTATTGGTGGGGAGCTACACCTGCTGGAAATCGGGTCCGGATCCCTGTACAATGATGTGTGTCAGCTGGAAATCGGGTCCAGCGTCCCTATACAGTGATGTGCGAGGGAGGATGTCATGCTGCGCATCCGATACTGTGTGAGTGTGATTGTAAAATCTGTATATATGTGGTATGGAGCTCAAGCCCCTTTCCACCGTGTCTGCCATATCTCCCTATGGCGCGGAAGGCATTTATTACTTCCCATGTTTAGGGAAGGATTGACCCCCTGGCCCCGTAGCCTAAACCCTAACGAAAAGGATTTTCATCACGCACCCCGACAAGCATCTCGAATCAACGCGCAAAAACCCGATCAACCTACCTCCCAGGTTGTAGGAGAGGCTGGATTCTAGACATATTGAGGGTCACCCTCCGCACTCGGCCTACCACTCTAGGCAGACCTCTAGAGTGTCCATCTTGATAGGGGCCGCTGCCTCGGCTTCCCAGCTTCAAGGTACCGCAGGCAGTGTCGAGAAGCCATCTGACGGAGGCCGAACCTATGGGCGCTCCGCGGATTGCCCTCTAATAGAATATAATAATATATTAATTAATATAATTATAATTACTATTGCAGTATTACTTATTATCTAGAAATTAAATTCAGGAAGGGGCTAGGATGGGGGAAGGGGACGCAGCAGAAATAGTCATACAATTAATAGAAACTGAAATAAGAGTGCAATGGCAAAAAGTTCAGGAAAAGATAGCACATTTGGTTCAAGGAAAGATAGCACATTTGACACAGAAAGCAGACATTACAAAAGAAATCAGTGAACTTCTGCGCAGACTGGTTCGGAGGGCACAGGGGAGGCGGGATGGCACACATCGTTTGGCCCGGGGAAAGAGTGAACGAAAAGGGAGGCAAGTAATTCACCAAGATTACCAACTCAAGTTGCACGAATGGCTTCAGGTCAACCCGGACATTCCAATGAAGAGTCCAGGAGGATTTCCAGATATGTTCCCCCCGGCATCCGAACAACGGCGCGCGCGAAGGAACCACCGACAGCTTCGGCCCACAGCCGGATGCCACCCCCYGCCCAAAACGTACCGACAGCGAAGTGCACCGCCTCATCTCTCCATCGAGAAACGCGGGTGAAGAGAGAAACGAATGCACCACGCTTCCAACACGCCCGGACGGACGGAAAGCCTCCACCTGTGCACGGGGGCGCAAAAGGAACACAACCCCTGCCCCCTGCAATGGTTTGGGCAGGAGTAAGGAAAGAGCAATGTAGTATTCTGCTTACAGGGCACTAGATTTTCAGGGCGGATCAGGCGTCCTTCAGTGGGTTGAACAGGTACCCTTAGGCAGCAGTCATCACAGTGGTGCAGGCTTACCAATAAACAAGTTCAAGTTCAATGTAATGGGATCCTGGACCCGTTTTCCAGCAGGTGAAGCTCCCCACCAATAGATGGAGCCTCCAGGGAAATGCGAGAGGGGTCTGCTCTTATCAGCTCCTCTAGCACCAACCCTGGTGTTCTCAAAAAAAAAAGCATTCCATTTATTCGAGGAGTTTCCCACATACAGTGGAGTTTCCTATTTCTAGTCGCCTGCAAGAAAGTAAGGCAATGCACTCACTGACTGGCCTCTACAACAATGCGCGCTCTTGCGCCTCATGTTGTGACGTCCAACCCTCACGCCCAGCGTGACTTCCTGTTTTCGGAGTGGGAGGGGGCTTGAAAGTGTGTAGTAGGGTTGTGCCAAGGACTTTAGGAAAGTGGGGGTGGAGTCCCAGGCCGGAACTGAGATCCCCGGTGCCAAGTTTCAAGGACAGGAATGCAAGTGATTCAGCGTAGGACCAGATTTTTGGTTTTGCCCTTCTTAGAGCCGAGCGGCTAGTTTCGTCGGCCTCGTCGGATGTCTCTCTGTGTAAACACTTGTCATCGACGGGTTTCGCAGATCACGGATCTGACGTGGACGGCCTCAGCCGGAGACTGTGTTCTCGACGCTCATCTTCGGAATGGGTTTGTCTGACAAATCACGCGGCTCGATAGGTGTAGTACTGCTGGCACTCAGACCATGACCTTCGTGGCCAATAGAGGGCTATCGACTCCCAAGGGACGACCGTTAGATTGTGATAAGGGAGAAGGAGATAGAATGGAGGGAAGTTGGTTTCAATGGCGATGAATCCTGATGTTATGTAGTGCTGGTGGTTACGAGTGTCAGGGTAATTCGGGATTTTGGAATTCTGTCCGATGGCCCTCTGGAAGTCCCAGACACACAAGCGATCGTTCTCAATTTGGCAGGGATAGGTCGGGAGCCCTAAGTTCGATTGGGGGAAGAGTTGTTCGTTTTCCCAGTATTCTCGGTACTCAGGGTCCCTTAAACAGGCACGATCGGTGATCCAGAATAGAACACCGACGTCCATATTTTGCAAAAAGGACTTAGCCCACTCATTCGTGTGTACCAGGCGCGATAGGGTCAGGGACGGATCATGCAGACACAAGTATACGTGATAACTGCGCGATAGGGTCGTGTAGTGAAGCTAGGCCCTCTGCCATGCGCCATGTTGCGCACACAGTAGCATATTCTTTTTATCTACTGTGGGCCCTCCAGCCCCACCCGCAACGAACCTCCACCATGACTGGTTACTGTGTCGGTACTCCTGAACTCACAAAATCTGCAGTGCAGGCTGGTGGTGTAATGCTAAGGGTGAAATCAGATGGAGAAGAGGTTGGGTTGGGATGAAGAAACAGCAGCAACAGGATAAAACAAGGTAAGGCAAAACAACTATGGGCCTCACTGCACTACGCATGAAACGTGCTTTTTCATGAGCTGCACATCGCTGCACTTACTCGTGAATTGGGCCGTCGGGAAACGCATCAAGAGCTGTCAGACATAACTCTTGCAAACGTCAAGAGTTGTCGTCTCTGCACTACTCTTCGCTCGTGAAAATACATTTCATGAGCTGTCAGGGCGCCGTCGGACGAAGTCATCTAGAGCGCTCTTGCTCGCCCGCCTGCAACCTTGTTTTTTGCAAGGGTGGTCAGACGGTATCTTGAAAGGGCACGGGATTTCTAGAGCGAGCCTGGGTCTTGACGGACAAACCACGCTACACTGCACTCTAGGATAACTGTCAACGTCTCAAGAGTGCTTCATGAGCGGGACGATCTAGGGTAAGTGCAGCCAGGTCATGACAACTCATGACACACTCTTGATTTTTTTCACGAGTCACGAGTAGTGCAGCGAGGCCCTATGTCAACACAGATGCACTTTTGTTTTTCTTCTTTTCTCTTTTGACAATAGCCCCCTCCGGTGCTAGTGGTGCCGGTAAGAGAAGACACCACTAGCACCTGTGATTGTGGCTCACGGACATAGCGTTAGGGTAGAAAAACAAGGAGAATATAACATAACTGCATGCAGGCAATAGCTCCACTCAGGGCATACTCACAACATGGCTTTTTTCGAGTCGGCTCTAGGCCTGATTGCAGTCAGGTCAGGATGCTCTTACCACCTTCTGTGAAGTTATCAAAAAAAAAAAAAAAAAAAAAAAAAAAAAAAAAAAAAAAAACTATTTAGGAAACTCCATCCGTAGAAAACAACAAAAAGGGAAGATGTCAACTGATGCCTACAGCAGTGCTTCAGGCATTGTCGTGGTCTATTGGGTCAGCCTCGGGTGGGTGTTCTTGTTTGCCCCACTTTAGTCATGCAACATTCTGCGGAAAGGGATGCTGGACTTCACATCTGAGTAATAAAAAAAAAAAAAACAGAAAAAAAAAACGGCTTGTGTTCCTTTGCTCTTCTCCACAGCCTTCTGTCGGTAACAAGCCGTCAACCTTTCTCTGTTCTTCCTCCCGTTCTCCATAGTGACTCCTCTTATCTGAGGGCAAACTCGCACTGGCCATCAACCTTTCTCTGTTCTTCCGCCCGTTCTCCATAGTGACTCCTCTTATCTGAGGGCGAACTCGCACTGGCACTTTGTAAACAAAAAATCTGCACAGGCTTACTAGAGAGGTTGATATGAGCATCCCCTCCCCCCCTAGTAGGCCCATTTTAGTCATGCAACAGTCTGCGGAAAGGGATGCTGGACTTCACATCTGATTTAAAAAAATTAAAAAAGAAGGTTCTGATTTATGACAGGTGCAGCTCCCCGCCAATAGATTGGAGCAGCTGCTACGACGGCAACCACCGAGGGGCGGAAAAAAAAAAGAAAAAAAAAGAGGAATCTGGCGATGCTAGAATTAGAAGTTGTAAGTTTACTATGCGTATTATCAGCGTATATGCTCCAAATGACGTAGGTGCATGCCAAGTTTTTATTGAATCTTCCATGCCCAACCTTCCTATTGGCATACCGATCATTGTTGCAGGAAATTTCATTGTGGTCCCTGATCGGCATCTGGATTGTTGGCGTCTCCCCTCCCCTTGTCCGGTCTACGTTGAGACTGATGAATTAATCATTGCTAACCTTTGTCAAACACCTAATCTTTTTTATTCATATAGACGAGTCAAACATGGCTGAACACTAAGTCACGTATTAATCTCATACTTGTGTCAGATGAATTACATGGGGCATTACAAGTGGCTGAAATCTTCCCATGTAGCCCCTTTCCTGGTCTAGATCGTGCAATATGTGTGGTAATTTTTTCCTTTCCAGAAAAAAAACGGATAAAGGAAGCGATTACTATAAGCTTAATACTGCCCACCTTAAAGTTAAAAGTTCTTTATCCTTTCTAAAACATATATGGACCTTTTGGAAAGGACAAAAGGAATGCATACAAGATGACATAAAATAGTTCAATAACGGTCCAACATTTCTAGGCCGTAAATGCAATGAATATCCCAAGATGCTATTCTCCAACGGATTCAACAACTTCAACATCTAGAAACTGAATCAGAAGAAAAGGAAGTCCTCGACACCTTAGCAAATGCAATCCAGGACTTAGAAACTCATATGAAATACCGGTGGCAAGGGGTTAGAATTAGAAGGAAGCTTTAAAGGCACCACATGGAAGGGGCGATGGATGCACGTTTTTTGCGATGGAAGTACTGATTGAAGCACTAATAGACACACAGAGTAGGGATAATTCCATAGTCACCTCAACGGCAGAATGTACCAAAATAGCTAGAAGTTCTTTATCTTAAAGGTTGTCTTGCCACTAGCTAAGGAAGAAGTTTGGACAACCTTGATGCTAATGGATGAAGAAAAGACAATAGAAATTGATGGTCTTTCGAACGAGTTCTCGGAGTGTGGGTGGGATTTTCTCTCAGAAAACCTAATGAATTTCTATCAAGAAGTATGGTCTTCAGGAAATACGGGGGAGATTGTCGGTCAAGGGGCGTTAACTCTGCTGAAAAAACTAACGTGAATATACGTAATGATCGGTTAATTACCCTACTCACAGTTGTCTACAAGATGTTAGCAAAAGCACTAGCCAATAGGCTAACTAAAGTTATTGTGGATATTATTCACCTAGCTCAATCCAGGTTTATAACTTACATAAATATTCAAGATAATAAACTTTTAGTTAAGGAGTTGGTTAAGTTAACATGTTAATCTAAACATAATGCAGCTCTCATCTTCATTGACTTCGAAAAAACATATGATCATGTTGATTGTTTTTTTCTAAACAAGTGTTTGTAAAAATTGAAGTTTGGTCCTTGCTTCCGAAGATGGCTTAAAATTCTGCATCAGAATGTCATAACGAGAGTGATGGTTAATAGTCATGTTACTCTGTCAATCTCTCTACGTCGATCAGTTAGACAAGGCGACCCTATTGCTCCCTCCTTATTTGTAATCATAATGGAGACAATTGTTGCTAATATAAGAAAACACAGGGATATCAAATGTATCTAAGTAACATCATCCTAGAGGAAGCAATTCATGTTTTCTCATTATTTGCAGATGATCTCTCACTCATGGTTGAAGCATCACATGAGAATTTAGCAGCAGTCCACGAACTAATAAAAAATTATTGTCGCTTATCTGATATGAAAGTTAACTGGGACAATAAAATGTTAGGTTGGTGGATTCACCATCGAGGGTTTCGTCCCCCAGAGCAACCAAAGGTTAACTGACTCTCATTAAAGACACCTGTGCGGGTTCTAGGAGTATCCTTAATTGCAGAAGGGAAACAGACTACCAATAATGAATGGATTTCCCAACAGACCCTCACGAAACAAGAATTATGGCAAGACAAACATACCTCGATTTTGAGTCGTGCTCTTGTCATGACTTTTATTAATCAGTCATTCGGGTCACAGACAAGGCTGCTCTCAAAACACTTCAAAGACAATTTGTGACATTCTTATGGAGGGGTAATCATGAGAGTAGGAATGTTATCAGTAGAGTGGCATGATAGTAAGAGATTCAACTAAAGGTAAAAGGGGGGCTGAAAATTATTGAGCCGACTACGTAGGAATGACTTTGTTCATCCAGTGAATCAAGAGGCTAGTATTTAACCGCTAGACCCACTGGAATGCTTTGCCATGAAAGCAGATCAAATGCCTCGCACCTGAGACGTTGGATGACATTGACCCATTGTTATGGTTAGATAACAGGTCATGGTCTATCCCTAAAAAGATCTCAGGTGGGATAAAAAATCCAATGGGATCAAACAGTTTGGTGGCAAGGATAAACCTTGGCAAGGATCCCTTCTGGCCTACCTTATTAAAAACATGGAGAAAGTTACCCTTGCCAAACAAGGTTGCTCTAGAGATATGGGAGGAAGTTTTTCAGCAACCTTTTTTCAACAATCCATGGATCCGAGATTCGCAAGGGCATATTTTGCATTGTACGGACTCATCATGGAAAGGATGAGTCAAAAGAGGGGTTTTACGCATCAAAAACATTTCGAGTGAGGATTCTAAGGAATGTATCTCGCTAACTGATCTGCATAGGCAGTTGAGGTATTGCCACCATTCGGGGGAAGCCCTAGAAAAAATCACTTAACTAATTCCTATGGACTGGATCCATATCCTAAGGAAAGACCCAAGACTCCAAAGAGGGGTTTTACGCATCAAGAACATTTCGAGTGAGGATCCTAAGGAATGGATCTCGCCAACTGATCTGCATAGGCAGTTGAGGTATTGCCACCATTCGGGAGAAGCCTTAGAAAAAATCACTGAACTAATTTTTTTGGACTTGATCCGTATCCTAAGGAAAGACCCAAGACTGAAAGAGGGAGATTGGGTAGCTATCACAAATCAACTTCACACGATCGCTAATATCTTACAAATTAACACCAATTGAGAAGTTTTTTTAGCCATATCCAGGTTAACTCATGATAACACAGTTATTCCAACAGAGGAAGTTCAGTGGTGGATAGTCAGCTCATCTTTAGATTTAGAGTGCTTAAACACAATACCTCATGGCTGGCTTTCAGGCCAGATACTCTCATTGCTTGCCTGGCTCTAGAGCCTATTAATTGGGTCTGGACGTCACACGACGGTGAGGGTCGCCAGTACCAGAGAGCTCTCCATACTTCGACAGTCAAGTCCACATATAGAATGTTGAGACCACAAATTAATTTAAGGGGTAACTTCGGCGCAGTCACGAAAACAGTTTGTAATTGCATTCGAAACTGCGTTTTAGCAGTTTAGTCAAGATCCGAGTTTCAATTGCAGTTTAGTCAGGGTCCGAGTTTCAATTGCAGTTGAAACTCGGCCGTATGCAGTTCAGTTAGGGCCCTCGTCTATCCACGAACAACATATAAACATAAAAAAAGAAAGCACATCCCTTATGCTGTGATTGCGGTCCGATACAGGATGCTATAGTACTTGTCGAACTCAATGAAGCGTGGAATCCGCCCTGCCGGCTGGCAGGGCGCTACAGGGACCTTGTGACGCCCAACCTCACGTCTAGAGCGACTTCCTTATCAGAGTGGGATGCGGGCCTTGAAGTGCGAAAAGGGGTGTGCCAAGGATTTTTTGGGAAAGTGGGGGAATCTTAGGGGTATGAATGCAAATTGAAAGCCGTCGAGTTTTTAGACGAGATGGCGGTCATTTGTCGGGGAATTTCTAGTCGTGCCACGTGGCAACCGGTTCCGGGCAGTACAATTTCGCCGCCCGCCGCGCCGTCGTCGCGAACTTTGACGCGACGCGCGGGGCCATTGCGGGGCAATGTAATTCCAGGGCACCACTAGAAGTTGATCATACGGGAGGACGAGTTCAAATGGAGGGAACGAAGTAGAAATACGGACGAACCCCGAGGAGATGAAATACTGCGAACGAGGCTCGTTAGGAATATCCGGGCAGCCGGGTTCATTCAGTAGCTCGGGCCTAAGTTCTTCCGCGCTTACTTGATCGTATTCGGATTGACACGGGAATTCGGGATATGGCCGCAAAGGTCCCCGCTGGGTTAGATTGCTACACAAGTCAAGCTTGGTCGATCCTTCGTCAGTCCAGTCGTCTTTCATCTTGTCATTGGGCGCTGGTGATTCCTGGGCGGACACGTGTAAGCAGCCCAGGCTGGCTGTACTTGCGCGTGTGAACGCGGAATTCCGCCTGGCGTGTCGATCGATCGGTTGGCTTGGGTTCAGCACAGTTCAATCCCCAGGGCCTTTTCGCGTCGTCGCGCGTCTGAGCGCGGCTCAATCAATCACGAGGGTGACCCGTGTCGGGTACGGGAAAAATCGCAAGGTCTATGGTTATGCGACTGCCTATATGCCGATAAGACATACATCCATTCATGCAAACAGAAAAGATCAAATGCATGCAACATCCATCAAAGGAAAACGAGACGAACTCCTATCCATACATGCACTTCTAAGGGTGAGACATCCACGCATTCATTCAAAAGTTCGAACATCCATAGATGCATCATACGTTCATCCGAAGGTGTGAAAAAAAAGTGGGAGATACACACTCAAATAATCGAGGAAGGTCGAAGCCAAGACAAAGAGATGTAGCCGACGAAAATCGGGGGCGTATCGCCCGGAATCAAAATTTATATACACAGATAAAGAAAGGGAAGAAATAACGAAGCCGCAAATCCAACCATCAACTCTCTCAGCACTCTCTCTCTCTCTCTCTCTCTCTCTCCGATGCGGACAGTCCGTCGTCCCGCACCAACCCACGAAGTCGTCACCCCGCTTAGTCCTCCCGCACCCGTCGGATTCGCCCGTGCCCACAGTCCGTCGTGGCCCATGTCAATCCCGCGCGTTCGGCACCAGCCCGTCGGATCGCCCGACTCCTGCTCTACTCACCTCTTACTTCGCTCGTGTGCCGACCCTTCCTGATCGCGCAACCCCGAGCTTCCCATAACGGGTTAAGAGAGTTGACTAATCGCGCAGCCGAAATTTTTAGCATGCATGCATGCGCGAAGAATACGGAATTACCAGGACTTTAGAGTGAGGATTAGAGAGCGAGCGCCTGCATTCTGCATGATCGAGGCGCGGTGTGGGGGACGTAACCCTTCTCCACGCACCGATCTGAGCATGCAAGCCGCGACCTTCCAAAATTTCAGCAAAAGATAGAGGGGGAGGGCGGGAGAAACGAAGTACAAGAAGAAAGATACAGTTACAATGGCGCCCACTCAAAATTACAGCTACACACGCGATTAAGGGCGCCTGCTAATCCGAGTACCGTTGCAGCCGCATGAAGAGGCGCGTAGACAAAAGGCGCCGCGCGGCAGGAAAAATTTTAATTACTAAATTCCTAAATTCCTATCCAAATGCGAAAAAGCAAAAAGCGCGAATTCCAGAAGGAAGGTCCAAAATTCCGAGAGCCTTCGAGGCTCGACAAAATTCGAAAAAGATTCAAAAAGGAAACTCGAAAAGAAYGAAAACAGTTTCCCGCGCGATGTCTGCGCCCAAAAGATCCAAACCAAAACGAGAGAAGCGACGTCAACATTTGTTAATCGCGCTCGTGGTGGCGCGGCAGACATCCATCCGACCAATCACTCAACTGGCCGTCCCAGGACACACCCACACCCGAAGAAGCGACGAAAAAGACGAAGAAACAAGGGTACTGATGCAATTTTCCACCGATCCCGATTTCCCGTAAGTGGCCCAATCTTCCCAGCTTAGGACCCCTCGTTGCAACCGCGCAGAAACTCGCGCGTTACAAAAAGTGGTTCGTCACATATGTGACGCCCAGGGGGTTCCAATATTAGCAAGGTCCTGCTTGCTTGTTGAAACGTGTCGATTTCTCTAATCGATCGACACGCGGAGCACTTCATTTTATGCCACTTACTGTGTGATTGCGTGTGGACGTCGTCCATCGTGGCAACACTGCTCTTCTACCAGTTCCTTAGATTGGGCTTTCGACGATCCAAGAACGGGATCTTTTTCATGTCGTCGCCTCGACACACGTCCATTACCTGCTGCATCAGTAATTAACCGGGAGGGGGAAGGGAAGTTGGTACATGTCGGGGCGGAGGGCTTAGGGGTAGCGGGGGCAGCAACCTTTCCATCCCAGTTGCAGATTCTGGAAGCGCTTGGTAGCGAATAAGGCGGTGGAAGCGGGGGAAACGGCTGCCAGTGCGAGGGAGGGACGCGAGGTAATCAGGATAGAGGGTGGTGAGGGTTCGGAAAAGTGCCGCGAGGAAACAATCGCGATCTTCGCAGGCGGGGATGGTCCCCGTTATTATGCAATAAACTTCGATCATATTGTGGCCTCGCCATGCGGCACTAAGGAGCAAAACATGGAGGCAGAAGGTTGGGACGGCGCACTGAATGGAGGGGTGGGGGTGCACTACTATAGCGAAGCGAGCAGCATAGAAGTGACGGAAGGCGTTGCGGGGGAACGGATTAGAGGGGAACGTGACAGGGGCGGTGAGCTGGCGGAGGGTGAGGTATTCAAGGGGACGACGAGAGAGCGATCGGGGACGAAGACTAATCACCCGTATCGGTACGTTGGCGAACTGGGGGACGGGTTGGGGAGGAGCTGGATCGGCTTCGTTGCCGTGCCGATGGGGTCGGAGTCGTGGCCGTGAGGTCACCATCCTCAGGTCGGGGCGGCTCCAGATCTCTGTTCGGGTCGTCGCAGATCTGCAGACTCGCCACGCTTGCGAGCTCTTACTCCTTCCCGGTCACGATCTCCTCTCTTTTACGGGCCGCCTCAGGATCCTCTGCCTCTGTGCCTGTGCGCAGCGCTTCTTCCGGCACGGCTTCCCACTCTGATCCAGCAGATCCTTCTTCGTTCCCCTCTCCTTCTCCGTCGTCTTCTTCTTCTTCGCTCCGCTCCCCCTCGCTATGCTCGCTATAGCTTCCTTCTTCGGGGGTTTCGTCCTTTTCCCCGAGTACTTCGTCGCTTTCCCCACTTTCTTCCCGCTCGTCTTCTCCTTCGTCGCTCTCAGTGCTTTCTTCCTCCTCTTCCTCCTCTTGAATGGCGGCAAGCTGCTTTGCCGTTGGATGCCTGAAGAAGGCAGGATCGCGAACCGTCCGGGGATCCAAATACTGCTGCTGCGACGGCGGGATGCGCTCGGCGGCTCCCTCCACACAAGCCGACCACTGGAGATAAGGTGTCAAGGTGCGAGAAAGAACATAGGGAACTGGATGCTCGTCGTCTTGCGAGATGATGTCAAGAGGGAGGTCGTCCGCCAGCTGTGCTACCGGAATCGTGAGCTCTTGCGTGATGAGTTCCTGATGGTCGGGCCCTACTGTACCGAATAAGAAGGCGAGGAGCTCTCCCTCCATGTTGGTGCGCCAGGCCTGGATAAGCAGCAACTCCAGTCGCTCTATGCAAGGCAGGTGCTCTTCGCCCTTGTTCCACGTCAGCCGCACTTCGACCAAGCATAGGGAAAGCTCGATAAAGTCTTCGCGCCACAGTTTCCAGTGTGGGGGATGAATGTCGGGGACGGCAAGGGTCGTTAGGCAGTAGGAAAGGCGAGGATGGATATCGAAGTGCCAGAAGGTGGGGAAGGTGGAGGGGAGATAAAAAACGGAGACCGGAGAGAGACTCCTTGGGGGCGAGGTAAGGGAACAACAACAGGGAGAACCGCCGGCGGATCGCGCTGGTACATCCGAAGACCGTCGTATTCGATGGCTCGTGTCGGTGCGACCGTATCCCCGGGACGAGCCAAAAGCTGGGTCCACTCGGCAACCAGATGGTTTGCCCATGCACGCAGCGACGCCTTTACTGTTGAATGTCGCAAGGGAAGGAGTGTGGAGAGATCGCCACGGAAGTTGATGACGACCGATATGCGGCTGACACCTGGCACCGCTCGCTGATGAATCGCCACCGCTTCGGCCAGTACCACTGCGTTGGGCCGACCTTCGATTCTGAACACCGCCGCTGCATACACGCCCTCCGTGCAGAAGAAGTGCGCAAGCCGCCGAAGGTCTGGACTGAGGCAGGGATGATAGACCTGTCGGATCGTCAATCGATCACGGGGCGCAAGTGCTGCTACGCTGAGGGCTCTCTCCTCCAGAAAACTCATGGCGATGGTGATGGCAACGGGGAGACAGAGGGGGAGCGAGAGGAAGAGGGGGATGCCGGAGAGGCAGAGTCGTCGTCCTCTGCTTTCTTAGAGAGAGAAAAAGAGGGAGAAGGAGCCGAAGCAGAGGGGAGGAGGCGAAGATAGGACACGTGGCGTGTGATCGGTCGGGCCAATCGGCTGCCGGAGACCTCGGGCGCAAGTTGCACGGTGTTCACACCGTTCGGTCCTTGTTCGATCACGCGAAATCGCCCGAAGAACCGTGGCGCTAGCTTACCCTGGCGAGCACATTTCCTCACCTGCATGATGTCCCCTAATTTGTATTGGGGCCGTGGACCTGCATTCCCATTCCGGGCCTCGTAACTTTGGACTTGTCGGCCTTGGGCTAGTTCGGTCATTTTCTGTCGTTTTCGGGCTAGCCTGGGCAGTGACCGTTCCATTAGCTCTAGGTGTCGTTTGGCTTTGTCCCTAGCCGTGGCCCTGGTGGGTCGTCGGTTCAATGTAGACTCGTCGGGTAGGCTCGGTATTGAAACGCACACGACGTTATTGGTCCTTAATTGGAAGGGGCTTAGCCCCGTCGATTCGTGGGGCGCTCCGCTGTGGACCGCCAGGATGTGATCGACGATGTCGGGCCAGGGTCTCGGATCCCGTGTCGCGATATTTCGCCGCAATCCGGTCTTTATCACCCGGTTGGCGTTTTCGAGCCCATTGGATTGTGACATGTGGGGTGCGGTGTTCCGTATGGCGACGCCATGTATGACCAGATTCTTTAACACTTCTCCCTTAAATTCCGCTCCGTTATCGGTCAGGATCTCTTCCTTATCCTGATGCGTCCCGAGAAAATGGTTGACGTATCGCGCGATTTTCGTGGCTTGCCGCATGCGACACGGATACGCTTCGATCCATTTCGAGAAATGGTCGACAAATACCAATAGGACTGAATATTCGCAACTATTAGGGCCAGAGGGCACTACTATGTCGGTAGTGTCCATGCTCACTCTTTGAAATGGCCGTTCGACAACCGTGGGCACTATCGATCTTGGTGGCTGCATCGGCGCCTTATCAGCGGCGCAAACCTGACAGTTGGCGACAATGTATTTCACATCGTCGCGGATATTGGACCAATACCACTCATTTTTATCGATAGCGGATTCTGTGATTCGTACGACAAAATGGGCCGCAATTTCCTCGTGGGCTATCTTAACCTAGTCGTACCGCATGAACGGGTGTGGCACCACCATCTGCCGCCCGTTTTTCGTTTTTCTAATCTACCCTCTATCCATCGATAATCCCGAGCCCTTTCATTGGCCCTCCTTCGATTTTCTTTGGTGAAATCCTGGAGGGGGTTACCTACCAGGGTGACAATTAGGGCAATATCCGTCCATACTTCGGCCCTTCTAAACTTCCGGGTCTTTTCCAATCCTTCTGACGTGGCCTCCAAAAAGCGAGCTTTGGTCGGAATCTTGTCGGTCCGGCACAAGGGGCACAACCAGGTTTTACTATCGTTCCTGTATTGGATGGCTCGTGCAACACACCGTCGGCAGTCTATCCAACCTGCATACCCTTCCCCGTTAGGACACATGGACACCGAATATACGCGGGAAATAGCTTCGCAAAAATAGCAAAATTTGTCGGGCAGGGAGAGGAGAGACGAAGAGGAAGAGGGAGAGAGAGGGGTAGTGGGGTTACCTCCATCGCCCATTGCCACCGTTTTACTTCTTGCCACGAGGAAGAACTGCCACTTGTCCGTATTTCGGCTCGTCGGTCAAGTCCGGCTCCTTCCACGGTGTAATTTCCTCGCCCTTTGGTATCTTGACAGGTCGGTGTAGACGTGTCAGCACGACTGCGTTGCCGTGCCGCTCTGTCTTTCGATGGACAATATCGAAGTCGTATTCTTGTAGTCGTACCACCCAACGGCCGATCATGCCCGTGTAATTGGTGAGTTTCTTCAGCGCTAGCAGAGACTCGTGGTCCGTTACGAGGCAAAATTTATGTCCGTAGAGATACGGGTGGAAGTGCTGGATTCCCCAAACTACCGCATAACACTCGCCTTGAGGTGCAAAGTCGTTTCTTCGTTTGTCCGGTACGGTTCGAGATGGGTACTCGATGACGTGTTCGCAATCATCGTTCCCCTTATGTGCTAGAATCGCGGAAATGGCTTCCGGTTGCCAGTCCGTTATGAGAATGAACTGCTTCGAGGGGTCCGATCGAATCTAAATAGGGGTCGTTGCTAGAGCGTCTTTGAGGGTTGCAAAGGCCTGCTGACACTCCGCGTCCCAACTTAGAGGCTGGTCCTTCCGTAACAGATTCGTTAGCGGTCGTGCAACCGCGGCAAAGCCCTTGATGAAGCGCCGGTAGTACGACGCCAACCCCAAGAAGGCTCGAACCTACGCCAGTGACGTGGGAACCGGGGCTTCCTTCACCGCCGCAACTTTTCTCGAGTCCGGCCTCAATCCTCCACGTGTCACGACGTAGCCCAGGAACGAGATTTCCGAGAGGAAAAATTCGCTTTTCTCGAGCGCAATCTTGAACCCAGCATCTCTCAGTGTGCCCAATGCCCATCCGATGTGTTGCGCGTGCCCGTGATAGGTCTCCGAATAGACCAGGATGTCGTCCATGTACACGATCACACAGAAGTTGATCATCCCTTGCGTTAGCCGTGTCTTGTTGACGAAATTATGGAACGTCATGTTCAYCGCTCGCTGAAACGTGGCAGGCGCATTGCAAATCCCCATCGGGCACCGAACCCACTGCCATGTGCCCTCAAACAACACAAAGGCCGTTTTCGGTCGATCTTCTTCCCTTACCAGAATATGATGGAAGTCATGCCGAATATCAAACTTGCTGAAATAATTAGCGCATCCAATCGCATCCAACAGATCATCAATCCGGGGGAGGGGATACACATCTTTGATCGTGATTTCATTCAGCTTGCGATAATCAATGCAAATGCGAATCGCTCCGTTCTTCTTCGGTACTAACACTACGGGAAAAGACCAAGGTCCGGTAGCGGGTTCTATCCAACCACTGGCTTCGAACTCCCGAATTCGTTCGAGAGCCTTTTTGCGTTCAATCAAGGAGTACCGATAAGGTTTGCAATGAATCGGGGAGTGATTTCCGGTCTGAATTTCATGTTGGATTACTAACGACAACCCAATGTCAGTGTCTGACACACTAATCGCTTTTTGATATTCCGTTAGAATATCCGCAATTACCCGGTGGATTTCATCTGGCACATACTGTGGAATGTGTAGTTCGAAGTGTCAGTCCCAGATCCGAACGTCAATCTGTTTCGTGTTTGCCTGTTTTGCCAGGTCAAGTGGGGGCGCCGAGATGAATGAATGATCCGATCTCCAGGAGAACACCGTGGCCATCATCTGAGCATCTTCTTCTCGGATTGCCACGAGTCCCTCAGGGGTGATCCCGTCGCAAACATCCTGCCATGGCACTTCCTTAGTTGCAATCTTTATCCCTAGGCCGTCTGTTTCTGCTTCAAAACGCCCAGGGGGTTCCAGAGAGCTTGCTTCCGCCCCCAAGCGTAACAACACTTCTTTAGCCGATGTTAGTAAAGACTTAGGAAGTTTCATAATGTAGCAGTAATGCTTTTTGTCGCTATACCTGGTGAGGAGAGGGGTGATCCCTTCGTACAGAGTTTGAGGGGGTTCCAAACAGTCGACCATACTCGAAATCTGCACGAGGGGCTCTCCCAAGATCATCGCCTTGGTCCTTTGAATTTGTTGGCTGGTCAGTTGCATCGTTCTCGCTATCGTTTTGGACGACGGGTAGTAAACACGTTGTCGTACCAATTTCAAGATCTCCGGATCATCGTCGTCACTGCTTTCTGCATCATTTGTTGATGACTTTTCATCGGCGGATCCATCCCAGGAGATCATGCGAAGGGTTCCGGCCAACATTGGCGAGACTCGGGGGACCGCATTGGTGGTTGTGCGAAGGGTTAATCGCATAGGCACATCGTAGGGTTTTCCTCCTGTATTGCGGAGGATGATTGATCTTCGCTCAAAGTCCGAATTTTCTCGTAAAGCCATAAGAGCAGGAAGTCCGAAAAGAACATCGTAGGTATTCACATCCAATACGACAACATCTCCCAGTGCATGCACTTTTCCCAATCGGAACGCAACATTGGTCATTCTCCCCACCGTTTTAATCTTTTCCTCATCTGCTGAAACGAGCTGATCTTTGAGCATGATCAGATCGTTTTTCCTGCCTGCCCTTTCGACCACTCTCAGTGAAATAGCCAGCACAGCTGCTCCTGAGTCTATAATTGTGTTGTAAGGAACCCAAATTTCTATATCGCATTCAGCGGATTTCCACGGAATTAGTTTAATCCTTAGGAAATGATCGTCTTTCTGAATTAATCCTATCCGTATCGGATCCGGAGTGCTTGTTGGGTTTTCTTCCAAGTTTATTACATATTGTTATTTTATATTGTTATTTTGTAAGCTCACGCGCTACCAAGCTGCGCTACATCCCTGCTTGAATTTGATTCTCTAAAAAAGAATACCTGTTGATTAAGAGATAAATCATTGTGTTCGATGTTCGTGCCAGAGCGAATCGTTTCCGATTCGTTTTACAGTGTTGTAACATTCGCTCATTGGCTTGCTCAGAAATCGAGAGTAAATGACCGATTGGGAGTGGGATTCGATGATCCAGAGCTCGAATGATGTTTAATACGTCGATTTCTCCTGTGATAAAGGTGGGTCCTCCCGACTCTATTTCTCCTAGAGAAGGTCGCCACTCCGCCACTTCCCTCTGCTCTGGAGCCGGTCTGATTGTTCCGATCATTCCTAGCCCCGGGTACCCAAGAGACACGTATTGATCTAACGGGATGAGCTCAGCGGCGTCTTCCGTAGTAGCCAGCGTACTTACCCCGCCTTCTACTTCTTCCATTAATGCTCCAACTCGTCCTGGTCCATTAGCGATAGGGGCCGCTGCCATTCGTGCAACCCCAATCCGTGGTTGCGGGGGTTGGTGGGGGCAATCACGGGGTAGGTGCCCTGGCTGATGACAGGCGTAACAGACATTCAGATTGGTTGCGGCTCCTCCGAGAGCAAGGGCCGAGGCCAGTCCTTGCTGAATAGGAGGGGCGAACACCGCGATGGGGCGCATGTTTCTCATCATGGCTTCCAGCCGAGCGTTGTGCTCTCGTTGCTCCTTTTTGCTTTCTTGGATTAGGCTAACTAGCGTCTTGGTCAGCTCAAGGATCGCAGTGGACTCACTTGTTCTTATCGAGCTTTCAACCGGCGGCGGGGGTAACGTCCGGATGGGGGCGGGTATTGTCGGACTAGGGGTACTCGGGATCTCGCTCAAGGTTAGTCGGTTCGGGCCTATCTGTTCCATATAGGTAACAGGTCTTGACACAAACCCCATATTTTCAAACTTGTTCTGCAATGCAGCTTGTTCAGCTTTTGCTCGTGCAAGTTCGGACGAATCTCCATCTCAGGAGTAATCTTCCCCTTCCAGGAAGTTGGCTGCGAACTTCCGTTCCATTTCTTCCGTAGCGGCCATGATTTGTTGCAGCGTGTGAGTAATGGGAGAAAATTGCTTCCACAACTCGGTCCTTATCGTTCGGCTGCGAAGCCCATCTATGAACAGGTCCCTTCCGACTTGCTCGCTTCGCTCTATTTTCACGAACATTCGGTAGAACCGGTTCCGATACTCTGTGACGGATTCGAGAGGTTTCTGCACTCGATCCTTGATCATGTATAGTGCTTGCTCAGGGTGAACGTAGTCAAATCGATTCAAAAAATCTCGTTCGAAGGTCGGGAGATCGATCCATACATAGCTACTAAACCAATGGTGAGCGTCCCCTCCTAGTCGGGCGGGAATGTTAATATGTGCCTCCTTGTTGGTATACTGTTGTGCTCTAAGCGTGGCCAGCCATGCTCCTACGAGGTGGTGAGCTGGATCAAACAGATAGAGATCAGGCGGCGTCATGGGAGCCCGTGCACGTGGGGCGGGTTGATTTGGTGGATTAACATTCTGTGGCGGAATCGGGTTCTGCACATTGGCAGCCATATTGGTTGCTCGTCGGTTAGCCGATCTACTTCGGGTGACGATAGGGTCGCGTCTTGGCGCGTTCCGAGGGCGAGGTCACCCTCGGTTAGCCAGGTCGTCTAATTATCGGGTTATTAATCCTAAGACCCTAGCTACGTGTCGGGCTCCGATACCAACCTCACGCCCAGCGCGACTTCCTGATCGGATGCGGGCCTGGAAGTGCGAAAAGGGGTGTGCCAAGGATTTTTGGGGAAAGTGGGGGAATCTTAGGGGTATGAATGCAAATTGAAAGTCGTCGAGTTTTTAGACGAGATGGTGGTCGTTTGTCAGGGAATTTCTAGTCGTGCCACGTGGCAACCGGTTCCAGGTGGGACAATTTCGCCGTCGGGCTTTGACGCGACGCTCGGGGCCACTACGTGGCAATGTGATTCCATGGCACCACTAGAAGTTGATGATACGGGAGGACGAGTTTGAATGGAGGGAACGAAGTTGAAATACGGACGAACCCCGAGGAGATGAAATACTGCGAACGGGGCTCGTTAGGAATATCCGGGCAGTCGGGTTCATTAAGTAGCGCGCGCCTAAGTTCTTCCGCGCTTACTTGATCGTGTTCGGATTGACACGGGAATTCGGGATATGGCCGCAAAGGTCCCCGCTGGGTTAGATTGTTACACAAGTCAAGCTCAGTCGATCCTTCGTCAGTCCAGTCGTCTTTTATCTTGTCATTGGGCGCTGGTGATTCCTGGGTGGACACGTGTAAGCAGCCCAGACTGGCTGTACTTGCGTGTGTGAACGCGGAATTCCGCCTGGCGTGTCGATCGATCAGTTGGCTTGGGTTCAGCACAGTTCAATCCCCAGGGCCTTTCCGTGTCATCGCGCGTTTGAGCGCGGCTTAATCAATCACGAGGGTGACACGTGTCGAGTACGGAAAAAATCGCAAGGCCTATGGTTATGCGACTGCCTATATGCCGATAAGACATACATCCATTCATGCAAACAGAAAAGATCAAATGCATGCAACATCCATCAAAGGAAAACGAGACGAACTCCTATCCATACATGCACTTCTAAGGGTGAGACATCCACGCATTCATTCAAAAGTTCGAACATCCATAGATGCATCATACGTTCATCCGAAGGTGTGAAAAAAAAGTGGGAGATACACACTCAAATAATCGAGGAAGGTCGAAGCCAAGACAAAGAGATGTAGCCGACGAAAATCGGGGGCGTATCGCCCGGAATCAAAATTTATATACACAGATAAAGAAAGGGAAGAAATAACGAAGCCGCAAATCCAACCATCAACTCTCTCAGCACTCTCTCTCTCTCTCTCTCTCTCTCTCCGATGCGGACAGTCCGTCGTCCCGCACCAACCCACGAAGTCGTCACCCCGCTTAGTCCTCCCGCACCCGTCGGATTCGCCCGTGCCCACAGTCCGTCGTGGCCCATGTCAATCCCGCGCGTTCGGCACCAGCCCGTCGGATCGCCCGACTCCTGCTCTACTCACCTCTTACTTCGCTCGTGTGCCGACCCTTCCTGATCGCGCAACCCCGAGCTTCCCATAACGGGTTAAGAGAGTTGACTAATCGCGCAGCCGAAATTTTTAGCATGCATGCATGCGCGAAGAATACGGAATTACCAGGACTTTAGAGTGAGGATTAGAGAGCGAGCGCCTGCATTCTGCATGATCGAGGCGCGGTGTGGGGGACGTAACCCTTCTCCACGCACCGATCTGAGCATGCAAGCCGCGACCTTCCAAAATTTCAGCAAAAGATAGAGGGGGAGGGCGGGAGAAACGAAGTACAAGAAGAAAGATACAGTTACAATGGCGCCCACTCAAAATTACAGCTACACACGCGATTAAGGGCGCCTGCTAATCCGAGTACCGTTGCAGCCGCATGAAGAGGCGCGTAGACAAAAGGCGCCGCGCGGCAGGAAAAATTTTAATTACTAAATTCCTAAATTCCTATCCAAATGCGAAAAAGCAAAAAGCGCGAATTCCAGAAGGAAGGTCCAAAATTCCGAGAGCCTTCGAGGCTCGACAAAATTCGAAAAAGATTCAAAAAGGAAACTCGAAAAGAA
>BFEA01000128.1:1415139-1477396 GCA_003427395.1 Chara braunii
TGGTGTTTTTTTTTTTTGTTTTTTTTTTTTGTTTTTTTTTTTTTACCAACAATCCTCGAAACCCTAACAAGATGTGATGTATGTGTTCTGGTGGTTTAAGATGGCTGAGTTTATCATTGCTTATCACCAAATCCCAACACTGGAACCTGATGCCAATCTCAGGCCACTGCAGCAACAGGGTCCCCCCTCTCCAACCCCTTGCCACCTGCTCTCTACTGCTAAATAATTGCCCATGGCTCCCTCTGGGTCATCCGCTGAGGCAGGGTGGCTGGCAGTATGGCGGCATACCCAAGCATGGCCAGGGACTTTGTCCCACTAGAGGCGCTTAAATCCTCCGAAGGTGGGTGTTCAATTACATATCGCAAGGGCTGATGGCCACAAAGTTTTTTTTTTTTTTTTTTTTTTTTTTTGCACGAACAACCCGGGCGGATGCTAGGGATGCTAATAAGAGCAGACACCTCTATGGCCACAAAGTATTGATCAAGGGGGGAATCATACAGGGTTTGTGGTTTTGAGGTGTTAGTGGTGTCTGCTCTTATCAGCAGCACTAATACCGGTGGAAGGGGTTTCAAAAAAAAAAAAAAAAAAAAAAAAAAAAAAAAAAAAAGGAGATACTGAAGATGCCGAACAGTTTTGGCTGTATACCCTAATTCTAAATCAATGTAAGAGCAGTGTAATTTTGAGGGGGCCCCTCGTTTTCCAGCAGGTACAGCTCCCCACCAATAGAAAGGAGCAATCCAACAGAATATGCCACAGAGAGATGCTCACATCACCCTCTGTCGTAATCCCCAAGGATGACTTTGAAAAAAAAAAAAAAAAAAAAAGAGCCCCCCCTAGGTGAGCAGGGTGGCAAAGTCACAGTACTTCCGCGCGTCGTGCCTGTTAACGTGCCACGATTTTAGGAAACGTACGGGCTACTACAGGAGTGCCCAAATTCATCCGACTAGAAAGGTTTCTACTCTTTTTTTTTTTCTCCCGGCGGATAGCTGGGCCAAGTACTGGTGGTTTAAAAAAAAAAGAAAACAATGTTCCTACAGTGATTCATATTCACAAAATTTTCCCCAAAAAACAATGTTCACAAAACAGCCAAAACAAAAAAGAATAAAACAAGCCAAGGCCTTCCCCTTGCCTCACAGATCTCTGCAGCTGAAAGGTGGAGAGGGGTGGCCATTCACCATAATGTTTGCGGTTATCTAGTGGTGAGGGCCCTGAGGGGTACTCACCTATCGTCAAAAGTTTTCTCCGAAGTTCATCTTTTAGGGCCTGATCCCACCACTACACTACAGCCCGGTTACACTGTAGTTTTCGGATCCCACCACTTTCCGACGTCGTTGCGGCCGCCGAAGTATTTTGCCCTACTTTCGTTTGTGTGTGTCGTGGCAGCACGTCCGCAAAGGGTGCAAGCGTAGTTGCTACAATTTTTGTGTAGACCGTGAGGGCATCTCTGCAGCGAAAAAGAGGGAGCATTTTTTTTTTWTTTTTTTTTTTCTCTTTCATCCGTTTGCAGCATTTCGATTGTCTGCCCTCTCGACAGCCCACAAAGAACCGCCGCGGGTTCAGGAAAAGCACCGAAGAAGTCGCCCTGGTGGGATCCAATTTTTGTTTTTCGTCCCGCCACGGCCGCTGACATCTTTGTAGTGCTTTTTGGCGACTACAGTCGTAGTGTAGTGGTGGGATCAGACCCTTAGAGGCAGTGATCCAGGAAAAACTTCCCGTCTTCATGGTCACATGCCTTTTCAAAGTCCATAAATAGAATAGTTGCCTCCTGTTCCCTTTCTTTTTTTCTTTTCTTTTTTTAACACAAACCTCGGCAGTGGGTGTGGGTGGGGTGCTGGTAAGAGCAGGCAACCCCTCCACCAATTTATTTTTTTTTTGTTGTTATTTTTAACCCCTCCACCAATCCCTCTTTGTTGATGGCTGCGTTCCATTGGTGGGGAGGAGCTGCACCTGCTGGAAATCGGGTCCAGTGTCCCTTAACATCTGAATGAATATCTGAGTTCGGAGATTTGCATAGCAATATTAGCAAATTGATTCATTCACTAGAAGGATATTGTCCTGTATATTGAGATCCCGTAGAAAACCGGACTGTCGCCAAGAGTTAGGTGGATATAATCCAACATTCTTTCGTGAAAATGCAGTTGGCGAGTGTGTGCAGCGGTGCCCTCCACCAAAGTGCCGGCATTTGGCAAGTGGTGTTGCGGGCGGCAATGCAACTTGCAGGTGGTAGTAGTGTCCGTGAGGGCTATTTTAAAAACTAAAATTAAAAAAAAAAAAAAAAAAAAAAAAAGACAAGGGTTCTGGCTCCTTTTCCATTATGGGGAGCATCAGTCCGGTTCCTATTCCACTGGCAAGTCATAAGAAACTAAAATTAAAAAAAAAAAAAAAAAAAAAAAAAGACAAACTGCTGGAGGATTCTCTCTACTGTGATCCCCCATTGCATGTACAACCTCATCCAGCCCCTTCAACAAATCCCCAAACAACGAGCCAAACAACCAATCATCTTTGTGATGGCCAACATTGCCTCGGTGTTTCCAGTCTTCTTCTGATCGTGACCTCATAAGTTTGATTTTTTTTTTTTTTTAATCCGACTTGAGAGTTCACTGATGTGAGGCTTTTGCTACACAGAAAAATCGACCTGACAAACTTCCCTAACTTAAACTACGACGCCTGATAGCAATGGTCTGATGGGAGGGAGGACAGACGCTGCATCTGCTTACAATTGACCGGGACAGTAAGCCGGAGTGAGGTAAGAGCGGATTGATGGGGGGCTCCTGAGTTGTTTTCTGAAATTTTTTTTCTAGCCGTAGTAATTTCTTAAGTAGCTCCAATTTGTCTCTTAGCCTAAGCCGGGTAATGGCCCCGGTATCTCAAATTTTCAAAATTCGATGTAAATCTCCATATGGGACGCTGGGCCAGGTTCCCAGCACGTGCTGCTCCCCACGAATAGATTGGAGCCTTGTTCCCATTAAAAAAAACAGGGGTGGAAGCAGCTACGCAGACCGCCAGAGATACTACTTTCTAGATGGCAGATAATGGGCGGGAACAGCAATAGGGTTAGGGGGAATGAGAGCAGATCAAGATAAAAAATAGGTAGGAGACAAGGTTAGCAAATGTGCAGTTAATCCCCTGCATACGGCAGGGTGATAAATGCTCCAACAACTAACAGCGCTGAACCTTGGCAAAGGTCGTGTTATACATCTGGGAACTTGGTTATGTTCAAGGGAAGCCGGACCCCCATTCCAACAGGTTCTGCGTCCCACCAATAATTGGACCTCTCTGCCAGGGAATAGTGCTTGGGGAAGTTGGGGATGCTCATATGATCATATCACCCCCAACAGTATGCCGCCGCTCATTCCAGCAGGTGCCTCTCCCCAGCAATAGATGGAGCCTCCCCGAGAATGGTAATGGTATGGTAGAGGTGCCTGCTCTTACCAGCACCCCTACTATCCGGTCGGGTTGCTCTGTTAACGGAAAAAAAAAAAAAAAAAAAGGCCCGTGCATCCAGAACACCTCCAGGTTCGGAAGTTAGCACAAGCATTTTTGTATTGAAAAAAAAAGAATAAGGGCGACGCACTCTATAGATATCATCATTGAGCTGACCGGCCCCATGTAATTCAGAAGTATTGTCTGATTCATCTGATTCCATCATGTGGATTTGAACTTGGGTCTGTATTTGTATTTCAACAGTTCTTGGGTCTACCAACTGAGATAGGCTTGGACCCCACTGGCAGGCAGCTGGAAACTGGTGTTGGCCATAAAAAAACGGCCGACCTTGGTTGGAAACAATCTTCCCCATTTCGTTGGGACCCCACCGCAGCCCGATAGTTTCGGCAGTGGAAAAGGCAGGGCATACCCGAATAGGAAATCGCCCTGGGGTGTTTCCGAAAAAGGCAAGTCCGGCGGGGGCTGTGGTCCATGGCCTGCTTGTGCAGCCAATGAAGTGTCGACAAAACGCCACAACGTCCAGCCCGATTCTGGAAACTGTTTGACATGCCCCCCCCCCTACTCGTCTGGAGGCGTCCTTGGAAACGGTCTGGAAACTTGTCGGCATTGCATTTCCAGACCGCGAGCCGAGTAGAAACGCCCCGTCAGCTCTTTCCAACTGCAGTGGGGTCTGAAATTCCTTTCCGGGCCGACTTTCCACGAGGTTTCCAACACCTGTGGGGTCTGAAAAACACTTCCTCGCCAAAACTTTTCCACGCCGCCGGCCAGTGGGGTCCAAGCCATAGGCTCATTGGTTCCCAAAAAAAAAAAAAAAAAAAAAAAAGATAGGCTCATTGGTACGCACAAGCATGCTCATTGGTACGCACAAGCATGCTCATTGGTACACGCACAAGCATGTCTGGGTGATATGAGTGGGTGCTACAACAGTTGTGCACACTAGGATGTTTCATGGGTATATTGTACCAGGAAAACGACCACATTCAGTCGGGAAAGTTCTGGTGTGATTGCGGCCAGTGCGCCCTAAGACTGTTATGTCTAATCCGAGATATTCCTGCCATCCAGCTGGACGTCAGCCAGGGTGAGTCTTCTACGTGCCTACGCAAATGCAGCCCGCATTTCCGCAAGGCCAGGCAGTACCAGATGCAATGTCCTAATGACTGCAGGAAAAATGGCTCTTGCTGCAATAGGAAGGGCCAGCTAATTCGTGGGGATTGTATTGTCTGTCCACAAACCGGCAAGGGGTCTATTTTACCAACGGAAGATGGCAGCAAAGTAAGTCAAGCTAACGATCCTCTGGCAAGCTGGCCTGCACAAAAGGTAGGCAGGTCATCAGGTATAATGCTATTAGGGCTGCACCCCACCACTCAGCCTGTCAAAAAAGGGATTTTCAACAGCTTCTCCTCACCACGCAACCGTTCGAAAACCGAGCCGGGAGAAGACTTCGCAAGTTGTCAGAGAAAAAAAAAGTGTCCGACAGTCGAGACGTCCTTATCTGACCCTGCCACCTCCACACTCTCAACAGTCCCCCATTGAGCTATCGACCTCTTCTCCGAATTCGGTGAGTGGGACTGAGGTTGGGTCGGACGAATGGTTGTCCTATCCTCAGCCAGGGTCGTCTCTTTTGGACTCGCATTCGTGTGCTCACCTCTTCAACAGTGCTGTGTGGCAAAGGGGATTGGGGGGGGGGGGGGGGGGGGGGGGGGGGGGGGGGGGGGGGGGGGGGGGGGGGGGAGCTGTTGAAATGGCGGTTGTCGAATTTCTCCCGAAATTTTGCGGCTTTCGACAGTGGTGTGGCGAGGCCCTTACACACCGTCTGCCAAAGCAACCGGCTATCCACACATCCTTTCTAGAAACTTCACACGGCGTTGTGAACGAAAGTTATCTGGCCATACCCACACCAGGACTTTGCTGGGCGTACCTCAGTGCTTCTATGACCTGTTCTGGATGTATCTGACCACAAGTACATCCAGAGATCAGTTGAAAAAGCCCTAGTGTGACTATGGGCCTTGCCAGACCACTCTCAAATCCCTCCCATTCGAGAGAGGTGTCCTCGCCTCACACCAGCTCTGGAATCCAACAAGAAAAAACAAAAATCGAGTGTTGTCAGATGCCCAGGGTCGAGAGCCCTCTCGATCTGCCTGCCTGCTACTTGCCCATTTTCGAGGGACTCCATGGGCCATCTTGAGCTTGGCCCGAATTCTGAGAGTGCATCACGGCCGACAACCGTCTAGTTGTCAGTTTTCTCATTGTCTGCACTCGAAAGAAATTTGGGCTCAACAAGTAGCCAGCATTCGTGAGAGTGGTTTATGGGAGTGCAGTGCACCAGAGCGCACTTTCAACAGGCATTCTTGAATCCGAGGGTTGGAGAGTGCCCTCGATTTCCTTTTCGGATTAGAGAGTGGTGTGGCGAGCCCCTGAGCCTTAAGTGTGTCACATTACAGCCTCCGTCCGTTGTCTCTTCCACCGGCCATGTCATTCAAAATAGCAGGAAGGACAAGAAGGATCGACACAAACGAGGCCGGGAGTTTCCTTTTCAGCCTCAGTGCAAACGATCATGCACTGACTTCGATTTGATGAATCGGGAATTCGCCTTTTGGGACTTTTTTTCCCTGCCGGCGCTGCCACATTTCTTTCTTCCTTTGAAATTGTGAAGCTGAACCATCTCGTCTCAGAGATAATGAGAGAGGCGGGGAAGAACAAGATGAACGGAAAGGATCATTGTTGCTTTGCTGCTGTTGTGCTTGGGAAGGAGAGCCCAAATTGCCGAGCTGCCATTTTCTCGGCTGAGATCTCTTCAACAAGAAAAGAGGAGGCTGTGCTTTCCTCGGGTGTCCCCTGGAGAAACCATGGCGGCCCCCCGGATCCGCGGACTACTTTTCTTAGCCAAAGCGAGGTAATGGCCCCAGTAGAGAAGCATAACATTCTTGTACTTGTGTGTATCAATTGGAGGCTGGACCCGGTTTCCAGCAGGTGAAGCTCCCCGCCAAAAGGAATGGAGCCATCCACACTGCAGGTACTACGGAGGGTTGCTCGTACCAACCTCTGTAGCACCCCCGGGGGATGTTAGAAAGCAAAAAAAAAAAACACAGAGATGTGGGCCAGCAGACTACTACAGCAGTGTCATATACATTTTCCTTTTATTCTGGTTATCTGAATTCGAATGTGGATTTGTATTTTAACAGTTTGTGGGTGTACCAACTGAGCTAGGCCTATGACAGATTCCACCCTCTGCCACACGCAGCTAAATTTTCCCCGTGCGCCAGCCAAACCTTTTGTAGATGTACTTTTTTGACGGCAGCAAACAGCAGGTTTAATCACCAACTCTTCTCTTTGAGGGAAGACGGTAGCCTGGGATTGCGAGGTCCTGACCGTCCTGTCATCCACGGGAGGTTGTAAAGGTCCTCACGCGAAGAGCGAAGAGTCCTTTCATGATGTAGTTTGAGACGGCAACACTGAATCGATGACGATTCAACAACGGTGGATAAGATGGTGCAGTACCCGAGCAGGTCCCTCATTCTGAAGGCTTTCTGGGATAGTGTTTTAGACAGGCGCGCATGCACGCACACGCACGCGCGCGCACACACACACACACACACACACACACACACACACACACACACACACACACACACACACAAACACACACAAACTTACACACATACACACACAAACACACACACACACACACACACACACGCTCTCGTGCGCATGAAGAGAGCGGAAGAAACAGAGGCAGCACGTGCTGATCTATCAACTTCGCATTGTACTCATCAGGGGACGCTGGACCAGCTTTCCAGCAGGTGTAGCTCTCCACCAATAGACTGGAGCCCCCCCGGAAGACACGTAGGAGAGTGTATGCTCCTCGCGAGAGGCCCATAAGTCAGCTCAGGTAAAGCAAGAATGTATTGCTTCTCTATTAAATGTAATGACTAAATCCAATGATTATTTGTGCACTAAATGCTTTGGAATTCCAGATTCTTTGCTTCCACTGTTCTGTCTCATTCCTTCTTTCATTCATTCCTTTGTTCCTTCCTGCATTCCGTCCTTTGCTTTGTCCTTCGTTCATTCAGTCATTGCTTCGTTCGTTCAATTCACGTTCCGCTCACTCACTCGTTCATTTCTCCGTGCATTGCATTTATTGAAAATTAACTATTTAGCCATTCCACAATTCCGGCTTTGATTTACTGAAAAGCGGTTGTCGGAGGTGGCGTGAGGAGTTTTTTAGGCATGGTCTATTGTATATTGATTCTGTGATAGAGCCTGGTAGAGAGATCTGGGGAATTGCTTTGGGGGTCCATTTCCAGTGGCCAAACCCCAGAGCTGGAGTGGGTCGTGCTGCCCTGTAACCCAGGCATGTTGGGGGTATGAGGCCTGGTAGAGACTTGGTTTAGTCTACATGATAGCATTAGTAGGTTTCTGATTTGTTTGTTGGGTTACTCTTAAGGCAACTTCGTTGCGAGTTCGAAAACGAAAGTTACAAAACCATAAAGACTCAGGATCCAACACCATAATAAGAGACTACCTTCATGATTCGACCAAGTTCCAGAAACTTTATAAAACAATGGTAATTGATTATTTGAATTTGTAAAAACGCATTAAAATAGAGAAATCAGAAGAAACATAACAAAACAAAAAGCTAAAAAAACAGATGGTTAAAACGAGAAAGTAAAGTGAGGATCTGTCGTTGGGTTACTCTTGGGTATCCTGGCTTATGGTATGTATCTTGCGTATCTTAGGAATAATTCAGAAGTTTTCTGAGTGTTTTTTTTCTTCATAAAGTCCTGGTTTGTCTTAGTCAAAGCCGGGTAATGGCCCCAGTATCTCAATATTTCAGTACATCGTGCATTGTTACATGGGATGCTGGGCCCCGTTCCCAGAACATGTTGCTCCCCACGAATAGATTGGAGCATCATGCAATTAAAAAAAAAAAGAAAAAAAAAAGAAGTGGTTCTGTATTTGCCCAAAAGGGTGATGGCCTATTACAATTAAGTTCTGCTACTCTTTTGAATTTTGCTCAAAAGGCTGATGTTGTTCCCCACAAAATGGAGACTCTGACTTTGTGGGGCCCCTGAGCATAGTCTTCTGAATTTTAGCAAGAGTCGGTTTACTCCTTTGCAGTTTTTTTCTGCTTCTGTTGTCGGCAGTGAGAGGAGGAATTCTTATCTCACCCACCAGTACTAAGCGAAGGTGGGTCAGCCTTACCCACCTACAGGATAGTTGAATCACAGCTCTGATTCTTGCTTTGGTTTTATCGTCAGTGGAGCTCGATAGTGCTCCCAGTTTTTTAGGAGGCAATGGTATGGTATCGGTCTTGTTTCCTCCCTTTGTTTCTACGACAGCTCGATAGTTCGATAGTTCTTTTGAATCTTTACTCGTCCCGTTGACTACCATTCCTTGTTTTTAGGAAATCTTGACGCCAGTATGGGACGCTGGACGCTGCAGGACGCAGTTTCCAGCATCAGCCGCATGTGCGTAATGGCTCCAGTATTCCAGGTTATTTGTGGGGCATTCCTGGCCTCATTTTGGCTCTGTATTGGTAATAAAATATCCAGGCTTTTTTTTTTTAAACGAAGGAAAAAAGGTGATGGTGTTGAGATGCTGCACCGCTGTTGACCGGCCTTAAGGCAATCTGAAATTCTGAATTGATCGTGAAAACACTGAAAAGTTGAAAACAGTGAAAGAAATTTAACTGAAATCTCAGTTGCCTTTTTCTTGTCTTGAATTGACTCTGAACTTCTCTAAAGTCCCACCATCGGTCTTCCTCAAGCTCCACGGACATTCTGAAACTGGTGATTAGGTCCATAATAATGCCCCTTACCACCTTGTTTCATTAAACTAATAAACTCCACTTAACCTCTGCTATCCGCGCTTTATTAGTGTTGCACAGTTGCAGCCTAGTCCAACAGCATGCCAGCCCTTCAGGTCAGATAAGTCAAGCCCTCAACTCTCTACTCGGTTCACAGGGTGGCTCAAACCGTCTTATGGTCTTAGGTAAATGATCATCCTTAGGGTCTCGCCGCACGGCACACGAAACGAAAACGAAACGACTGCATCTGCCCAGGAAAGGTGGCAAAATACACTCGTTACTATTTATAGCAAACCGATGAACCTGGCCATTTTCTGCAGGAAGATGCACTCGTTTCGTTTTTCGTTTGGTGTCCCGTGCGGCGACGCCCTTACTGAGGCAAGGGAGTAACCTGTGTCGCCCTCAAACCCAGCGCCTACCCACAGGGAAAGTCAGGCATGCAACAACAGGATCTACCTGTTGGCGACGCATGATTATGTTTGACCATTAATAAAAAGAGAATGAATTTTATGTACAGGTGAAGATTGATTTGCGAGGGGGAGGGGGAGGGGGAGGGGGAGGGGTTGAGGGCGGCACAGCGGCAATGGCACACATACCAGGCTCCACCGGTGTTGGACGCAGAAATGGCAATTTGCACACCCGAAACGAGAGCTCCCGCCAAGATTCCAGCCAGAGTTTCTTTGCCGAGAAGTGCTCCGACGATGAGCGGCGTAAGCATGACGAGGCAACCCGGGGGGATCATCTCACGGAGAGAAGCATCGGTCGAGATTTCGACACACCTCTTGTAGTCGGGCTTGACAGTGCCTTGCATCAGGCCGGCAATTGTGTTGAATTGCCTGCGCACCTCTTCCACCATGGCCAACGCTGCTTTGCCAACGCTCTTCATGGTCATGGCAGAGAACCAGTAGGGAAGCATGGCACCCACAATGAGACCCACGAACTCCTTGGGCAAGATCACATCCACACTGGTAATACCCGCCCTGTTAATGTAGGCACCAAACAGAGCAAGCGACACAAGTGCAGCGGAGCCGATAGCGAAGCCCTTGCCAATAGCCGCCGTGGTGTTGCCTGCTGCATCCAGCGCATCCGTCTTCTCTCTGATTGCAGGGCCCTGAGCAATGAAGTCCATGAGGCAAGAGCAACATTCAAACCCAACAGCAAAGCAACTGATTAGTTCACTCCCAGAGGACAGGTGGGTAACTGGCAGCTCACTCAAAATCCCAGCAGAGGCGCTTGCTCGCGTACGAAGGCGAGGAAGGCGAGGAAGGCGAGGAAGGCGAGGAAGGCGAGGAAGGCGAGGAAACAACAACAGACCCTCCTGCTTGGCACTCTACGGCCGACAAGGACTCTTATAATGACAGTAAACAACGTCCTCCTCCAGAAGTTACTGGAGCACATTACTCCGTTTTTCCATGTGAATTCGGAGAAATGCGCCGCCTTCTTGGGGTCATCAGGTGAACTGATTTCGCACAAGCAGACTCTTTTTTTTTTAAAAGGGTGACGACTTTGACATATCATCATTGAACTGACCGGCCCCGGGTTTATTCAGAATCCATTTTGTTCTGTTCATGGATCACATCTGGATTCGAACTTGGGTTTGTATTTCAAGTTTTTCAACACTTGATGGGTGTACCAACTGGGCAAAGCTCGGCAATCTGAGTGGCGTAACGAGTGGAAGGATTGATTATTCTCCAGCAGTATCACGCTGAGGGAAGGATTGGGAGGAGATGATGGCGCCTATCTTCTTCGTAACGAGTTTCCATTGTGTGTAATCTTTCTCTAATAGTCTGAGAATGAAATTTTCATCAACCCTTTTGGTAGAAAGTAACCCACAGTGATGCTGCCACTGGCCCACCTATACTCCCCACCAGCTTATAACGCCAGCCGCCACACAACTGGGATGGCAACAAACAGACGCACACACATGTAGCCACGCAGCAAACATGACAAGACAGACAGATAGGCAAACAGACACACACACAGGCTAGGCGGTCAGTTTGCAAGACAGCTAGCTGTCCACGCAGAGAAGTTCGACCCCAAAGGGCCCGACTTCACAGCAAGTTAACCAAAGATACGTGACAGAAGCCACCTGCCGTAAGTCCACCCGACTAAGCTCTACGGCGACACCCAGCCCACAACGCAAGCAACAAAGCCACAGGCAGCTTCTGAGGCAAATCCCCCTCCACCTTCCTGACATGATGGATCGGCCGCCGGCAATCGGGGCCTCCTGGCATGCTGTGGGCTGCTGCAGCGAACCGACCAACTTGACTTTTGCAAAAGCGAAGCACAGCAAAGCAAAGCAAGCCAGCCCGTTGATTACTGCAAGGACGAAGCAGAGCCACCTGCAGAGGTGACATACAAGGTAGTCGGAACAGGAACCTGCACTGGTCGCACTGTCGGCAGCCTGCCATTTGGGCTAGTGGCAATAATAGTGATAGTAGTAGTAGCACTAGGGGCCACAGCACCAGCAACCGTGCACAGTCCCCTCTTACCTCCCCCCCCCCCCCCCGGCCCAAAGAAAAAGAAGAAAAACGCCCCCAGTAGCAGTAATAAGTATAACAAGTATACAGTAGCAAGCAGTGATGGCAGGAGTGATGGTAAGACAAAAACGTATACGCACCATTTCAGCCATCTCAGCAATACCTCCGGCATTGTCACTGATTGGCCCGTAGGCATCGATTGCAAGGCAGGTGGATAGGGTGCTGAGCATCCCCAGGGCAGCACAGGCAATACCGTACATGGCCGCAAGTGTGTGAGACACGAACACCGTAAATGCAATGGCGAGAATTGGAACGATGACCGACTTGTAACCGAGAGCAAGGCCGAAGATGACGTTGGTGGCAGCCCCCGTCCTGCAGGAGTCTGCAACATCTCTCACGGGTGAGAACTGGTGGCTGGTGAAATACTCTGTGGTGTAGCCAATCAGAAGGCCTGCCCAAAGGCCACATGCCACGCAGAAGAACATGTACCATTTTTTCACGACCTTGGTGTCTGCGCCGTTGATGATCTCGAACGTATCTGGAAGGCAACCCCATGCCAGCAATGCAATGACAGGCGTCATGAGCACCGTTGAGATGACTAGTTGCTGTTTCAGAGCCGGCTCAATCCCCTTGATGTTAGACACACCGGAAGTCAAGTCTGTCGCCACAAGCGTGGTGAGCAGACAGACCAAGATGCCAGCCCCGGTGATCATCAGAGGGAAGCTCATGGCCACGTAATTCATCTCTTTTCCGAAGTCGGACAGCGAAGACACCACAAGAGCAGCACATGTGGACTCTGCCAGCGAACCGAAAAGATCAGCGCCCATACCGGCAATGTCACCCACATTGTCACCCACGTTATCCGCAATAACGGCAGGATTCCTTGGGTCGTCCTCCGGGATGTTGCGCTCCACCTGCAGCAAATGCAAAGCAGTCCAACACACACACACACACACACACACACACACACACACAATCAGCTTTATGTGTATATTTCCACTTTCTGGATTTTGTTTCTTTCTGTCTGACTGAGTGAGCACCTTTAAGAAGTGCTAAGCAGTTGGTGGTCGGTTGTTTGGAGTGCCTGCAGGACTCTCAGGGGGGGGGCTGCTCTGTCTGTGATGTCTGGTGCATATGATCTATGGGTGATGGTTGAGGTCTGTCGGAGTGGCTTCCTGGCTCAGCGGTGGTGGGGTCTCTGATGGCTTTGCTCTGTGTTGGATGTGTGGACTGCCTTGTCTATGCTCCACGGCTGTCTTGCTGCTCCATCCTGCTTGCTCCTCATGTCGTTCTTTGCAGCTGGTTTGTTGCACTGTAGTTTGGTTGGGGTTTTGGTCTTGCCTTGTGCTCCACTGTGCTGTTGCCTTGCTGTTCACCCGTGTGCCTTGTCTTCCCATGCATTTTGGTTGTGTGACGCGCAGTTTTGCCAGCGCTGCTCTGTGCTTCGCTGTGCTATTGCTTTGCTGCCAGTCCGCTTGCGCTGTTGTTCCATGCAGCTAGCTTGGCTGCTTTGCCCCGGCAGTGTTGCCCGGTGCTTCGCCATCATTGCTCGCTGCTATGCTCAACTTGCGATGCTGGTCGAGGAGGGACCCAAAGCATCAATCTCGGGATTCCGCAGATTGTCAAGGGTTCAGCCTCCTGTAGAGTTGGTGCGTCTGACAAAACAATCTTTCATCATCAGTTTCTTTTTTCAGTAACGTGTACTTCTCTTGCCCGTTGTTCTTTTGGCTTTGCTAATTTTTGGCTTGCTGCCTCTACCTTTTCACTTTCGTACTGCTAATTTTTCTTCTGCCTTGTGTATTGCGAGGCTCAGGGCCTCGATCTGCCCTACTGGGCCCTATTTTCTGTACATTCGGCCGCCCTAAGTGAAGGCAGGCTCGACCCAGGGCCAATAGGCCTATTTTTGGGTTCACCGCGCAACTGGGCAAATTCAGGTACTTGCGCAGCGCCAGTTGGTTGAGAGCGCCCAGGCCCAGGCTGCCTTTTTCCGTATGTAACTGAGGCAGGCCCTGAGCCAGATACGCGATATGAACCGAACACGGGCCGAGGGCAGTTGGAGACGGGCAACTACCAGGGGTCCAGGGCCTGATTCGTGTAGACTGGGGCACAGCCTCTCAGGGCCTGCCGGAAGCTTCGGGGCAGGGGCCCAGCACAGCCAGGCTTCACGTGACAGGCAGGCAATTTCCATTTAGGAAAGTGCCTGCCTACGCATTCCTCATTCGGGCACTGGCTGCATGCTGCGCAAGCGCTGCAGCTGCACTATACGCTTGCCAGCGCTCACGCGCTCACGGGCGAGCTGGAAGGAGCAGGCAGCCATAGCCGAGCTGCGCTGCTGTATGCTGGATGGGGCGCATGGTGGTTCTTGGGTGCATGTGGCATCTGTGAGTTGGGGATCGAGGTTGTGAGTGATACGAGAGACATACATGGTGCTTGAGGCGAACGGCATTGGCCGAGATCTGCTCGTACTTCGGGGAGCTGTTGACGTCATCAGCGGCATTGTAGATAGGATAGATAGGATCTGCCATCTGTAGTCCGGGCGCCGAGCGCCAGATAGGATATCGACATTGGTTCTTTGTTGATGATGATGACATTGACGAGACTATTCCAGCCTTGTCAATTATGAGCTTTTGCTGTACTCTTATTTGGTGGAACTCTGGTCTCATGTGTATGATGCTGTTTGATTTCTGAAGTTCGCTATTGCTCATTTTCCTTGCAGTATGCCTAGTGGACCTGCAATGCTACTTTAAGGATTGTCCGTTGACTTGACGCACTCAGTTGCATGTTTTGTCCTGGGCGTATTGTGTCAGTACAGTGGACAGTCTCTGTGCTGAGGATGTCTTACCTGTGTTTTCACACACATCTCACACACACACACACACACACACACACACACACACACACACACACACACACACACACAGTACAGCCAACACGGGAGAAAACAAGGAGGGTGGGCTGGACGAGGACGAGGAGGGACCAAGGAGGGAAAAACGTGACAGCAGGGAAGGGAAAACAGTGCATGCAGAATCCGGGTGGACAGGACGTGGACGAGGAGGGACCGAGGAGGGAAAAACGTGACAGAAGGGAATGGAAAACAGCACGGCCAATATGGCAGAAAACGAGGAAAAGTGGCAGGAGAAAACATGTGTCAGCCTAGGTAGGTGGGTGATGCTATGTGGACTGCGTGGCAGAATCAGGAATATGTGGTCTGTCATGCAGGACACTTTCCGTCCCCCTCGGTTCCCAAGAAAAAGGAGAGCAAAAGAAGCTCAATGTACTTGAAACGGTGGAAGCCCTTTTCCCTGTGTACTTTTTTCAAGTTTTTTGTGCTCTTTTCCTTTTTCATAAAGAAGGGAGGTAGCCAGTAACATCTGTGGCCATCCTCACACGAGGACTTTCTTGGATGTATCTGACTGCTTTTACAGTCAACCCTGTTACCTGGATCCACCTGACCGTTTTTTTTTCTTTTCAGGGTGACAGCCTTGAGATATTATCGTGAAACTGACCGGCCCCAGGTGATGCACAAATTTCCTTCATGCACCTGACTTTGCAATAACGTCTACAGATAAAAGTCCTAGTGTGAATACGCCCTGTTTTTCCCCTTTTTTATAAATAATACAAAAAACGGGGGTAGTCCCTGTTTTTTTATTTTTTATATAATCGAAACTTCACGTCTCAGGGTTCCTGCTTAACGAGCTGATAAGAGCATCCCCATTAAGCAGATCCCGGTGTTGAAGGCTCCATCTATTGGTGGGGAGCAACACCTGCTGGAAATCGGGTCCAGCGTCCCAGTACAAGCATCAGTTCAATTGATATATGTTGTAATGGTATTTGCTGTCAAACATCACATGGGCCACTAAGGCCCATATTCCTACTTCAAGTTGTCTACTTGCTCTGAGCCATCATTCCCCTTTTATCGGTCTCCCTGACTGTATCTCTCGTGGCTCTTCGAAGGTCCTGGATGGTTGAGGAGGGGTGGGGGTGGCTGATTCCTGGCCCGCATCGGGAGGTCTTTATGGCGATATTTCGTGCCCGAACGTCTGCTTTCCTCTCTTCACCTGGTTCGTTTTGTCACATATTCGCATATCCTCCCATGCTTCATGGGTCTTTTATGTGATGGTGTCTATTATGGTCGCTCGAGCTTCCATGTACTACCCATAGGTGCGCTACTTTCTTTCGAAGGTGCAGCACACCCTCCAGGCGGTCATCAGGACAGCAAGGTGTGTTTGTTTGGAAAGGTTCGCCATAAATGGCGACCAGCTGCTCCCATTTGACGGCATTCCCCCCACCAACATCGTGTAGGTGTTCCAGGGTAGGTGCTCACCAGTAATCAGTGCCATAGTTGAGCAATCACTGGACATTCTAGCAAGCAATGTTCCAAGGTGGCCCTTCTCCTGGGAAGGGCGTGGGTGCAGCAGGCACACAGTGGTGACAGTACCCCTCTTTTCTCAAGGTCTGATTTGTCTGTGATCCAGTGTGGTGTAGGCAAACACCGCTCAGCCTGAGAGTAACTTGACCATTAAATTTTGAACAACCGGAACTCGGGGCGCTCAACGGGTGAATCCCTCTCCCAGCTCGCTCAAATCCGTTCCATCGTGTGTGCAGATTTCCGAGCTGCCCTGTACCCATTTTTGACAGTGTATTGCCAGGGCATCATTCTATTTTGGTCTTCTCATCTCCGTTCCCGTTGTATCGGATCAAATGGTTGGGTGTGGATAAAGGTGGAGGGCTCGTATAGGAAAGGGCCCAGTTTGTGGTCCTCCAGTACTCTCACTCTTATGAGGGAGTCGTGCGGGTGTCGTCTGTCCAGGTCCTCCTGGCGTTGTAGTCCAGACCTCCTCAATCACGTCTACATATAACTTTACAACCACCAGTACTTTGCCCAGCTATTGATGCTTAGGCTCGACATCAATAGCTGGGCAAACCGCCAGCGCAACTTTCTTTTTTCTTTTGGCTGACGCCACCAGCCATCGTGGTCCAGCAGCCCCGAAGCCCGCATGCATTAAAGTCAAGGGCCTACAGGCGATGTATGGGCCAAGTACTGGTAGTTTAGAAACTCCTAGTGTGAGTATGCCTTGATTCGAGCTCATGCTCTGCAGTTCACATCTACCATTCATCCACGCGGGCCAGGCCTCGAACAGGCCCAGTCCACCAATTTGAATACTTGGCACACGGAAGCCGGTCGTCTACGCAAAGAAAAGCATTTCTTGCAGCAACCACATGGCCTCTTTGGTCTCGCTACACCACTCTCCATTTTGTGCTCTGGAGAGTGTGGCCACTCTACACCACATTCTCCATTTGGAGCAGAGAAAGGCCACGGACAGTTGTCAGTAAGATTCTGTAAGAAAAGAAACAAACAAAAAAAAAAAAAAACATCCATAGGACTCTCCACTTTTGGAGAGTCCTCAGGCTGCACGCTCTCCAAAACCGACAGCACTCGGTCAGTCCTTCCGTTTTGCTTGGATTTAGGAGAGCAGGCCTTGAGTCTGGGCCAACAGGACGGTTGTTTTATTTGTCCTCGGATGCTCATAAGAGCAAGGCAAAAAAAAAAAAAATACACCTGAGAGTTGTGGCGAGCTAGGTGGAGACCAAAGAGGCTGGCTCAGTGGGTACACCCATGAACTGTTGAAATACAGGCTTGATTTTGGTTCCATATGAGGGTACTTGATGAGTAAGACCCAATATTTCTGAATTGCCTGGGCCCGGTSAGCTCAATGATGATATCTCAAGGCCGTCACCCTTTTGAAAAGAGAGAGAGAGGAAGAAGAAAAGATAGAAAGAGGGAAAGAGAGAAAGACAGAAAGAAAACAGCTAGGTGGAGCAAGAATTTCGAGAGTCTACTGTCCACCTCCTCTCCATTTTTTAGCACAATGGAGAGTCACTGTGGTGGAGCAAGACCCTTTGTTTGTTCTTTTTACTGTTTGCTCTCATTCTAGCACAATGGAAAGTTAGTTGGAGAGCTCACTGGTTTACAAATAGAAAATGAAATGGCACAAAAGGACAAAAGTTAGGGAAAAGAAAAGGAATGGAGAACAACACCCCTAATCACCATTCCAGCTCGTTTTCCTTTTTTCACTCTTGCAGGAATATGGGCCTCGCCACACCTATCTCCAAAACAGCGATTTGCCATTTGGAGAGAAGTGGCATCGCCACACCAACTCCCGAAAATGGCAGTCAGAAAGAATTTGGAGAGCGGTCAGAACGCGGTTCTTGGGAGTGCTCTCGAACTCTGTGGATCGCCCCACCTGCAAAGCACCGGATTTGAGGAGTGGTCCGAGGCTCCTCCGATTTCGGCCCCAAACTGGAGAGTGCACCTCGGCCGACAACCATCTGTTGCCACCGTTTTGTCTGGGTTCACCACACCACTCTCGAAATGTGAAAAAGACAAAAATGTGGTGGGTGCATCTGGCCATGTTCTAGCGGGAAGTTCATTCTCATTTTGCACATTTCGAGAGTGGTGTGGCGAGGCCCGTCGTCTGCGCTCTCCAAAAAATGTCGGGCCTCGTCTGACGAATTGGAGACTGCCGCCTTGGAGAGCGCAGTGTGGCGACAAGCCCTCTCGAAAGGTTCTTTCACATCTCCCACGTTCGGGAGTGCTCTCGAACTTTTTTGCGTTTTCGGGATAGGTGTGGCGAGGCCCTATCTTGCCGTGTTACCGTGGAAGATAAACATTCTTCATTTCCAAAAAAAAAAAAAAAAAAAAAAAAAAAAAACATCCTCCATTTTGGGTTCTTAGCAGAATGTATCTTCGGCGATAAGGGGCCTCGCCACACCGCTCCCAGATTCTGGAAAACTCCCTGGAGTGCTCTCAGAGAGGAAAATTATCCCGTTCGAGAGTGCCGTTCGCCACACTGCACTCCCGAACGATGTGCTCTGACTCCTCTGAGGCTCTGAGGCTTCCAAAGTAATAGTTGAGTCCTTCCGAACATCCGTTACAATTGAAACGATGCAGAAAAGATTAGCATTGCTCCCGCACAATGATGACATGCATAAATTGAGATATGGTTGCTGCTCCCCGCCAGGTTCAATGTGACGTCATTTGACATAAGTCCCCCTGTTGTCCCAAATCTCCAATGCAACTCGGAGGTCGGGCAGGTGGAAATGAACCACTTCAGGCGGGAGGCTCCGGGAGTGCTCTCATGTCCTACACTCTGACAGCTCCCCAATTCAATCTGACACATTGAAGCAGGGAGCTGGTGTGGTGACACTGTACTCCCTGAACTGCCCATTTCCAAGTCTTAGAGTGATGTGGCGAGGCCCAAGGTGGCCCATTTTCCTTATCTTTTTTTGTCTTTTTGTGTGGTTGCAGTTTCGTTTTCTTGGCTCGTCGCTTTGTGCCGTTTCGTTATACTCAACTGGCGTTTTTGTACTCAACCAGTCCCCAACATTGTTTTATTCAAATTTATTGGTGACTTCCACCACCATTCTAACCCATGCACCCTGATGATGCACGTGGTAGCTCAGTTCGCTGAGTTCGGTTAGAGCTTTTGTGTCGCAATGGGACAATGCAGGTTCAATTCTGTCGGCCATCGACCTCCCCAGTGAGTGTTCAGTCGGTGCTAGGTTGGCACCCCAGGCACTTATCCCCCGGCCTAGTACAACGCATAGACAGATCACACATAGACAGATCAGCCGATGTAGTAGTTCAGTGGGTTGAGCTAGGTTGCTGCAAGGGAGAGGTCCACGGTTCCATTCTGATGATGGGCTCTGTGCATCACATAGTAGAGATACGGTTGCGGTGCAAGCAGGGATGCCAGGTAGGTCTAGTGGAGTGGATGATCACGAAGTTGGTTACCTTAGGGCCATGCTTTGGGGGCCCTGGCCCCCGGGTGGGATGGTGAAGGGGGGACCATAGCAGAGGGATTGTCTGCTCCCATGACAAATAGACAAGAGTGGGCCCAGTTGATGATAGAGGCATAGGGGTAGATGGTGGCCATGACCAAGACAGGAGCTAGTCTGGATGATGACAGATACGATTACAACGACCACAGGTGTCTAGTTGATGACCGTGGTATGGGGATGCATGGTGGTTGTGTACCTACTGACAACAGAAGCTAGAGTAGCTCTGGATGACATATAACTAACGACAACCAAAGCAACAGCAGTACAACCACAAACGCCAACGGAGTGGGGCCTAGTGGATGACCGGGGTAGGGGCTGATGGTGGCCATACACCTACTGATGACAGAGGCTGGACTCCGAGTGCCTCTAGGCCGTATTAAACCACCAGTACTTCCTAGAGTCGTGCCCGTTAACGCGCCATGATTTTAGGAAACGTACGGGCTACTACAGAAGCGCCCAAATTCATCCGACTAGAAACGTTTCTACTCTATTTTTTCCCGCGGCCCATAGCTGGGCCAAGAACAACCAATAACAGCTGTGCTAGGTGCGTATACCCATGTTTCTCAGGGGTTGTCACAGATTAGACCTTGGCTAGGGGACCATTAGACATTGCCTGTGATATCTAGGGTGTGTCCGACTAGATCCATACACTGAAGAGCCGGCTAAATTTTGGGAGCATTAAGGGTCTACTCATGAGGCCTGTAGGAAGAACTCTTATGCCTAGCGGCGGCCAAAAATACCTGTACGATAGTGCTCGTTCGGAACACACTTCAACCAGGACTGAGCACGAAACCAGGGCTGAGCAGGGTTGCTGCTCAGCACTGGTGCCTGATCCCACTGTCTGGTCAGATTACCCCACCAAGATAGTAGAAGGGTGATGGTCCTGAGTGGTAGAGACTGTGGTAGGACTTGGGGGCTGGGGATGCACCGGGAGAGCTGACAAGAGGAAGGGTGAGTGGGGGTCTCAAAAGGGGTAGCCAAAAGAAACATTGAGCCCATGACATCCCAAGGGCCAGGGGGGCTGTGCTTGTTTTCGTGTAGAGGATGTCGCCCTTGGGAAATGTTTCCATCACTACCTCCGAGCCTCTTTTTGCCGAGGCTTTGCCTAAGTGCCAGCATGACGTTTTTTTTGCTTTTTTGGCTGGCGCCCCCAGCCATTTTGGTCCAGTAGCACTGTTCAACCAAATAATGCGGTGTACTTTTTTTTTTTTTTTTTTTTTGAACAGTTTGAACAGTTATTTGTTTTTTTTTTCGGTTTTTTTTCCTCTTTTTTTTTTTTTTTTTTTTTTTTTTTTTAACTAAGCTATTATATTCTTCTCTCAATTTCACCTTTCACTCCGTACCTACCAGGCTACCACTACTCCTAAGCCTATACAGGGGACCCCTGCAAGCATAACTTGCCTCAGTGCCTCTCACAGTTAAAGGGATGCATGTTTGCCCCTTGCCCTAATAGGCGGTGGTCAGGGAGTAGGGTCGGGCCGCCGGTGGGGGGGGGGCCGCCTAACTCAAAGACCGAACATTTTGCCAGTAGCTGCACCTTCCACCTACTTTCCTGGCCCCCATCGAGTAACAGCACTGTCTACGGCCTGCACTCTCCCACACACCACACACAACTCACACACAGACACAGGCACACGCACACCTGTGATGGCCAAGGACCCTATCAATAGCGAACAAGGGGAGCAAGCCAACTATCTCAATAGGTTGGCACCAAGAGTTCGGCAGGTGGTCAGTTGGGATTGAACCCACAACCTCCTGAATGCCACTTGCGTGCCTAACCAACTGAGATGGGCCGCTTGCTCATTTTAGCGTTTCGCATTAAATTTTGTCTGTGAAAGGTAGTGACGGTTTCGAAAGGGAAAAACGAAAAGAAAAAAAAAAAAAAAGGAGGGAAAAACGGAAAGAAAATAATGGATACATCATAGCACCGACCGGCCCAGGTACTTCAGAACTATTTTTATTCCGTTCAACTGGTTGCATCTGGCTTCAAACTCAGGTCTGTACATTAACCAGTTCATTGGTGTACCCACTGTACCGACTGAGCTAGGCCAGTTGATTGGCTGGTTCGCAGCGGACACACAAGAAAAAGTCCTGTCATGCACGGCACCACGCCTGCCCGTCAGCTACTACCGAGTCTACCGTAGCTGCATGCATGTTCGTCCGTTTGCCCATTTCCAGCCGGCTGCCTTCAAGTTATTTTCAGTATCCAACTGGCTTGAAAGTAAGTGGACTGCATTCGCGTTCTGGTTACCATATCGGGTAACTTGTCCAGTGCGCGCTGCTGGCGGACAGTTTCTCTTTCTTTCGTTTTTTTGTTAGAGTGGGGGGATAGTGTTGCCTCGCGGTCATTTTTTTTTCCTTAACCAACCAAGTTATATTGTTCTCTCAAATTCTTGCACTACCTACCTACCACTGCTCCCAAGGCTACACAGGGGATCCCTGCAGACACACATAACAACTTGTCACAATCAAGGGGATGCGGGGATGCATGTTGCCCCCCGCCCGAATTGGCAGTGGTCAGGGAGTAGTGTAGGGCCACCTAACGCAAAGACGGCTACAGACGGGTGAAGCAAATGTCAAACGAGCAACAAACTTACACTGGGGCGTATACTGGGGCTATGTTGGGACTTTTTCTACAGTAAAGAACCTACTAAAGATCGTCATTCACCAAACCAAACCAGCAGTCTATCGTTCTCTCTACAATACCATCCTATCGTCATTCACCAAACCAAACCAGCAGTCTATCGTTCTCTCTACAATACCATCCTATCGTCATTCCGTAGTGCCGCTCGATTGCCCAACCACTCGTGCTTGCACGTTTTCACTCTATGCAACGCACAGCCATACCACATGTTCTCTTGAACGGAACATTCCTTCCCTTCTCCGCACCGGAGAAACGTGTCCAGTGTTGTCCATTACTAGTAGATTACGCAAAGCCTAGGATTTACGAAGCAATGGGGATAGACAACGAAAATACCAAAAACAAAAAGGCACAAGCTTGTAGGGTTCTAGGGTCCCTAGAAGTTTGAATAGCATTCTAGAGTCTACACTTAGATTACACTGCACTGACTGCAGAGGAGTCGAGAGGACAGTAACTAGTAGCCACATTACGTAAAGCCTAGTACTAGGATTTACGAAGCACTGGGGGAAGGACAACAAAAATCATGTTGAGCAGCCTACGGTCCCTGTAATCCTCCTTTGCGCATAGCCGCATTCTACGCTCCCTCTAATGTGCAGCAGCGAAAGCGGACTGCAGCTATGACATGCAATGCAGATTCAACAGGACTCAGGAGGCGACCCTGGCACCCGGTTTTTGGTTCCCATCCGCCGCATCCGGTTCGTTTCCCAGCCCCATCTCAAAAGAAGAATAGTAGAATAAACGGAAGAGGACTGAGAACACAATTAGACACACAAAGTCACTCGAGTTGAGACTCAGTCTGTCGTTTCGGAAGCGTCAACAAGTTTTTGAAACTCGTGGACAGGCAAAGTCTCTAAACCAGGAGGACAAAGACTCCCACCACACGACCTTACTAATAACCGAATGAAGGACAGCCTCGAAGAACGGTCTGCACCGAAAATAACATCAAGAAATGGATTTGAAGACGCACTGTATGCATCCTTGCAAAAAAGGCAAAGAACACAACTTCTCGTGTCAGAGAAGTCCTCATTCAAACCGACGACGAGCACAACGACGGGGAGTTGCCCAACTTGCCCGACAAGCCAAACCACCTAGTACGCACAAATCGAGCAACAACAACAACCACGACGACAACGACGAAGAATTTCAAAGCAAATGCTTGGCAACCCCGGTTTACTGGTTGAACTCAGGCCCTCAGGGTATGTATCGCGCCACTGGGCCAGTGCATCTCTGGCGTACAAAAGGTTTGAGATTTTGTTAAAATTGTTTGTTACGCGCATCAATGCGCCTGACAGTGTCTCAGTTGGTGCACCCGTGAACTGTTTGAAATACAGACCTCAGTTCAAATCCCAATCAACTCCAATGGCTGAATCACTGTGAAGTTACCTGGGGCCAGTCAGTTCGAAGATGATGATATGTCGAGACCTTCGACCTGCTAAGAAGGGGAAAAACTTCCGAAAAAGAAAACTAACTGTACAGGCATTGCACTCCGTTGCACAGGCCTTATACTTCGTACTATTGCGATGTGCAGAACTCTACCGCAGCACCACTAAGTCTTTTGTTATTAAAAAGAAGAAGAAGAAGGTCACAAATTTCTCAAAATGATATATGCAATACAGTAATAGAAAACATCATTCTAGGCAAAGTGTGAAATCCGTATCAGATGTTAAACCACCACTAACGGCAACTCGAAGGAGTCGAAGCCTCTTTTTGCGAACTTCAAGGTGGAAAAGAACTGTGCACCAAGCTTTGCCGAAGCTCCAGGACAGCGTTTTTTTTTTTTTTTTTTTTTTTTTTTTTTTTTTCCTGCCACCGCCATCCATTTTGGTCCGGTAGCACTCACTGTTCACTCGAGGAATGCCGTCATTTGGTGTTTTGGTGTTTGCTTGTGAATGGTAATCATGGTGGTTTAAGACAAAAAGTCAAAACAGAACAAAAAACAAACAAAAGAAAACAACATTTTGTACATCGTACGTTGCGTACAAATGTGCCAAAACAATATCATGGCATTGTGCGGACGTTGCATGATTCACTCCAGTGCATAGAGTACAATGTGATGCACTGTGTGTAGCACCCAGCCCAATGGCCAAAGCAGACAGAACTCACAGAAGCGAAGGAAGAGATCCGGGGAGGGAGGACGACGAGACTCAGTGCGGAAAACGCGAATACCTCCACAGGTGAGCACGCCCGGAGCACAACTTGTGCTATTCATTCATACTACGGACTTTCGCTATCCAATCTCTCAGTTTCAAAACTTCTTCAGCTTCCATAAGACATTCAGTAGCGTTGCTCATCATCATCATCATCATAAGAGGAACTAGCTGCTTGGTGAATCGTTACTCCTTTTTTCTTCTTTTTTTTTTGGAGGGGGGGGGAAGAAACGTTCCTGCAGAAGGCCACTATCCCGGAGGTAGTGAGAGAATCCCCAGACATGAGGCCTTACCAGTTGGACGGCTCAAGTCTATTGGTGGGTAGTCGTTACTCTTCTTAACACGCCGGTCGCGCGAAAGAAGAGAGCGTGTGACTAGTGATGGGTTGAAAAGGAGGAACTTTGCGGTGGGGCAGAAAACCAAATGATGGCATGCGCCATACACAAAGCCAAACACGATCACCAGTTGAGTTTTGAGTACAGCGCAACGCACACCGGGGAATCTTAAAATAGACTGTCCAAAGCCCGCTTCCTGACGAGTCGGTGACACTCCGGACTATGATGCAGCCTTCAGCGTGAGCGCATCTCGTAGAATAACCTATAATATGTCAGACTGTCAGTGTGAGACACATTGCAACGCACTAGGCCGAGGAGAAGGGCTGCAAACCCGTGACCACACGGCCTGCATGCTCGCATGTGATCTCGTGCTCGTTCGGTAGCATACCAGGTAGTACCTTGTTGGAATAAAAAAAGAGGCAAACTTGAACGCACATGGTTCCTCAGCTTGGACTCACTTGGGGACGTCGGGCAGCGGGAGGGTCGTACTTCTTCTGCGCAAGCCAGGGGTCACACAAGTACTACCGGTAGTAGTATACCTCTCAAGGTCCGCAATCGGTCACAAGGTTTGATGTCGCGCGCAATTACCACCGAGGAGGACCTAGTCCAAACTTCCAAAGCCGAAGCACGAGAGTTACTCCTTTTCTTAGCCGCGAGATAACTCCGGACGTGCCCTAAGTTAAAGTCCGTGGCCCACGAAGGGTGACCAAATTCACGTACCCGAGGTCGACCAACGAGCTGCGAGATAAATATGGACGTCACCGTGACCTAAGTTAAAGCCCGCGGCCCATTCAAGATGACCCCCCCCCAATTTTTATTTATTATTATTATTATTTTTTAATTATTATTTTTTTTAATGACCCCCCAAATTCACGTTCATGTCCTTCGGGACATCCGTTAAAATTGGAACGATACAGAGAAGATTAGCATGGCCCCTGCGCAAGAAAAAAAAAATAAAAAAAATCACGTTCCGAACAACCAAAAAAAAAAAAAAAAAAAAAAAGTCCGTATTTGGGGGGTCATCTTGAGTGGCCCGCGGGCTTTCACGTAGCGAATGCCTGCTAGGCCGTCGGCGCACGCAGCATTGGCTAACACCCACGTCTTTGTACTCGTAAAAGAAGGCATTCGCGTATTACATTTTGCAAAACCCAAAACGGGGGCTGGGAGAGCTACCGAGCTCGACGCATAGAGGAAAATTTAATTCAGCTTTCGTGGGACAGGCACACACACAGACAAGCGGCGAGTAGAGGACTCAGGACCGGAAAAACATCTAGTAAAAAAAAAAAAAAAAAAAAAAAAAAAAAAAAAAAAAAAAACATCTACCTAAATTAACTTAGGACGCAGCGGCTGCCCATCAAGTCGAACCCTTTAGGCATGCGCAGCACATTCTTCCATGTTCAGAAAAAACGCCAGCGCAATCATGGCGTATTCTCCCTTCATCGCAGAAGTTCGCGGAATTAACCTCAGAGTCAGAGAGTCTATGTCGTAATCCCCGAGGAGGAGGGCCACCTTGTTGCCCGCGTACCTACGTACCTGCCTGCCCTGCCTATGTAGCAGCAGCCCCCTCCCTCAGAGTCTCTCCCTGCCCCCGTCGCAGCGGCTTCGCTGACTGCCATGCCTACCTGCTACGGCGAATGAGGCAATTTTTTTTATCTAACTTGAAGCACAGCTAACCTGCCTGGCCAGCTCTCACCGACCGCTTCCCCGCTGCCAAGGGACAGAGCAAACATGCATGCTATAACATTTTGCGGTCTCACTAACTACTGTTCCGGTTTGCCGACTGAATCTCGCATTGCAGTGAGCCATGCAAACTAAATGATGGCACGGGAGCATGCACGCGTCGGCATTTTCAATGTCTACAGTTGATCAGTTGACCTGCCGGGAGTGACTGCACTAACCGGATTACCTACAGTCTTCCCCCGAATACAACGTACGGTCATTATAGCTGAATGTGGGGTATCTTTCAGTCTAAATTCAGCTATAATGACCGTACGTTGTATTCGGGGGAAGACTGTAGACCCGATGACTCGTGTTAAGCTCCATTCCATTCCTATATGGCTAACTGCTACAGTGAGAGCAAGCATTAGGGACGGCAGCACGACGACGAAGCAAAGGCACAAGGACACGAGAGAAAAGAGTTCGACGACGACTGGGAAAGCTTGCAAACTGGAGAAACGGGGCCGCGTCGGACAAGGGGAGGGGAGGGGAGGGGAGGGGAGGGATTACCACCTATGTAAGGAGGGAAGGAGGGAGGAAACGCAACGCAATGCAGGTGAGGGAAGGAGGGAGGAAACGCAACGCAATGCAACGCAACGCAACGGAACGGAACGCAATGGAACGGAACGCAACGCAACGCAAAGGAACGCAACGGAAAGCAACGCAACGCAACACAACGCAACCCTTACCTTTCCCACGAGGTCAGCACCGACATCTGCCGCCTTGGTGTAGATACCGCCGCCCACACGACCGAAAAGAGCGACGGACGAACCGCCGAGGCCGTAACCGGCAATGGATTCATAGAGGCCAATCCAGTCTTCGCCGTAGTATTGTTGGAAGACCAAGATAGTGAAGTAGAGGACAATCAAGCCTAGAGATGTCAAGAGAAAGCCCATCACCGCGCCAGAGCGGAATGCCGCCTTAAATGCCGGCCCTACGCCCCTCCTCGCCTCCAGCGTCGTCCTGGCGTTGGCAAAGGTGGCGATTTTCATTCCTAGGAAGCCACACACAGTGGACGTGATGGCCCCGAGAGCGAAGGCCACCGCGCTGAGCAAGGCATTCATCAGTCCCGACCCACACACCTTCGTCTCGTCCCATTCGCACGGCTTCTTGTCGGTGCCGAAGTTCTCCGTGGCGCCGAGGAACGCGAAAATGACGATGAAGAAGCCCACCATGAAATATGACAGGTACTTGTACTCCGTCATCAAGAACGACACCGCGCCCTCCGATATCGCTTCTTGAATTTCCGCGCACCTCGTCACCACGCTGCTGTCCTCCAGCCCTTCATCGCCCATCAACGGGTAGTTGAGCGCGGGCCCCCCCGACGGGCGGACACTGATTTTGCCGACCACCGACCACTGCATTACCGCGAACAGAATGCCAATCACGCACGTCACCGGGATGAAGATAAGCACGGCCGTCTCCCCGACTATGGTGTTGCCGGTGGCCGCTGCCAGCGCCAGGTCGGCAGGGACCGTCGTCATGGCGTTCAAACCCTCCGTCGCCGCCGCCATGGCTACAACGCAGCTACAGGTAGCTGGCAAGCCAGCCCCAGGTGCACGCGAGACTCACCAGCTGCTGGCCGCTCTCGCGCTCTCGGCCCCACTGCGCACTCCGGTGTGCCCTGCCTGCCTGCTCGGCACCGCGCCCGCCGCCAGACACGAGAGATTGCCCCGCCACGCCCGGCTTAGCGCGACGCGGAAGGTCGCTCGCTCCCGCCCCGAATCACTTCCCTCTGCTCTCCTCTCGGATCTTCACACGTTTCACCGACTTTCTCAATTATATTCGTCTTTATCATGAAAGGCCAATTGACACACCGACCGCGCGGTGCTTCACAATTATCTTGTCAGCTCGCTTCACAATTTCTCATTATCTTGTCAGCGAGCAATTGGCAAACGGTCGCTTGCCTCTTGCTGCAGCTGCGACTATTGCCGCTGCTCTCGCTTCAGCTGGCAGCTGCTGTCCCCCGTCTTCTCGGAACGCCCGCGGCAACTCGAGCTGGATGGATTCCAGCGACGGATTTCAAATTGCCCTGCCCGGCGCCCGCCCGTTTCTGATGCGCTTTCCGACTCCCTCGCCCCCGCCCTACCCCCCCCCGTCGACCCCCGCGCTGGCCCGTCCGATCTCCTCCCTGCTTCGCATCGCTCCCGTTGCCAGATCGTATCGCCCGGCCAAATCCTCCATCGTTCCCCTTTTCGACGGGGCGGCGCGCTGCTTGAGGGGTCTCGTGGGCGCGATCGGGAGCTCCCAAAAGTCGGCGCTTCTTCACAGGCGGGGCGAAGAGACCCCGCTCAAGTCCTGGCACTACAACGCAGCCGGACCCGCTCACCCACGCGCGAACCTGCGGTCGGCGAGGTGGTGGGCCGCCAAACGCGGTAGTGCCAAGACTTTCACGGAGGCGTACTCGTAACAGGCCTTTTTTTTTTTTTTTTTTTTKGGGGGGGGTKGGGGGGGGGGGGAACGTGCCAGGACTTTCACGGAGGCATCCCCACACTTCCTCGAAACACGCGACATCTTTTTTTCTTTTCTTTTCTTTTTTTCTTTTAGTCTACCGTGTCGGGTCACATAGATGGTGGTCGTCAACATAGTAAGGGCAGACCTGAATAAAAAGAATACCTTTCATCCAGCGGCCTAACTCAGTGTGTAAGGCACGCAAGTGGCATTCAGGAGGTCGTGGTTTCAATCCCCATTGGCCTCATGTACCTTCCAGGGCATGCTTGGCGCCCGCCACCTAGAGATAAACCACTGGATCCCCCGATCGGCATTGAGCAGAGTCTGCTGATGTTCGTAGGGGAGGGTACCTGAGGGGAGGCACAGGGATTGGTCCTGTTGGCATGGTCCCTGATGCTACTGGCTGTCCCCTAGCCGGTATCGCCCACCTGCAGGTCGGGAGCAGCCCCCGCATGTGCTCTCCTGAACACGGTTCTGGCAGCTACGGGGTTCCCCGTATGCCTACAATTAGGAGTAGTGGTAGGTAGGTAGTGTGAGGTGAAATTGAGAGAAGAACATCGCTTTGAAAAAAAAAAAAAAAAAAAAAAAAAAGAATACCTTTCTCGGCCTTCTTCTTGTTTTTCCAAAAAAGATGCGCAACGTCTCCGGTATGATCCGGGCACTCCGGCCAGGTTCATACCGGGGTTGCCATTTCATTATACAAACCGGAAAACGGGCAAGGTCCCACTTGCACGGATTAAGAGAATCTGGCCGTTGATCTTTGTTATCTACGGTCGATATCGCTTAATTTGTGTAAGTGGGACCTAGCCCCGGGTCCGGCGTCCCTCACATCAACAGTAAATTTTGGCAAAACTCAGGCCGCCTTTCTCGGCCTTTTGGCTAAGATCAAGTGTAGTATCTGTTCTGATCTGTTCAATATCTGATCCTTTGGGGGGCAGAAAAAAAAAAAAAAAAAAAAAAAAGGAGTCCTAGTGTGAGTATTCCTTTGTTTTTTTTTTTCACAGTGAAAACCGGCCTACGTTTACTAGGGGGAGTGATAAGAGCATCTACCCCGACCGTATTAGGGCTGGCATCCGGTGCTCCAATCAATTGGTGGGGAGCAGCACCTGCTGGAAAACGGGTCCAGCATCCCAAATACATCCAATATTCGATTTTTGCACAGAGTCACTAGTCGGACTCCCTTACCCGGCTTCAACTTGTTGGGGTAGAGAGGAGTAGGGGGAACCTAATCAGAAAGGCAGCTGCCCTTTCTACTATGTTCACGTTCCCTTACTGGCTACTGCCCCCGAAAAGCTCCCTTGTAATTAATCCCTCCCCACAACTGCCTCTCTCTGATCCCTTTCGCTGTCCCCCCTTATGAAGAATAGACGCTGAGTCTGAGGTCGTCACGACTCGTCAGGTGCTGTCGGAGTTATTCTGAGCATCCATCTGTGTACGCTGAGTTTGTGCTGCTCTCGGTAGTCTTGCCTGGACAGGACTTTGGGCGCAGACGCCGCAGCGGACTGAAAAAAAAAGGGCGGGCACAAAAAATGAAAAATATGGCAGTGTGATCCGTGCGCTAATCGCGAGCGCTAAGCATCGCTTCGGCCACGCTTACCGCTTAAGCGTGATTAGGGCTGGAAAAGCGTTGTTAAGGGCACAGTGGTGATGGCAGAAGCTGTTGGTATGAAAGTGAGATGCTCAGCCTGGACACGAGAGGGAGAAGGGGGGAAGAGGTGGATAGGAGGGAGGAGGTAAAAGCGAGTGGAGAAGAGAAGTAAAGGAGGAAGGGGCAAAGTCGGCCTGAGAGATGGCCGATATCGTACATTCATGAAGGGATTGACTCACTAGACCAAGAACCCTAAGGTTTCTTAGGGTGCTATGGTCGGAGTGGGCATGAAGGGACAGCAACTTGAATCAAGGGAAGGGGATATGGTCAACGGTTCAGGAGATGCACACTTAGGAGTTCTAGCAGGCGAACGACAAATATGCAGCCTCTTTTGAACATCAAGTTGGGTAATGCTCCTGCTCTCGAACGGGGGGTGCTGGTCTTTCCCGACTATTCCCATTATAATTGAGGATATTAAGGTAGAGTACGCTGATAGTCTTATCGTTTTTGTTTTTCGACTAGTCGAGTATTGACTCTTTATCGTGAACATGGGGGACGAGAATTCTGTTGTTAAACCATCAATGTCTGTGGAAGAAAAGAACAAAATTAAGGGCATTCTGGCAGATTGTTATAATGGTCTTCTTCCGGATAAAATTATCTCAAAGAACATAGAAATCAGCGAGGACTATGTCAGAGTGGAAGTTGACCCCATCCTGTACGCAGTACAAAAAGAATGGCTTCACGAGAATGCAGTTTCAGTGTTTTTCGGAAATGACTCCTCGTCCCTATCGGTGAAAGTTAAAATTCAGCTTATCCGAATGTATGAAAATGGTTGGGCAAACACGTGAGCAATTAATGTTCCCCCAAAGAGGGGAGTGTTTCACAATGAAGGTTATAACTTGGTAGTAACGTACGTGGCTTCGTCGCAGCAGGTTGCACAATGGATGCTATAGAAAAAGGAGGACAAAATTAGCCTGGACAATCTTCTTTCGCCCATGGATGTCAGGGAACGAATTATTCGAATGGAGAGAGGCTCAGAGGTACAAATTCTTATGGATATGTTGCATGTACGTTCAAGTGGTTGCCTTGTCGTGAGAGAAGGTTAACAACAGTCGTATTTTTCATCACCACTTCAGGATGCAACCTGCCTAAACAAGTGGTTTTCAGGGTCTTCGGAACTTTCACCACTTCAGGGGACCCTTCACCACTTCAGGATGCAGCCTGCCTAAACAGGTGGTTTTTAGGGTCTTCGGACCTTTCACCACTTCAGGACGATTCAGGATTTTCAGACTGCCCAAAACTCTCACTTCACCACTTCAGGATCCAACCTGCCTAAACAGGTGGTTTTCAAGGTCTTCGGACCTTTCACCACTTTAGAACTGCCCAAAATTCTCTCTTCAGAATTAAATTTTTCATTCCTGAATTTTCAGCTACCCGTTAATCGCTTGTGCTTGTCGTATGTAACTACAACAGTCAAGGAAGCGTTCGGGGCTATTCTAATTAAATATGATACGTATACAGAAGCCGTATCGTCGGAGCTGATCAATATACGGTTTGACTTAGAACCTGGCGCACGTACCCAATATAAACCGTATTTAATTATTAATATGAAGAATGGTGATTATGTGGAGATTGAGATTGTTCACGCCCAGACACAATGGTGTCGAGCATGTAGGCAACATTTCTACAGAAGATGATGACGCCTGTCTGGCAAAAAAAAAAACGGCAGCGAAAGGCAAAGGGACCCAAGACCCTCAACCAGATGGTCCTCATGATAGGTCAGGAACAGGAGTGAGAAAGGAGGCAGAGAAAGGTGTCCCCCCAACCGGGGCTCAAAACTCAGAAAAAACGAAGGAAAATCGAACAGAGGAAAAAGCCTCGGGAGGAGAGGGGACTTGGAACAGAAAAAGACGGATGGAAACGGTCCCCGCCCAGAAGAAATGAAGGATGCGGGTGAGGAGGTAAAAGGGAAGGAACTTAAAGGAGACCTAGGACCTTCGGGGTTGGATAAAAAGGGAGCACGACAAGAAGGGAAAGAAGAAAAGATAACATCGCCTACCCCATACAAGGATGCCCTTTGCACCCCACCAGCCAAAGCGGGGAGCAAGAAGAAACCCAAGACACGAGAAAGGAAGGAACTCAGGGCAATACCAACAAAGAAGTGGAGGATGAACTCAAAATCAAACCCTCCACAGGAAAAGAAAACCCCTGAGAAACAATCAGAAGAAAGGGAAGAGGGGTCTGGGATAATGATATCCGAAGACCAAAATGAGACGAAGGGAAAAGATAGGACTGAAAATGAGAAGGAAGGGAAGGAAACGAGGCAGGAGACACAAGGAGTTACGAGGGAAGATCTGACAACGAAAGAGAACCACCCTTCTCCTAGCCCCATGAACCTTTCCCCAACCATATCAGGAGGGAACCAGACTCACCTCAACAAAGAGGAAGCTCATGGTCGGATTCCTAAGCACCAATCATCAGACCTAACTTCGAGATCTAAGTACTCACGGACGGACGCAAAATTGTCCGAAGAAACGGGTGGAGCTGTGGAAAGGCTCACTTATTTCCTCACAGGAACGATGTCCCACGTCTCAATATACAACAACAAAATATACGAGGAAGCACAGTCTGAAGCGGAAGCGGTAACAGAAAAATAGTCGCTGACAAACTTGGTAAAAAGGAATAAAGGGAAAACTCAACTTACCTCAGAGCACGAGGATGAAAACAAAGATGCAAACAGAGACAATGACGATGGCATCGAGGAAGAGCTGGAACAGGAGTTTTACTCCTCGACGGAAGGTATATTCAACACGCCTGAGAAAGAGGAGGAGCCAATGGTACCGCAACAAAGACAAATCGAAAGGAGGGTCCCCCCCCAACCATCTATCTTCTCTTCGCCAGCGTCGAATGTACCCTCTGCAAACCCTGTGAGGGGACAGCTGGACCTGGGTATTTTCGAACCACCTTCGTAAGTCAAAAGGCCAACAATAGAAAGGTTATCTCGGCAAGCCCTGCTAAGAGAGGACGAGGCAGGCGGAGGATTGGAAGAAGTGACACGAAGTTCTCCTCTGAAAAGAGGAAGATCTCATACCTCCCACCCAACCTGACGATTCTTGGCATTAGCAGAACCCATGCGAACGTTGTTTCGAGGGGATAAGGTAAAAGGCATGGTCCCAGACTATCTTGTTCCCTTTATATGTTCCTACGACGGACATAAACCCAGATTTATGACGATTATGAGCAGGGTCGAATCCCTGCTTTTACGATCGATTTAGTTACGTAGCTCCCCCTCCCCAATTATGATTTGTAATTTGATAAAAATTCATGTACTTCAGGACTTGGGTGAGGTGGGACTGCTCCCAGAACCAAAGGCAGCGCGTCACTTGGTAGACACGCCAGAAGGGGGCAAAGCCCGACTCATGTTTGTGTTCGCAGACTTGTCATATATAACGGACAATAAAACAAAATGGGATGGTTTAAAAATCTACTGGGTGAACTATCTTACCTGGCTTTCCCCCAATCCAATACATCTCAGGTCGTCAGACTGTTTTCCACAATGACGACACGAACGGTGGCTGAGTGGGTTTCACAGACTGATAATAGATCAACCTTGTTGTCCGACGCTTTCACTGAGATACTCCACATAAGAAGAAGATGAAAAAACTTAAACTTTTCAGTGGGCAAAATATTCTCCTCCGAGCCTCTGGCAACAAAAGATGAAAACACAAACCGCATCCAAACCCCGAGCGGCCCAGCAAGCAAGGATGGTTCTACCCAGTAGAATTCGACGTACAAGCTGGAACGTTTGGGGTTTAGGAGATACAAACGATACCTACAAAAGACAGCGGTTGGCTTCCCGGACTCACTCGCAACACATTCAGATCACATGCCTACAGGAAACCAAGATTGGGCCGGAAAAGATGGTAGACATTGCGAACTTGTGGGGGGGAACACAAATATGGTCCTCGACGGTAGGAACCCGAGGGGGAGTAGTCATCCTAGTGGAAAGAAACTTGGACATTGACATAATTGACTCATGTGCGGACACAGAGGGTCGTTAGACTTGGATTAAAATGGCAGTGGCAGACGAAGATTGGATGGTGACTTCGATTTATGCACCGGTCGACTACAAAGCTAGGATAATTTCTTTGCGGACTTACCAAAAATAAGCCCGGATACTGAAAATCGTTTAATGCTTGGGGATTGAAATTGCATCATGAACCTGGGTTTGGGAGAGAAGGTTAACAACAGTCGTATTTTTCATCACCACTTCAGGACACCCTTCACCACTTCAGGATCCAGCCTGCCTAAACAGGTGGTTTTCAGGGCCTTCGGACCTTTCACCAGTTCAAGATCATTCAGGTCTGAAAATCCTTAATGGTCCTGAAGTGGTGAAAGCTCCGAAGACCCTGAAAACCACATGTTTAGGCAGGTTGCATCCTCAAGTGGTCGAGGGTGGTTTTCATGGTCTTCGGACCTTTCACCACTTCAGGACCATTTAAGATTTTTAGACTGTCAAAAAATTTCACTTGACCACTTCAGGACACCCTTCACCACTTCTGGATGCAACCTGCATAAACAAGTGCTTTTCAGGGTCTTCGGACCTTTCACCACTTCAGAACCATTCAAGATTTTCAGACTTCCAAAAACTCTCATTTCAGAATTTTCATTCCTGAATTTTCAGCTACCCGATAACCGCTTGTGGGGTTTGGACTCCCCAAATGTCTCCCCAGTACGGGATGACGCTATGCCTCCTTACATCTTGGCCTAACCTCTTTCTCAAATTTTCCATGTTAAGAAGAGTAAAGAAAGAAACTTTCATTCAGTGTCCCAACTTCTATCGAGCTTCCTAAGAAGTCGTCTAACAATTCAGATCAAGTAGTGCTACCTATTCCTTCCTCTAGAACTCACTTTAGGGCCTCCTTTATGACTCTCTAACCCAAACAATCAATCAGATCAGAAATAAAACTTATTCCATTAATAACGGTTACTTACCATAGATAGTCTGACAAGACATTATGTACTTTGTCTTTCCTCATATGCCTATTTTCTCTCTCAATCTTACACTAGATGTCGTTCCACCAGGGACAACGGTAGGCTTCCGTTATCCCCGGCAACGGCGCCACCTGTCGTGCGCATCGGTCCGACACCGCACAAGGCAGCGCGGGACCCTCCCGGCCTCGTCACGCAGGAGTTGATCTAATACCTCGTTGCGAATATACATGGAGCTTCCGCAAGCCGCTTCGGCCGAGTGCGTCAGCCATACCTCTCGCAAGCCCCTACGACAGGATAGGGTCTACCCGAGGCACGACTTACTTCCACCTTACGGGAGTTGTCACCTCCTTTCGGTGGGCATATTCCCGCCGAGCTACCAGTCCAGTGTACGAAAGCTAATCATGTGCAATCGTAGAGATGGACCAACCGAGGACGTTTTTTGTTTGCTGTAGCATAGGGGGTATGCGTGGTATTACGCCTCTATCAGACCCGCATGCGAACCGACACCTTGAGGGTATGAAGTCCCAAGCGTGACCCGTCGTCGGTCGACTAGGACGCATCCCACGCACTACGCGTACACCACTCTAAGAACATAAAAATCAAAACACGTACGTATACGCACACATAAACAAAACGACAACGGACAAACAACGTGACAGCATTTCTAGTCCCTTAGTAGTCGTCTCATAATCGGATAGGTGTCACGCGTGAGACGTTGTATAAAACCGCGCAGGCGTAGGGCTAACTCATATCGATTAGCAATGCATAAATACGCGGGCAGTCGCAGTGATGGCGTACTATGTAGTGTCCATAATCAAGCGGTCTCTCGTGGATCCGAGTACTGCTTATGACACTCAAGTGTCAGACTCGAAGTATCGTGAAGGTTTGCCCCTTCACGATATTGCACGGTTGAAGGAATAGCCGTGCGGCCGGCGCGGCACCTCCGGCCTTTAAGTTGAGTGTCTCAACAGGCAGGGCAAATAGGCTCTACGAGGGGGGAGATCCCTTCCATGCAGAGTCTAGGGTCTGGGATGTCTTGGACAAGGACCTCGAATCCGGGCCCAGGACCAACGTTCGACTAAGAAATCTTTTAAGAAGCATACAACACATAGAGGGGTTTTCCTTCTTTTTCTCAATCTCAACCTCTATTTAACCCTTAGGCGTGAGCCCTCACAGACCGCGCGAACACCCAACATAGATACATACATATATTATATATGTAAAGGGGAATAAGTATGTGACAATCACTTCTCACAATCACAGTGGGACTCCTCACAGCCATATACATGTTTGCGATCGCAGTCAGTCTAATCCAAATCTCAACCACAGTACATTCATGTAATCACATCAAAGAGTCAAACAAAAGTCCACGCACTACACGAAGTCAACTCCAACCAATCTCTATACTCATACCCCTCGCTTTAGCCATGCAAGCCTCAACCTCTGTCTAACCAACCATAATTAAATACGCATACCTTTGTTAAATGACCATTCAATAAGAGTCGGTGTGAAAACCTTAATAAAACAAAAGAATCACCAGGCTAAAGCCTTTTTGGTTGAGTATTGGGGTGAATTGGAATTTGAGTCGTGGACCAACGAATCGGCAACAGAAGGTGGTCTTTGTATGATCAAGCTGAATCTAGTCCTGATTTCGAATCAAACGTTAAAGAGGACCTGTAATACAAGTCAGACCAATCCCAAGCTAAATTTATGAGTCCAAATCGAGAGTAATCTTCATATCACGGTTTCACCAAGAATCATTCTGCTTAGCTAATCCTGAGTCTATTCCTAAGTCAGTGTCTAATGAAAAGGTAGATCTTTGGCAGAATCTCCTCTATGCGAAGTGGATTGCCAAAATTGCTACGTTTTAAAATATAATCTAACTCCTCTAAACTAAGAAAATTTCGGCAGCGCTTCCCGTAGGGGAAGTGTTTTCTCAAAATTTATAATAACTCAAATACGAAACCAAAAATAGTCTCTAACCCTGGAAAACCAAAATTTGTCCAACTCCCTAAATTAGTAAAAATTTGGGCAGCACTTCCTTTAAAAAGGTAGACTTCCCAGATTTATACTAAGTCGGATATGAACTCAAAAACGAAACATGAGTTCAACTAAGACAAAATTTAACTACCTCCTTAGATTTGTAAAAATTTCGGCAGTGCTTCCTGTAGAGAAAGTGTTATTCCAAGATTTATACAAAGTTAAGTTCAGAATCTAAACTGACTTTGACTTCTCAAGGTTCAATTTTGTCTAACTCCCTGATTTAGCAAAACTTTGGGCAACACTCCCTTTAGAAAAGAAGGTTTTTCAGATTTTTACTAAGCCAAAAGTCAGAAAAATTGAATCCTGAAAAAAACAAAATACGACTAACTCATTGGTTTCGTAGAAATTTCGGCAGCGCTTCCCATAGAGAAAATGACTTACCAAAATTTATACAAAACCAAATGAAATAAATGATCCCATCAAATGCAGAAATCGACCTAAGTAAAAAATAAACTTTGCCTAGAAAATGCAAGAATTTGAAACTAACTCCTATGGCTCTAGCACGTGGCGAGAAACTAAAGCAACTACCTATCAAACTGAAATTCAGACTAAGTTGTAGTTACACTCAGTCACATGCAGGTCAAACCACAAAGGTAAGTACTCTCACCATCCCAAAGTTAATTTATATAAAATAGTTCATGAATCCTTAAGTAATTCAACCCTTATACCCAGCTTACATATGGCACAAATGCTAAATCATTCGGCTTGGAAACAATGTTAAGCTTGCCTTAAGATATACACGAACAAGTTGCACTACTACTTTTTTCTTCTTTGGGCATCTAACTAGACCATTTGGCTTGGAGACAATGCCTAGCCGCCCTGAACTGTTTAATATCCAAAATTTAATAACTTTATGACTTTGTTCTCAAAAGAAAATGCAAATATGGTCAGAGGACTGAACCATTCGGCTTGGAAACAACGTTCAACTTGCCTAGACTATTTCCAATTATACTCTGTAATTTACCTTCTCTTCTTGGTGATATGGTTTACCGCTGGACCATTCGGCTTGGAAACAATGCCCAACTGCATGTTCACATGCAAATATAAGTAAAGTACTTTCTTTTTATACTCAGTTTATACTTATGTGCGTGGTTTTTAGGCTAAATCATTCAGCTTAGAAACAATACTCAGCCTTAGACCAAAATCCTTCCTCAGAACAAAACAAGAATTTAAACCCTTCACATCAGACAAATCCTCAGAAAATAAACATAGCAACCAGACCATTCAGCTTAGAAACAATGTCTGACCCTTCAGACAACAGCCAAACAAACATAGCCCTGGGTCATTCAGCTTAGAAACAATGACAAGTCTTTGGTTGACCCAATCAAACGTATGCAGTCTGTTTTCCTCCCACCTTCCCCTAGTTCATCCCTTAGTCTGCTTTCAATCAAAATAAAAATGGAACTTACGCTTCACTCTCATACATTCCTTCCATTCAGTCTGATTAAGTCTTGAAAGAAAGCAAAATCACAGGGGCAATCCCATGCATTATACATCCGTCAAACTAAAAGGAGATAAGCAAACATTGGTATAGTGAGGTCATACAAATAGAAAAAGGTATACATGTCAGTTCCCTGCCTCCAAAACCTCGCCTAGGTAGAGCTCCCGCAATCGGTGGGTGGACTCCCCACAAAGTCTGGCTGCGGTCCTATAGGTTGCAATCCCCCTTGCCGCCTTTCTCTCATAACAATAGACCGGACTTAGAGTTAGAAGGGTATAAAAAGATAGGTTGGGACTCTCAGATCCAAGAGGGTTACACTCAGACTCGCGTGAGAAGGTCTTGTTACCTTGATGCACCTGAGGGCCCCGCAATGATGGCCAAAAAGTGTCGTAGAACGGTCAACCTGAAGTCGTCTGCCAGTCGTTGACCTTCCTGACGATCTTTTCAATTCACAGCAATAATCCCTTCTTCCTTTGAACAGAAGTCTGCCCAACGTTTAACTAAACATAGTTGTGCAGAAGCAGATATCCCCAAGTTGCGTCCTTCTATCTGCAAACACAGCAGTTCACCCTGGACTCCGAACTCCACCTGCTGCCGTAGAGGATCACAATCTCGTTAGGAGTAACAAGTTGCGCTCCACCTTCAACTAAGCTGTAGTAACGCAACCTGAAAGAGTCGTGCTCTTCAAAAGCCGTAGTAACGCAACCTAGAAGAGCTTTGTTCAGGTACAGTCTCCCTTCTACGCTCTATCCGAAGTGCAACAAGGGCTTGGACGGTTCACCATTCGCACAACAGTGTGTATATGCATCAAGCGCAGCGTGTCCGTGGTGCCACAGTCTTACAGTAGTAAGCAACAATCTGCATGGCCGGCTTCGCACGGTTGTACCAACAGCAAGCCCAACGGAGGGCAGCGTTGTACCCAGCTGCTTTGTTCAACCAACATGCAATGCTATGAAGACCCTGGGGATGAAATGTAGATAGGCACATGCCTGATTAGCCCGTCCTTGTCCTCACTGGCTACCTCGTAATCCAACTTTCCCTACCCCCGTCTTCCTTCACCGTGGTTTTGTCTGTACTCGCATCAGACTCCCCGAACATGCAAGCTAGGAACAACTCTCCTCCGAGGGGGAGGCCAGGTACGTATCTCTCCTCTTCGCCTTCTCTCTCTACTTCTCTCTGTTGTCTCTCCCACTCTTGTTTGACCCAATTTCGTTGTGTCTGTAACGTCATATCTCCGCCGAAAATATGAGCCAATTCGAAATGACTCTTCCCCAGAATGCGGGTAGATTCGTTCTGCTTTTATGCAGTAACAAACTTCATCATCGTGCACAACCAATACTCCCGTTTTCCATCGGATCCACCCCTTAACTTCTCAATCCGTCTTCACCAACGGATTCACACACCTCCTAAATCTCTCACATATCCTTTGTCCAAATCTCGCCAATAGATGAGTAGCAACTCGCCTTTATGCTCCCGCCAGCCTTTTCACCCATATCACCACCGCGCAACCATCTTTCCTACGAACTCTAATCCTACTCCACTATTCTCAAAACTAATCATGCCATTGAAATCGCGATGGTAACAAACCCTCGGAATAGATCCTGGTTCGCCCGATTTCGTCAAAGATCGAGCGAACTATGAGTTTTCTGACTCGCCATATCCACTCCCTCCGCCATCTCCACGCACGCAGTTTCCTAAATTGCTTTTTCTATACTAACTTTCGCGCCCTTTTAGCTTCACTTACGAGTTCGCCATGCCCAAAAACCTCCGTTGAGCATCTTTCCTCCCTCGCTTTCATCGAGAAATGGGCGAGTCTTCGTTTTTCTACTCCTTTCTACTCCCTCTCGATCCCGCCATAGCTCATTTCTCTCTGCCACAATCTGCACGTACCCGGCCCACTTTCCCTTCCGGATTCAGCCACTCTCCTCATCTATACTTGGCCGACATTGGCCTCCTCTCTGCCGCTCCGGGCCACTGCCTTTGTGTTGTCGTTCAACTGTTTTGCTCCACCAGCGGCTGTTAGCGCAACCCGACATTTTTCACGTCCGATGAACGATTTGTCCGCCAGTATCACTGAGAGCCCTTACCCTCATTCCTCTGGTCATAGCACTTGGTCCTACAGCCGGGCGCCAAACTACTCAACAACTTCGGTCTTTCTCTGTAGTTCGAGTAATCCTCCGCCCCGATAGCCTAACCCAACAGGTGGTCTGTCTCATAGCCTTTGCCGCTGCTTCCGCACTCCCCTCGTCTCTGCAGCCGCCCGCCTTGCCTCTTCGATTAGCATTGTTCCCTACAGCAGCGGACTTCGTAGTGACCGACGGGCTATTCAATAGCCCAGCTATCTCGAGGGATACTTCGGAGGGAACCGGCTACCAGACGGTTCGGAAGACTGTCGCCTCTCCTCTGGGAGCTTGACGACCGGTCAGCCAGCCGGTCTGCCTGGCTGTTATCGCCCCAGCCTCCACCACACTTTCCTCCTGTTTCCTCCGTCCGGGTCCGCCTCCTTCAAGCAGACCCCACTACTTCAACTTTTCAGCAAACAAACCCGTTCGACTCAGGCATAGTCTACCATCTTCAGGCCCCGACGAGCATGCTCACAGTGACGTCTCTCACAACACATAGTGTGCGGCGGACAGTGCGCCCTCCGGAAACCCCCGCGATTCAAATTTTCTTCCTCCCTTGCGGGCTAATCCCCTCTCCACGCTCATGCACGTCGAACTCCCTCGGTCCATGTTTCAAGATTGAAAGAATGACGAAATATCGTCAGCATCCCGGAGACGTAGGAACGCATGGGTCAACCAAAAGAAATATGTGCTCAAGGTCCTTGATCGTCGTGATGACCCGCGTCGCGTCTGGATCAAGGAACTACTAACAACCATAAGTAAATAAAATATTTAGACTTTTTAATTGTCAGAATACGACGACTTCGAGGAAAAGGGAACCGTTAGCATCGTTCCGATGTTGTCGACGGCAAAACCAAAAGGAACAACCCCGCCGTTCCGACAATCCATGCACCTCCGTTGTTGGCCTCGATCCCTGAATCTCTCTCATTAAAGTCCTACCCTATAACCAAATAACCCAGGCTGGATCTAACAGTGACGGACACAAAAATAAGTGGACCTTGCACGACAAGTAGTAGATCTACTGAGACGTTTTCAGAAATCACATTGTTGTCGATGCCGCCCTCCCCCTGTACGTACGCACAGGTCACAAGTAAACACACCAATCATGAGGCATCACCTCTTTAATCCTAGTTTAATCAGAAATAAAAGTTGGGCTGACGGTCACGTTAGTCCTTCAATCATCAACAAATAAAATCATGCGTGCCTTCAATCTGCACGCCCACACACTCTCTATTCTAGTCAGTCATCAAGTCGACCTGAACTACAGACTCTGCCGCTCCTCTCGCGGTATACTTAGACTTTAAACCAAGCTTATTTTCTGTCGTTTGCAAAAACTATGGTGGATACCCTTGTAAGGGTATTCGCAATGACAGCGTGCCGATTTTACAACGACTCCTTTGTGTCCAGTCGATGAGGCAAGGGTACAAGAACTATCGAAAAACTTCAGCTCCTCGACCACTGCCGGCTCCTTCAACCCTTTTTGCAATAGCGGGCCGTAGTTCAAATCGCCTAGTCGAGGCGCCTTCGCCCTTTTTTGCATACTTGAAGAGACACAATAATCATATGCTCAAGGTGTACGTACATCAGGACTTTATTACTTATTCATGGACCTGATTGCAATCATATATACCATTTGATACATTTTGGATCGGGCAAGTGTGAGTACGCCCTTAAGAAATACTATGTTACTCAACTATCAGAACCTCTTCAACTCAGAAAATGCCCAGCCGGGTGAAGCGTCTTTGGAACAGGCAAGGGCTACCTTGCTACAAACGGTGTTTTCGTTAAAAATGAAATGTTTTATGAAAAGTGAACATCCCTAAATTATCAATTTTTGATAAAACGGACGTCGATGATATTTATGAACAGAATAAGAATATTTTCGATATATAAAAAATATAATGATGAAAAGTTTAATGAGTTCTAAAACATATAAAGAATCATCAGTCCATGTTGTTAACAAAAGAAAACTTATTCATAACATTCATAATAATACATGAATACTGCGAAAGAAAATTTGTGTTTGAAAAGTTCATATGTTGGGCAAAGCGACCATCGTCATATGCCTTGCAAAGGGGCCTTCGCCCCTTATATCGCCAAGTGTTTTGAGTTAGGAATTTCAAAGAATCATAGTGCATAAAATCAAAAAACATGGTCAGACCCCCGGACAGATAGCACCCCGATTAGCAGTAAAAGAAATATTTTGCCATCATACTTTTATCTCAGCTAACCTAAAGTTAGCAGCTGCTATCTTCTATAATTGTAAATTGTCGAATCTTTCAAAACAGTGATATCATTTTGTCCATGATGTGCAGGGTCCCTTTACATCTCCAAGCGTTGTCACTTAAGAAAGACCCAGAGTTCTTAATTTAAAGCAACTCTGGTTGGACCTCCGGACAAATAGGCCCCCGATTTGCAGTAAAAAAAATATTTTATCATCATACTTTGAACTTAGCTAAGCTACCTATCTTCTATTGTAAACTGTCAAATCTTCCAAAAGAGTGGTATCATTTTGTTCATGATGTGCAGAGTCCCTGTGTTCTACACGCGCTTTTATTCTCTCATATTTCTACAACAGAAGATATCGCACATATTTGATTGTCGTGTCAACAAGACCTTCCACTAATGTTTTCAACATCGGTTGTTCTCTAATCGCTCTTCGAAACTCTGCTAGCTTCACACATCAACGTTATCTGCACTGGACATGCTTATACTTGCAGAATAGTCATTATGAATAAAAAATGACACCTTACAACTTCCTTAGATGCATGCCTCCGCAGAAAACAATGTCGTAACCTTCAAATTATTGTAGTAGAATTTCACTGCAGAGTAATACAATTGTGAGAATGACGCGAGCACCTCTCGTGGATACATTCCCAACCTGTAGCACCGACGACCACAAATGTAAAGAGACTGCCGATGACAATGTTCCCAATGGTGCGACGCCACGTCCATACCTCGGACACTGACTCTTGAATCTTCAAAAATGACTTCAGAAGTGAAAAATATTGCTCCCATAACACGTCACCCATACGATGTCATTGGGCAACCATCTAGGAGTCGCAAATGGTTGGACGACTCTGCGAAATAGTAAAATACGGTTCAAACAACATTTGAATGAGATAAAATTAAATCTAAAGTTTTTCATCATCAGAAACGCTAATGTTCTTCATCATCAGGAAGAGCAAGGCATGCCATAGTTTTCTCTCTAGCTAATTTTGGAATGTGCAGTCCATTCTCCTAACACAACTTGAATATTTTTTATGTCCGCCTCTACGAAATACAATTTACATGCTCTCATCGCTCAAGTGACGATTTGTCATTTTTATAAATGTGGGCGCACCCTTTTCAGAGCAATAGGCTATATGTCGTTTTTTTTAAGCAAACTCTGATTGATTCATGAGGCCGTTTTTGTGTTGTACATAATGACTAATCGGAATGTGCAGTCCATTCTCCTAACACAATATTTTTTATATCCGCCTCCACGAAATGCCATAGTTTTCTCTCTAGCTAATTTTGAAATATGCAGTCCATTCTCCTAACACAATTTTTTTTATGTCCGCCTCCACGAAATACAATCTGCATGCTGTCATCGCTCAAGTGATGGTTTGTCATTTTTATAAATGTGGCCGCACCCTTTTCAGAGCAATAGGCTACGGGTCGTTTTTTTTAAGCAAACTTTGATTGATTCATGAGGTCATTTTTGTGTTGTACATGATGAGTAATCGGAGCCGCTTTCAATGACGGTCATCTGCAACCGTTATTATGCACAAGACATTGGATTTCAATTTCATGTCGGACATCCGCAACCTTCATTGTGTTGAACACGACGACTTTCGAAAACCTCATCATCCAATTCTTGAGACACCCCACAACATTGGCATGCTATCGTGACAGTTCGTTGTTGAGAACCTTTCGTATGTGTCAAACAATCGGCAGTTCGAAGTCCGGACCACAAAAAGCACTATTGTAGGGGACACGCGACAACTTCCCTAAATGGAAGGTTTCCTTAAAGGCAGTCGTTCCGGAGAACATGGAAGGCAATTGTTTTCAGATACTGCATTAGACGCAATGTCATCGTTCGTCCACCATTTGCTGCATCCTTCGGTTAGGCACCCGATAGGGTGAGGCGGTCTTTAGTCTTCGGGACTAACCACCATGCACATATGCCATACAGTCAATCATCCGCCATCCATAACAAAGACAACACAGGAGACATCCCTGCTCTCTGTGGTCTACACGACACACGTTTCCTGAGACACCACGCCATCCACCAATATTGTTTTAATCGTGAGTGGTGGACATCCCTTACAATTTGTTACCGATGACCTTCTATATATGCATAACAGTCTGTCGTCATCGACTTGGATGATCGAAAGCACTATTGTAGAGACCAGACCAAAGACAGTTGTAGAGGTGGCATTGTTGGTGAAGGATGCATGCGTCCATTGTTCAGCACCATTTCTTGTCGTGTTGCCTTGACAACATGTCCATGTCAGTGTCTGATTTGCAATGGAGTGCCTACTGCGGGCTATTGACGGGAAAGTTATCGTGTTGGACACGGTAAGTGGCAATAAACCAGTTCATCCCACGTTGTTCGTCACTTGATGACGTTATATATATGCCAAACAAACAGAACGAGTTGTCGTGTTGGACACAACACTTGACGAAGACCGCCCACGACGACATCCATCGGTGCGGCACAACAGTGAGCCCGATACAATTTGCTATCGACGACCTTCAATATGTGCCAAACAATCCATCGTACTCTAGTCGGATTACCAAAAGCACTATTGTAGAGAACGGATGATACATTTCCTGGACATACGTTTTCCAAGGCGGCAATTGCTGCAGAGAGTGTCTGCCGAACATTGCCTGTCCTATGAAGTGCCTTGAAAAGTCGACTACGATTACAATAGATTTTTTATAAGACATGTCATTCACACGAACGTTAATGAGTCGGTCACGATCACAGTTATTTACCAGAGTTCAGGCACCACGGATGGCAGAACACGACAATTGTTGGCAGGTTGTTGTGTCCGGCACGACGACACAAATCATGCATTGAGGTTGAATCATCGTGTTGGACATGACGCCCGCCAGACAGTCTATCGTTTCGCACACCACGACAACCTCATAGACAGGATGCATTGGGTACCTTTCCTAGTTCTAGCCTATGGACACGATGGCGGCGTCACGGACACGATCACCGTTGCAAGGTTGAACAAAGGTCAGTCATCATGGTTGGCACCACGACCTATGGCAGGCATCGCATAAGGGACAACGACTGCTGGTCACCTTCGGATTACGCAGAGAGATGCGATTTATGAAAACATAGGTCATTCACGCGAACGTCGACGAGTCAGTCACGATGAAAGTTGTTTACCAGAGTTCAGGCATCACGGACGGCAGGACACGACAACCGCTGGTAGGTTGTTGTGTCCGGCACGACGACACAAGTCATGCATCCAGGTTGAGTCATTTTGTTGGACACGACGCCCGCCATGCAGTCTATCATTTCGCACACAACGACAGCCTCATAGACGGATGCACTGGGGGCCTTTCCCGACTGGTTATCGGGTTGGACACGACGACCACATCACGGACACAATCACCGTTGTAAGGTTGAACAAAGATCAGGCATCACGGTTGGCACCACGACCTGTGGCAGACATTAGAGAAGGAATAGCGACCGCTGGTCACCTTCGGGTTACGTAAAGAGGTTATGCCCGACAACGTGACTGTTGGCCAGATTATCTTGAGGTTGGGTCATTATGTTGGATACGATGACTGCCAACAGGTTATCGGGAAGGGGACTACAACGGCCTCATGTACGGGATTTATAGGGCATCTTGCCCGACTGGTTATCAGGTTGGACACGACGATCACCTCATGCACTACATGTTTTAGGCACCTTGCACGCCTGGTCATTGGGGTGGACATGACAACCACATCATGCACAGGGGGTAGTGGGGTCATATGAAGCCGAGGAAGTGTCTGACAATGTAAGTGTTTGGCAGGTTGTCTTGAGGTTGAGTCATCGTGTTCAACACGATGACTGCCGGAGGGTTATCAGGTTGGATACGATGACAACCTCATGCACGAGATGTATAGGGCAGCTCGCCCGAATGGTTATCGAGCTGGACACGGCAACCACCTCATGCACTGGACGTTTTGGGCATCTTGCACGACCGGTTATCGGGTTGGACACCACGACCACATCATGCACAGGGGGTAGAGGGGTCATATCAAGCCATGGAACCTGCACTGCGGGTACTTTGTTGACGTCATCAAATAAAAATGTGAGAGGAAAGATAGAGACCGTCGATCATAGATATCAACAGCTTGCAAAAACCCTTCCCAAGTACTGTAGTCTCCAGACCGACGATTCCAAGACGAGCAAGCGAGAGATAGTTGTCGGGCACTATTAGACAGTGGGTCAGTTACCTGGATAGCGGACCACCGTCTTATGAAGCAGATCGCCAATTCGCACAGCAGCCGCTTTGCTTGGCCAGTGCTGCCAGCAGCAACTCGTTCCGTGAACGAATGTTCGTCGCACCACACTCGATCACCGATGATGGGGAACGCAAAAGCGTTCGTCGCAGCACACCCACTGTCGAACGCATCGGTCCCACACGGGGACCCTCCCGGCCACGTCACGCAGGATTATGCATGACTTGTCGCGGAGAGCGTTTGCCGCTCCGGCCGAGTGCGCCAGCCGTACCTCTCGCGAACCCCTACGACAGGACAGAGTCACGCGAGGCACCGCTACCTCCACCTGCGGGAGCTGTCACCATCCCTTAGGTGGGCGTATCCCTGCCGAGCTACTGAACCACATGAGAAAGGTTTTCGTATGCAATTGCAGAGGTGACCCAGCCGAGGGCGTTTCTCGTTCGCTGTAGCATAGAGGGTTACGCGCGCTCGAACGCCCAAAGATCGAACCCATACGCGCATCGCCGTACTGGGGGGCTGAAATCCCAAATGTGACTCAGCGTCGGCCCACTAGGACGCACTACTCTCACCACGCGCTACACCACGATACTCATACTTACCCACTCATAACATACAGAAACACACACAGAACGGCCGCCACAAACAACGCCACGACACCACAACTCCTAGCCCCTTCAGTATCCGACCTATAATTTTACTCAACAAAACCAGATAGGCGTCACGCGCTGGGTTTCCGTATAAGAGTCGAGCGAGTTCATGGCCTCCTCATGACAACCAGCCATGCGGGCATTCGCAAGCATTCGCGCTGGTGGGATACTCTGGTGTACTCGTAGCCTTGCAGCCCTTGCTAACTTCGAGGGTTGCCCCAAAGGGTGCGGGGTAAGACGGCCCCTAGGGCAGGAAGGCAATTTGAGTGGTGGTGAGTTGTTTGATGCACCACCGGCAACAGGCTAACCCTTCCGCCCGGAGCTCTATCGTCCCACCAAAATAAACTCCAACGAGGATTAAACAACTACCCTTAGCATCATCAAGAAATACATCGTCGGGATTAGCCCTATAGGGGTTACCCGAATGCACATTTATTACCACCCCAGTGAAACGAGAACAGAACCGTCTCACTCAAACAAGTGGGTTGTGGGGTAGTTCACTCTCACAACAGTTGTGTGGTCTGCCCATCTGAATCCACGCAATACCACTCAACATGAATCACTCGAGACTCTTCCATACATACCTGCAATCACACCATGATATCAAACAAAGATCCACATGCTACACGGGGTCAACTCCAACCAACCTCTCCACTTATACCCTTCTCTTTAGTCAGACAAGCCTCAACCTCCAGCCAACCAACCATAATTAAGTACTCAGTACTTCTGTTAAATGGCCATTCAATAAAAGTCTGGGTAAAACCTTAACAAAACAGATAAAATCACCAGGGCTAAAACCTTTTTAGATTGAGTATTGAGGGTGAATTGGGGTCGAGTCGTAGACCGACGAATCGACAACCGACCTATTATCAGTGATAACAGAGGAATAATCTCTCTGAAGGAACGACCTGATCAGATCAGGCTCTCAAGTGATAACACAGCAACCTGCATCACAGTACAGGCCAACGAAGAGTACTACTTACACCTGTGCCAAGGGGAGGTCATTCTGCTTAGTCGCGCTCTAGCTCCTCTACTAGTACCAATTAGTTGGATACCTCCTCTAATCAGTTAGGATCTGCTAAGTAACTCCTAACTGAAGAATATTTTAACTCCCCAAACCTCACGAAATTTCGGCAACGCTTCCCGTAGGAAAAGTGCCTTTTCAGAATTTCTAAGAGTCAAAAAATGACTAACTTCTCCAGATTTGTAGAAATTTTGGCAGCGCTTCCCGTAGGAACAGGAGGCTGCCAAGATCTATACGAAGCTGAAAGATGAAAAGATGAAGCAAACTACACCTGGGACTAACTACTGACACCTGCTTGATGAATCAGGATCAATGACGACTTACACAACCTCTGCATGAAACCGTGGGCTATCATTGGGCCTAACCCCTAGCAGGGTCAGTCCTATCCTCATCCCAAGTTTTCCCTCCCAACATTCATCTGACCTACCTATGACTCCAACACTTGACGAGCATCAAAAGCAACTAACCTATCGAAAAGACACCCCAAGTAGACCCTACAATCATACATAAGCATGCATCTCTCACAATCCCACATACATTTGCCCAGGTAGTTCGTTAGATCACTCAGTTGTTCCCTTTAAATAACCCCCTCACTTATGGCATAGGATCAGACAAGGCCCTAACTTAAGGGTATGTCCAACCTGCCTAAGTAAACAAGTAAAGGTACGCACAACTGGACTGCCCTAACTTAAGGGTATGCCYAACTCCAKATAAACTCTAGTCATAAAGCATAYGACCAGACCGCCCTAACTTAAGGGTACGCCTGGCTTCTGCTTGAACTGACGACATGAAGCGTAAAGCTAGACTGCCCTAACTTAAGGGTATGCCTAGCCAACTTTACACAAAGTTGCATAGGGCATAGGATTAGACTACCCCAACTTACGGATGTGCTTAACCTGCCTAAAACAAGCACGAACGACGAATGGTCAGACCGCCCTAACTTAAGGGTATGTCCAACCTACCAAACAAGCGCGAACGACGACTAGTCAGACCGCCCTAACTTAAGGGTACGTCCAACCTACATCACATCAACGTCAAGAGCCTATCACCAGGCCGCCCTAACTTAAGGGTACGCCTGACTGGCCTAAACAGTATAGTTTTATAAGACAGAATCTGCCTGAACAAAGCACAACGACGTATGACTAAGCCGCCCTAACTTAAGGGTACGCTTAGCCTCCGTAACGACAATCATATGAAAACCACCATTGATACTTGCACAAACTTTATGTGTTTCTCTCTTATTAGACAAATGATCAGACCTACCCAATTTAGGGAGACATCCAACCCTGTCTCGTATTTAGAAGGAAAAATAAAACAAGTTTATACTAACTCGCTGATTCTTTGTCTTATTACGAGCATAGGACTGAGCCGCCCTAACTTAAGGGTACGCTCAACCTGCCCAGGTTACCTTCATTATATTCTTCATTTTTTTTCTCCTCTTCTTGTTCTACCTAACTGACTGACTAGCTTTTCCAACTTAGGGTGCCCGACCTGCCAGATGGTATAGGTTCGTATAGTATATATCAAAATTGTATACTTGAGATTGACCATTATGTTCGTGGCTTACGACTCAACCGCCCTAACTTAAGGGTACGCTCAGCCTGATGTCGGTGTCCCCCCTAGAAAAACACACACGCAGAACTGAGTCCACGCAACCTAGAGTGTTCCCAGTCCTGTTTTCAGCAACCTATAGAAAAAACCACCAGGATTCTGAGACATCCCAACTTCGGGCACCCGTCCTCCTGTTCAGAAACCCCAGAAAAAAAAAAGCGGCTGGTCCGTCCAACCTAGGATAGGTCCAGCCCTCAAAATCATACAGTCAGTCCCACAAACATAAAATAAACACAGCACTGAACCCACTCAACCTAGAGGGGTCCAGCCTTTGGTCGACCCGGTCAAGACATGCAATACACTTGCCTCCCACCTTCCCCTAGTTCATTTTGCCTGAATTCACTCAAATTTTATCTGGACTCTCGTATATACTTGTTGATTTACCTTTCAGAATGCCTGTCCTGACATACATAACAAAGCAGAAAGTACTATCCTTACTTAGCATCATTTAGATACCCCAGGGATAATAAGTAGTGGAAAGGATCACACGCGTCAGGCGAGGGTATACCTGAAGTTCCCTGCCTCTAGAACCCCGCCTGGACTCCGGCAGAGCTCCCGCAATCGGTGGGGCGAACCTTCCACAGAGGCCTTGGCGTGGACCTACGGGTTTCAATCCCGCCTGCCGCCTTCCTCTCGTAGCCTCAGACTAGACTTAGACTGAGAAAGATAGAAGTAGAACTGTTCAGTCTCTCGAGATACAGGGGAGGTGCGCTCAAACTCACGGGGAGAGGGCCTTGTAGTCTTGATTCGCCAGAGGGGCCCGCAATGATGGCCAAATTAGCGCAATCGAGACGCTCCAATAGCGGCCAACCTCAAAGTAACATCCCTCAAACAGCCTCCAACACCACAATCATAAGCCCCCCGATGAGGTCTGATCTCACTCCCAAAGTCTCAGCTCCCCTTCTTAGCCCGCTCACGGCTGCACACCAATCTACACCAGCCCACAGTGCAGCCGTAAGTGGCAACCCACGACAACCGCAGCCGCTGCCAGAACGCAAGTAGCAGCCTTCTGACAACCTCTCGGGCTGCAACAGTAATTTTCCCATGAAACCTGATCTTACCCCTAAGCCGCCGCACTCCAACTGCTGACCAAGGATGCAATGTGTAGTCTAGAAATAGACCGTTCAAATAGAACCCGCCCCTCCCCGTGCTCGCAGTTGAGCTCAACTGGATGATGCTCGCACCGTGATTGGGAACGCGGCCATATGATAATCTGTGGTTAAAGCAGCAGTCTGCCTGATACGAGGCCGGCCAGCAGGATTCAATAGTCAGCAACACACGGTTGCCGCTGCAAGCTCCGTTCACCAACAACAGCCAACACATGCCTCGCTATCCTATCAGCCTGGACCAGCAGTGATACCAGCGAGAACTCAAGAGTTACGTGGCTCGCCCACTGCCCCCCCCCTTCTGCACTGCACCAACCTGGGAGAATGGCAGCCCTACTTGAAGCACAACAGTTTCGACCGTCAGCAGGACCCAGGCTGCGCAGGCCAACAAGCACTTTGGTTGCTGCAATCCACGTTGCACCCAAAACACCAGCTCCGCTTAGATGTAAGTACAAAACGATGTTTCGTTGATCAGCTATTAGTGCCAGTCTCCGTGGTAGCACTTTGGCAGCTGCAATTGGCCTAGTCAATCGTATGGTAACTGACTTCTCATTGGCCGTACTCACATCAACCTCTACGCGGTCTTAGAAAAAAGGACAGCGTCCGAATAAAACACACCCCTGCGCTATATTCAGGATAGTGTTAAAATATAGCAGCCTGCTGAAACTGCGTACTCAACAACCATGCACGGCTTCCAGATACTGTGGCAGTGCACAAGACTAGACACCGGTGCCACAACACCCGACCCWACAGTATACAATGTGAGATAAAAAGTGCAGTTAGCATAGTAAACCACAACGAGGGCTTGGCAATACGCACAGTAGGTGCTCCACAGCAACCCAAAAGTGTTTCATCAGCGYWCATCGACTAAGTAAGGCAGTAAGTGCAGCAGCAACCGAACTATACACGTACGTCGGCGGCGTAGATTCCTGCCAAACTCCCTGCCGAGTCTGTAAACTTCAACGGATTTGCCTCAAGGGTATGGCCAAGCGCACTCGCTTGAAAACTGTAATGTAAGATCAGAATCATGACCGCCTGAGGTAGCAACTCAACCACAACAGGGTTTTGGCTCAATGGCAGTTGACACAACTTGGGACCGGATCCGGAGTCCCAGCCACCAACCCGTTGAAAAAATAAAAATAAATAAAAAAATACAGCAACTAAAACTACAGCAAAAAACGCAGCAAGCACAGGAATGGCCTTGAAAACACAGTGTAACCCCAGTCCTCTCTTACCACAGTAACTGGAAAGTGCCAATCACCGCCGTCTGGAAGGCTCAGCAATAGCACTCGAGCTACATCAGTGCCAGGCCCCAAATCACAGCAATAGTCGTTCTGCTGCTTTAAGGATAACGACAACCCTCTCTGGGCACAGCAGCAAAAGAAAATCTTCTACCCCACGCCCGGTCACGAACCTCAGTAGCTTAAACCTATAGCAACTGCCCGCTGTGGCAGCCTAACATAACAGCAATACTAGACCAAAAATATACTGCAGTAAGTCCCGGAAAGCAGCACCAACGACCCCCGTCCAACAGTCAGCTGCGTGAGGCGTGAATTGCCAACAGTTTGTTGGAACTCCGTGGCTAACGGCAGTCCCAAATGAAGGAGCACAGTCATACTAGGTTGGAGGCAACCCAAACTCGCAGCAGCTTGAAATGCAATTTTTCCCCTAGGTCATCAGCAGCAATTGTGCAATGCCTGCCTTCACTCAAAAAAGGCTATGACAAGCCCCCTCCCCGGCCCCATCAGCATTCCTGTTGCTACTGGTCATGACCGCACCTTACAGTAGCATCTTCATGGCCCAATAGTGGCCGCAGCAACAGCTCAACTTCAACCAACACTAGCAATCGAGTGGCACCAGCCATTCGCTCTGACCACAGTCTAGTAACTCTTTATCAATGCTGCCGCAGAAGAAGCATCACATCACCTATCCACTTCGACCCTTACCCAGCGGTAAGGTGAGTAGCTGGACAACCTACGATTGCCTCAAGGTTAGTGATCACTATGATGTCCTCCACAGAAGTGAGTACGGCCAGGATCCTGATGACCAGCGCCAACGGAGGGAGCAACTACGAGTGAAGTCTTGATATTCGACCCAACCATGCAAACGAATTGCCACAAGATCCTGGCGTTTGGCACCTCCGGCAACGTTTTTCCTGTGACGCTAGGCGTGCCTGTCACGACAATCGTACCCGCCGATAGCTAGACTCCTAAAATGCACACCATAAGCATGAACCTACCGCTAGAAAATGGGCGGGTGCATCGCCCGTACTCCTAGGCGCAGCAAGGAACGGCCATACCTTCAAATCTGTACCCCAATCCCGAAATCTGTCGATACCATCGCGTTCGCAACGATCAAAAACCCCGGGTTAGGATGTTACCCTGCTTGATTCTGTTGAGAATCAGGCGAGATACACGTTTTTGCTCCCACCGTTCTCTCCTCCTCGACCTTCCCGCGCACCTCTATTGTCTGTTACTCCTGCTTCTGCCGACTCTCCTCCTAATTCGACTATGGGTTCGGGGTCGCCCACCCCAAAAACCCCCACTTACCTTCTTTCCACGTCAAAATCGGCTAAGGAATGGCCGATCAACTCTCTTTCTCCTCACAATTCCCACTCAGTCACCATCTCCCATATTTGCTTCGAATGTACGTGGTGCGAACCCTCGTCCACATTCAGTCCCTCTCTGGTTATCCCCCCCCTCGTTTCCCCCTTGGTACTCTCATACTCCCCTACGCTATGCTTCCCTCTCTCAACTCCTCCTTCCTCTTCTTCCTTACTGATTCTCCCTTCCACCCTCCTCTGTTGTCTTCTCCGTCGTCTCTTCTCTCACCCTCCCCGCTGCCCTCATAGCGCAGAGATCAATGACCGCTTAGTCAGGCGGACGCGCAGCAGTGGCCAATCACCGCATGACCACACCCGGCAACACCGTCGGGCAGCCCTCCCCGGCTTTATAGGTGCCCCCCCTGGTGCCGGGGTCATGTTGTTCTTCTCTGTACCGTTCCAATGTCAACGGATGTCCCGAGGGACCGTCCTTCGGCAGCAGCCCCTCCCCCTCGGCAGTTCGTGGCTGAACTAAGCCGCTGGGCTCATTGCAGGTTCCGGCACCGACACCGGGCCTCATCCAAAACAGAAAAAGGGTAGAAATAGAGAAGTAAGAATAAAAATAAAAATTTAAAACTCAGAAAAAAAATAAAAAATGACGAAAAAAAAAAAAACGGACGGGGGAGGGGGACTGTTTGTACCTGGTCCTACCCCACGGGCCCACTGCGGGACTCCCCCAACAAAACCAAGGGGGATAGTCCCACAGGGCCCTCAACCCCTCAGTTTGTTCCTGCACCACTCCGCTGCTCCGCTGCTTTACTCCGACCTCAATCCCAAGACTTACCTGGTGGTAACTTGATGACATAACTTTTAAGGCTAAGCCCCAGCTTGGTACAGCTCCCGTTGTGCCGGCCTGCAGCCGCATACTATAGGCCATCAGTTTAACTCGCTGCCTGCGCCTCAGGCCTTGCCGCCCCGCACTTGGCTGCCCTGGGGCAAAGCCCCATGCGGGCCTCCACGCAGGCCCGTTCCACCGCGGCCTGGCGGCGTGTTGAGCCTCTCATAGCCCGCCACTAACGCCGTTGCCTAAGAACTCCCCCGGCTCGTACTCTAGTTGCGCCTCCCCTACTCGGCCTCAGTGGCGGCTCTTACCATCAGTAGGGCAAGGTCAGCCTGGTGTCTACGAACCTTGTACGGTGTGATCCCAAGCTGCCGGGTTTTAGTAAGTAGGGCGGCGCTCCCCTTTAGTCATAGTCCCCCTAAGTCAACAATATGTCGTCCAAGATCCTTCTTGGGCGTGCGAGGCTGCGACCTCCTCAGAACCTCCGGCTTAGCTCTGACTCGTCCTACCGTCGTCTCATGGTCTTCCTCGACTCAGACTCGGTCAGGCTAACGCATGCCCGCGAAGTGCACGCTCACACACTCTCTAATCAACAAAAATGGGACGCGCCCCCTGATATCGTCTGGCGCGCTCTCCCTGTAAGCTACAAAAACGTGCCCAAATACCCTTGTAAGGGTATTCGGGCCAACACCGCTCGCGAAATGAGGTTGTTGCTAGAGTGGAAGGTGTTTTGAAAGGACGAGGCATTCGGTGACAAACACCCGTTCGTGCCCCCTTGTGGCATAGGGCCATTGGCACTGTCGTTTTGATTCAATTAGAAGGCCGAGGATTCGCGGGAAGAGACAGGCTCCAGAGTATAACGTTCGTGCCCTCTTTGTGGCAAAGGGCCATCGACACCGTCGGGTCGATTCGATCAGACGGCCGACGGCTCGCTGGAGGAGACATGCTCCAGAGTATATAAGTACGAGTGGCCCCCCTCCTCCATTTTGCATTCTCATTTGTGATTCAGCGTGCGCGTCGGACTTTAGCGCAGGTCGGATTTTGTTTGCGACGTTTGGTGAGTCAAAGGCAGACCAGCGAAAAACACCCGCTTGTCCCCGCTATCCGGCACTGTGCCATCGCCACCGTCGGTTGGACTCGATCGGACGACCATCGATTCCCGCGAGGGGACAAGCTCCACAATATATAAACAGGAGTGGGCCTTCTTCTCCATTTTCCATTTTTTCTCTCACTCTCTTGTCGAGTGGCAGAAGAGAGCGAGTGGGGCCAGACGGTGGCAATGTTCCAAGGCGAGGAGCACAGTTGGAGCGTGAGTGTTGTGTAGCCGTGGGCAAGGGATGCACTGGCGTGGTTGTCGTGTTGAACACGACGACCGCCCGTAAACGTCTCATGCCCACGGCTAGCTAGCACCCCGCGTGAGTGTTGTGCAGTCGTGGGCAAGGGCTGCACTGGTGGTGGTTGTCGTGCTGAACACGACGACCGCCCGTACACGTCTCATGCCCACGGCTAGCTAGCACCCCGCGTGACTGTTGTGCAGCCGTGGGCAAGGGCTGCATTGACGATGGTTGTCGTGTTGAACACGACGACCGCCCGTACACGTCTCATGCCCACGACTAGCTAGCACCCCGCATGAGTGTTGTGTATCCGTGGGCAAGGGCTGCACTGGCGGTGGTTGTCATGTTGAACACGACGACCGCCCGTAAACGTCTCATGCCCACGGCTAGCTAGCACCCCGTGTGAGTGTTGTGTAGCCGTGGGCAAGGGCTGCATTGGTGGTGGTTGTCGTGTTGAACACGACGACCGCCAGTAAACGTCTCATGTCCACGGCTAGCTAGCACCCGGCATGAGTGTTGTATAGTCGCGGGCAAGGGCTTATCTGCTGCACAGGCGTTGGTTGTCATGTTGGACACGACGATCGTCCGTCAATGTCTCACATTCCCATGGTTGTCGTGTCGAGCACGACAACCACCGTCAACGTCTCTTGCCCACTGCGACCTAGAACATAGCCTGAGTGTTGTGTAGCCTTGGGCAAGGTCTACATAACACGAAGGCAGCACTGTGTTGCTGCTATGCTGGTGGTGGTTGTCGTGTCCAACACGACGACCGTCCATCAATGTGTCATGCCCACGGTTGTCGTGTTCAACACGATGACCGTCCGTCAATGTCTCATGCCCACTGCTAGCTAGCATGGCTCCTGGAATGAGGCATTGACGGATGATCGTCTAATGTCGGTGTCTCCTGCAGGGGATGTGTAACACAAAGCCGTTGTGGTTGTCGTGTTCGACACGATGATCTAATGTAGCTCTGGCTGGGAATTAGAGTTTTAAGGTCGGTCGTAGTGTTGAACACGACAGCCACTGCCAAAACAAGCAACCCATATCCGCTCACTACCAAGTCAGCTAGGACACATTGGTTGTGTAGAGGATGCTTCGTTATTTTCGACACTAGGGGTCCCCGTGTCTCTGGCGATGACCGTCCCTCAGGCACTCCGGCCTTGTGCAAGGGATGTCATCATCCCGCTGAGCACGATCGAGCTTTGGGCGGTTGTCGTGTTGAACACGACGACTGTCCCTCAGGCAATACGGGCTTGTGGAGGGGAGACCGCGGGCACTCCGACCTTTTTCAATGGACGTCATCGTGTCGAATACGGTCGCCCTTCGGGAGGTTGTCGTGTTCGACACGATGCTGCCCTACCACGCATAAGGCAAGGTCTGCACAGAACTGAGGAAATAGCTGCTGCAGCGGGGGTGTTTGTTGAAGAACCTTTGGGCGGTTGTCTTGTTCAACACGACGACTTTCATCGGGTCTTTTAACGAATGTCGTCGTATCGAATACGGTCGCCCTTCGGGAGGTTGTCGCGTTTGACACGATGGTGCCCTTTTTTCACAGGGTTAGGTTTGCACAACATCAGGGCAAGGGATGCTTCAGCGGGTATGTTTGTCGGGATCAACTCTTGGTCTGTCGGTCGTGGGTGGGTGTTATATTGCCATTGGTCGGAGCAAGGAAGAGAACAACAGTCCCGACTACGTCGCCCTTCGGGAGGTTGTCGCGTTTGACACGATGGTGCCTTTTTTTCACAGGGTTAGGTTTGCACAACATCAGGGCAAGGGCTGCTTCAGCGGGTATGTTTGTCGGGATCAACACTTGGTCTGTCGGTCGTGGGTGGGTGTTATATTGCCATTGGCCGGAGCAAGGAAGAGAACAACAGTCCCGACTACAGTGAGTGTTTCATGTGCTTTTGAGTTCTGGATTTCTTACAGACGTATGGGGGGATGCGATAGACTGACTCTCGTTCGCATGTGCAGCTCGTTGGTATGTGAGGTATCGGGGCACCGACTGTATTGCGGAAATGGGTCACTTGTTTCGGTTTGGTTTCAGCCTTCAAGGGATCATCTGTTCGACACGACATGTCCCTGTCTCTCTGCTATAGTGGGGTGTTTGTCATGTTCAACACGACGACCGTCCCTCACGCACTCCGACCGTTTGCAAGGCATGTCATCGTCATATCGAACACAATCGCCCGTGAGGGGGTTGTCGACGACCGTCCTTTGGGAGCATCGTCGTGCTCGACACAACCGTCCTTTGGGAGCATCGTCGTGCTCGACACAACCGTCCTTTGGGAGCATCGTTATGTTCGTTTTCGCATGAGTTGTGTGCTTTTGCTAATTGCTGCCATTGTGGCGTGCAGGGTGCTTCGGAGTCGCGATGGACATCTCACACTAGATGACCCCTGCTATTTGGCACGAGCGCTTGGCACACTATTTCCCTCCCAGCGCGTTGCACGTCCGCGGATCTCGATAGTCCACTGCGATCGACGATGCGAGTACAGGGGACTTCGAGTTTGATCCGTGGATGACAGTCGTCCTGTACATCGATGATCACCTGGACTCCTGGAGAGAGCCTCAGGGGGAGAAGATGGTCAGGGAGTGCCCATGGGTAAAGGACTATAAGTTCGCTAATATGCTTGCGTGGGGAAGTTATATTCCCGTGCCCCGTGATGTCCCCGGTCCAGTGCAATTGCGTCACTTGTATAAAAAGCTAAAATCTGATTGTTATTACAGTCTGCTGGACTGCCAATATGTAAGTGTCTCGCCTCGCACATGGTGTCGTGCGATGAAACAGGAGTTGCTTGACTGTGCCGGACATTCTGAGTTCCTAAATCGGTATCCTTTGCGATCTCCTGGGCTATCGCCTCGTGCAGTGTCGTACTACTACATCAGATTGCGTGTGGCAGCGTTCGTCTTCTGCAGGGTCCTTTGTGTTGCGTGTTCGAACAGGAATAAGACCTTGACTGGCGTTGTGGTGTATGTGTCCAGGAACGAGTTGGAAATGGTTAGAAGAGAGATGATTTTTGTTTAACGAGAAGTTGAAGGGAAATGGGATGTAGTGATTTATGGTAAGGTGCACGATGTCGATGCATGGCGCGAGATTGAAAAAAAAGTGTCGTATATATGGGATGCTATAGGCAATTCTCTGGTCGGCAGGTCCGGCTTTGTTCGCATGAAATGTATTTTTGTGTTTGCGGATGACGCTTCCGCCGAGGAACCACAATATTTGACGTTCCGATCGCCAATTAGAACGTTAATGACTACATGGCTATGACATCTCGTTGTCATCGGTAGACCTTCTGCACAGTCGTTAATTTTTTTTTTAGCGACCGTAGATGAAAATGGTTAGACTGCCAGTTTCCCAATTATGTTAGTCGTCTAGCACTTTTGTTGTCAATGATTGGAAGTTAGTCAATCTTTCGGTTCAATCAATCAGCTTTTGGTTTTCTGTATCTGTGACCTCATGAACAAAATGTTTCGATTTTTTGACTACTGGTCAAATGTTGTCAATGGTACATGCCTTTGAAGCATTTGGTTTTCTATATCCGTGGTTGAATGAACAAAATGTTCCGATTTCTTGACTGTTGTTCAAATGTTGTCAATGGTACATGCCTTCATGTTACGAACATGGATTTAACTGTCACGTGATGAGGAAGGATTGTAAATGATCGCCCGATGAGTCCTCCTACGTTGGTTACTCACGATTGTATATCACGCAGTCGCGTTCGTTATTAACTCCAACATGACGAACGTTCTGGATGTTGCCGCCTCGACGGCTTGGCAAGATGTTGACGTCCTGTGTGACCGTGTCGACCGAAATCGTGTCGTCGTTGTATGTGTTATGTCTTCAACACGTCGAGGGATTCGTCGTGCTGAAGTCTCGACACCGGAGGGCTTGTGGGTGGCAGGGATTCGTCGTGTCAAACACGATGATGCTCCTAAGGAGGTTGTTGTCGTGTTCGAGACGACCATCCCGGAGGACGTCGCTGTATGTGTCCCAACTTCAACACGTCGAAGGATCCGTCGTGTCGAAGCCCCGACACCGAAGGGCTTGTAGGTGTCAGGGATACGTGGTGTCGAACACGATGATGTTGCTAAGGAGACCGGTATCGTGTTCGACAAGACCATTACCAAAGCGAGGGTGAGTGCGAGGGATTCGTCGTGTTGAACACGACGATGCTTCTTAGGAGGCTGTTGTCCTGTTTGACATGACAATCCTAGAGGGCGGGTAGGTATCATTGTCCAGAATTACACTGTCGAACATGGCCTAAGAAGAATTGTCAGAAGGGGATTGATTGTCGAACACGGCGATGCTTCTTAGGAGGCTGTTAATCTCGCGTGGCGGGTGAGTACCAGGGATTCGCCGTGGGGTATGACACGACGATGTTTCTTAGAAGGCTGCTGTATCACGGAGGGCGGGTGGATGGCACTGTCCGTACAAGCGGTTATCAGGTAGCTGAAAATTCAAGAATGAAAATTTTGAAGTGAGAGTTTTTGGCAGTTTGAAAATCCTGAATGGTTTTGAAACGGTGAAAGGTCCGAAGACCTTGAAAACCACTTGTTTAGGCAGGCTGAATCCTAAAGTGGTGAAGGGTGTCCTGAAGTGGTCAAGTGAGTGTTTTGGGCAGTCTGAAATTTTTGAATGGACCTGAAGTGGTGAAAGGTCCGAAGACCATGAAAACCACCCTTCACCACTTGAGGATGCAGCCTGCCTAAACATATGGTTTTCAGGGTCTTTGGAGTTTTCACCACTTCATGACCATTCAGGATTTTCAGACATGAATGGTCCTGAAGTGGTGGAAGGTCCGAAGACCCTGAAAACCACCTGTTTAGGCAGGCTGCATCCTGAAGTGGTGAAGGGTGTTCTAAAGTGGTGATGAAAAATACGACTATTGTTAACCTTCTCTCGCTGTCCGGGGTTGTCGTGTCGAACACGATAACACCCTCCTAAGAAATATTGCCCGAAGGGGATTTATCGTGTCCGACACGATGATGCTGGGACGACAATATTCGAGACAGTGGAGTGGATGCAAATCCATCTCATAAATGAAGGCGTTTCTCATTTATTGTGTTTGCATTGTTGATCGTTTTTTGTTTGGCAACTTGGCTATTATTAGCTTCTAGTGGTTTATACAGAATAGATGTTGCAGAGAAACAAGGAAAACGCTCAAGGACCAAGAGTTGTGCGAGTGTCGAGCACTCGCCCAAAAAGTCGAAGCGATCCCCGGTTGGTGGGGTCGAGAAAGAAAAAAGACGCCACGGTTTAAGGCGACTGAGAAAAACCGCTCATCAAGCTTTGCGATGCTGACGCCTGTGCAGCGAGGTACACCTCTTTCAGGTCAGATGAGTCGCCTTAGAGGATCTGGTCAAAACAGGGAGGTCGCATTGCCTTTCGGGACGGCGGGGAGTGGTCAAGGGTATGGTGGTCGTGGTGAAGGGTCTGGTGGTCGTTGGCGGAGCTATGCACAAGAGACAGTAGGGCATGCAGGCTCCGCTGAGAAGTCTGTCCATGGGCTATCCAAGGTTGTGCCCGTCGTTGACTACGAAGACAAATTTTGGATGTTGGACTGGGTCAGGGTTGTCACGCGGGGATCCCCGGAGCCCAAGTCGGGGTAGGGGTTTCACCCCCGGAACCCCGCCGGGGGGCTACCCG
>BFEA01000128.1:1478216-1512744 GCA_003427395.1 Chara braunii
GGCCGGAGCCGGGGTTGGGGGCCCACCCCCGGACCCCCGCCAGGGCCCCGAGGCCGGGGCTCGACAACCTTGGACTGGGTAGGTGATGTTTGGCAGGTTGGTAGTGGTCTTCTTTTTCATGTCGTCTTACAAGACCAAATCAGACCAATAGGTGGTATAGCGTCTTGATCAAACAGACAACATCTGGTTGCCACTTTCGAGATGACTATGCTCTTGAACGGCAAAGGCGAGAGAGTTCCTAATGTCAAACATGTTGCTGTCCGACGGAGAAAACGTTATGGATATGGTAAATCGCTCGTGGATCTGTTCAATCTGGATGCAAATCAAGAACTAAAATTGCCCGATCTCGTTCAGGTTTTCAACTTCTTCAGCCGGAACAAGATTCAATGTCACGAAGTCGTGGCTCACAAAGATGACACCATGACGGAACCAAAAAGTGTGATGTCAGCAACTGCACTAGGACAATGTTTCGGAGCACTCGAAGGGATATCAGTGCGACCAATTGTAGGTGCCATATCGATTCACCCGTCAGTGTCCACGCCGCTTGTCCCGAAAGCCGGACAGATCGCTGCGAAGGGACCTGCTCATGCACAGGTTGTGCCGCCACCGCCGAAGAAGATTCCGCCAATAGCAGTGAAAGAGCCACTTAGCCAATTGCGCGACATTGTGCATTCCTCGAGCATGTGTGGTGCCACTGTGCAAGGATATGACGAGTCTTTGTATTTCGGGGATGTGGGGGAAGGGAGCAATGTAGAGAGTACACAAAGCGAAGAGGAAAAGGAAGGTTCGTAGAAGCAAAGTAGGGAAAGTCACAGAGAGGAAGAAAAGGATAGTGAAAATACTATTAGCGAGAGGGAAGGTCGTCAATGGAGTGACAAGGTCAGGGATGAAGAGGAAGCACGACACTCACACATTCTTGTGGAGCTTCATGTCGACCAGGATGACGAGCTCTACGACAACATTCAGGAGCACGAACAGGATCGGCACGAGAACGCTACGCACCACAAAAGCAGTGGAAAAGCTAGGTAGGAAAGGAAAAAAAGTCTCGGGGAGAAGAAAAGGAAAGGAAGAACTCCTTCATCGCCCCCTGCAATTGTTAGAGATCTCTAGGAGAACAAAAGGAAAGCTAGGCAGGAGAGAGAAAAGGTCTCAACCAGAAAAGGAGGAAGAAAGAGCAACCACAAAAAAAACAAATGCAGCCTCTCCCGGTGGATAAAGTAATCCAACGTACTCGCGACACAAAAGTTGCTACCAAACAAAAGCCGATGCGGAAAAAAAGAGCAGCAAAGGGCGTTACAATGGATAAGACGGTTGTTTTCCCCGCGTCAAACAGTCACAGTCGGGCGACAAGGCAAAAGGCAAGATTGTTACATGATCATCAAGATTGCAACTATCGCCAAGTGAGTCAGCGACTTTGCATCTCGGGAAAGGCTTCTTTCTGGACTTCAATACTGACGGTACCCAGAAGAGCGAGATACAGTTCATCACCGTTGAATTCCAAAAATTTATAGATATCCCAAATGAGGAATTTAGATATAATCAGAGACTCCTCGACCAAAATCACATTGATGAGATTTATGAAGGAATTGTGACATCAGGTGAAGCGGCCATTCGAGAAAGGACAACAAGCAGGATAAGGTTGAGCACATGTTAACTGTATTAGAAACCAGTCACCGTTGAATTCCAAAAATTTATGGATACTCTAAATGAGGAATTTATATATAATTAGAGATTCATCGACCAAAATCACATTGATGAGATTTATGAAGCAAAGGTGACATCAGGTGAAGCGGTCATTCCAGAAAGGACAACAGGCAGGACAAGGTTGAACACATGTCTGTTGTATGAGAAACCACTACTATTGGTGGTGACACTTCATGACCAACTGCATATAGACTTATCGGGTAAGGTTATGCGACCAAGAAGGGTTACTCCTGATGATTTTTACAAGAAACCACTGGATAAATACTTCTGGTACACCCTCAGCACTGCTCGCAATCTTTGTGGATGTTGCAAACTGGATCCAGCCCAAATTTGGTCAGGAAGAGAACCTACAACTGTACCCAGCCCTAACTGCAAAAAAAAAATATGGCCAGCTGTCCAAACCGTATAATGTTTTTTTGCAGATTTTTCGAACTGCACCCGACCCGCCCAGGAACCTGAAAAAATGCCCAACAACACCCAGCTGGACCAGGACCCAATTTTACACCACCGCGGCCGCCCAGACCCATTCTGGACCGCCATGAGACTTTTTTTTTATGTGAAACGTCTATATGGCTCTTTTTTTTTATTAATTCAAGGAACACATCCATCACATGATTGCAAACATGCGAAAGGAAGACTCCACTTATCTCTACAGTTAGCAATTGGGAAAATTTTCAATGAAGTTCCACACACAAATTGCAAGAACCAACAACATATTGAAAAAAAACTGATAATCATAATATTTCAAAAGTGATGATGAAAGGTGCATTCACAAATCCGAATTAAAATAGTCTGATAATAAAAAATATTTCGGAAATATTGATAGCATCTACGGAAGCAGCATCAGCGGGACTGAACTAGTACTACAGCCACAATAATCAGATATTGCTAGGTTCCTGAAAGTACTAATTTCTAACTGTGCTAGACGATCCTCCTCAAATCTTTATTAGATCTCAAAAAAATAACGTCATTGATGATCGAAGGATTGAGGTCATTCCTCTTTTTTGTGATGGTATTCCCAGCATCAGAAAAGTTACACTCGCTCTTTGAACTTGAGGTCGGCACAGAGAGAACGGAACGGGCTGCACGCGCCATGATTGGCAAAGGGGGCAGCAACAGTTGTTTCTCTGCAGTTTTCACTGCAGTGCCCTTTGCGTTCCACCAAGGCAAGATGTCGAATGTCCACTTTTCATCCTTAGTTCATTTCAAATTGAAGTAAACTTTCACTTCTTTCTCAATCCGCTCGTTTAGCGTGTCAACAACATCAACAGGATGATCAGGAACATTATCTTCTTCGTCTGAGCTCAACATAGCGAGCATGTCAGGCAAAGGTCGTCTTCTTTTGTGTGGTCGTTCACTTCGAGGTTCAAGTTCTGCTGTTTCGGACAACTCCGGGTCTTCAAAACTTCCATCCCCAACTTGTTGCATGATTTCCTTCAGGCGGGATTTCCCCTTCCTCACTTGGACAAACGGTATATCAAACAACTCCAATCAGTCCTTTTGGCAAGGATTCAGCAACGCTGCAACGATATGCAAATCCTCTAACTTCCACTTGTCTTCCAACGTCTCTTTGATCAACTTCTTTACTTATTTCATTTGCTCCGAGTCGGCAGGGACAATGATTTCATTCCCCTTGTCATCAAGACTCATGTGATCTTCTGTGTGAATTGCACAGTGTTCCAGCAGGGCCTGCCGTTCGAAAGCAACTAGATGAAGTGTTGGTTCAAGAAACTTTTCCAGTTTCAGAGTTGCTTCCTGAAACCGAGTGAGAAAACGAGATAACTCAATCAAAAGATCACGACCAATCTTATCTATGAGATACTTTTTATTGACTAACCTGTTCCGAAGAACATTGCCCACTTCATCATAATTCGCTATGACACTATTCAACAACTTCAACAGAGAGTTCCACCTTGTAATGTTCTCCTGGTTCAGAGTTGTCTGCATACAGTTTTACTAATTTGCTTGTATGAAAAAACGTATGAGATCTTTGCAACTGTCAATAAGATCGAAAACATCTGGGGCACTATCATGGAACTTGTAGAAAGGAGCAGATTTGACCCCGCTGCTCGTGGTGGTCGTTTTCGTCAGCACAATCGTCAAGATTGTAGCTATCTTGTGATCAGCGCAAGGATGCCAACGATAGACACTTCTAATACCCTCAACCCCAGACATGTTGGAACCGCTGTCTGAGCAAACATAGCACAACTCAGGGTCGTTGCAGCCAAATTCTGCAAGACATTCCCGAAAAGCTTTCAAACAAGGGGGGATGTGTGCGACTCATCATAAAATGCTTTCACCTAAAGAGTTCTGTCAAGCAGTGCAAAACTTTTATCAATCAAATGAATAGTGACGAATATGAACGAATTCTTTCTCATTGAATCTGTCCAAAGATCGACAGTGAAACCAGCCCAGACCCTGTCCTCAAAATGATCCAGGACGATCTCTTTGACAAGCTTCCTAATTGCTACAGCGGATGTCATTATCTCATTTTTCACAGTATTTGCCGCTGACAACAATCTATCTGCCTTCATCCCTCTACTGCTGGCAACACCTATATCAAGAATTGTTTGAGCAACACTCTGAAATCTAGAATCACAGACCATGGAGAATGGTCTGAGATCATCGCAACACATTGCAGCAACGGTATTGGTTACTTTTTTTTTTTGTGCGGTTGTCGGTTCCACGGTCGTTGCGAAAAGGCTCATGGCCCCTGCATCTGTGTTTTCTACTCGGCACTTGTGGTTATTCAAAGAGCTTGTCTCGTTGGCTGTCGTAAATGCATATACGCTAAAGCACTTCCTACAACCTACATACCCATTGCCGTGCATTTTCAAAGGTGCCCCATTACGTACATAAACATGAGCAAACATTTTTCAACAAGGTATTCTGCTCACTTTCTCTTTCTTGAGAATGTAATTACAAGCATCCCCTCCTTTCCTTAATCTGTTCTCAATCGTCTTTTCCAATTTTGACAGCTCAGGATTGGAAGACGAGCTATTTTTATCAGCTGAGTCGGTAAGGACATCGGTCTGCCCAATCAGCTTGTCATGGGGTGCATGATCCAAATCATTTTGACTTGATGTTGCACAACTCCCTTTCGTGTTCATTTTCGAAAGCACAAGCAAAATGTCTCAAAGCAATAGACACAGAAACAAATCACTCAAAAGAAGTATCATTCACCTAACAAAAAAAATTAAGTTGCTTGCAGCATAGACACAGAAGCTAATCACTCAAAAGAGAGAACAAAGATTTACTGAATCAAAGATGCTTGTTACAACATTGCCTCAGACTAAATAAGACTTGAGACAATAGTATAACTCGTTAAATAAAATGAGGCTCAATATACTGAAGTCCAACTGGAGTCAGTGATGAGCTTCCCTACGTCCAACCCTGCAAAATAAAACATTGCACCAACGAAAGAAAATCCTGGATTAGTTGATTTAATATGATATCAATATTAAATCAAACTCAGTTGAGCAAAAGAAGATGACGAACTGCAATATACACATTCATATGTACATCAACGAAAACTTTTCTTTTTTTTTTAAACCATTTTTATAATATTGAAAAACACTATCTTAACCAAAACACACTTTTCCATCATTATCACTGTATGTACAGCTAGGCTACCAGTCGGGCCGCCCGGATCCTGGGTGGCCAGCCCATGCAAGGACCAGTGAAGGTCCCAGGAAAAAAAAAAAAAAAAAAAAAAAAAAAAAAAAAAAAACTAAACCATGTTATGCAGAAAAATAAACTGAACAACTTTTGCCTCAAGGTCACATCGAAATTCTTTATCAAATTTAAAAAAAAAAAAAAAAAAATTAAAATATATTATTTTTATTTTTTTTGGCTCGTCCGGGCAAGTGACCACGGGACACTCTGGTAGCCTAGATCTACAGCGAAATTTGCCCCAAACACAACAGTCATGACTGCGAGTTGTATTCGGGTGACGCCGAGATGGTAGCTCATCTCGTGCACATAAAAACTGTTCCGATTTTGTTCATCCTATAGATGGACATAGCCTCTTTTTATCTCTCTGCGTGCATGGCTGGAAAACTCTCTCTCTCTCTCTCTCTCTCTCTCTCTCTCTCACACACACACACACACACACACACACACACACAAGTGCACACACACACACGTGTAGTAGTGTATCTTTCCATGTTCTAGGGAAAGATTCATTCGATTTTGCTCATCCTATCTATGAAAGTGGTTTGGGGCCAGCCATGGGGTTGGAGAGTTACGTGTTGGCCAGTGCGGTGCTCATCCTATCAAAGAAAAATGAAGAGTTGTCCAGAGCTTCAAGGGATGTATCTTTCCACATTAGAGCGGAAGATACATTCTATCTTTCTACGTTCTTGAGGAAGAATGAACAATCTACCCCAAAGAACCTTCCGTTGTAACGTGGAAACATACATCCATGAAAGATAAAGTTGGATGACAGCCAGGAAGATGAGATCACAAACCAGATAGAAGTAAAGCAAAGGGAAGTGGGCTGGAGAGCGGACGTGTGGCAAACAACAAAGCAAAAACACAAGTAACAAACCAGGACGACAGTCCAGCAAGTAGGAAGGCAATTGGCGAGGCACTCAAGCAAATAGCAACGCAAGACAAGCAAACAGCAAGGCATGCAAGCAAATAGCGCATGCAAGCTAATAGCAAGGCGACCAAGTAAGAGCCAGATCCCGCTGGAAAAGTGGATTTGAGTAAGTGTCTGAATGTGGACGTGTTCCACGCAGAGATGCAGAAAAGCAGATCAATCACAATCTTTTGCACATCTCCACAAAAACATCTAGATTCAAACACTTATTCCAATCCTCTTTGCCAATGGGATCTCGCCCTAAGCATCAACAAGACAAGCAAGTGGGCAGAGTAACGAACCAGCAGGGAGGCAAGCAAGTTGGCAAGAAGGGAAAAAAAAGGAAAGCTGGTTGAGGACTCTGTCACGCATCATGTTGTTGACGACTCCGTCACGTGCCGTGGTTGTCACTGGTTGGTTGCTGCCACATTTTACGAAGTTTTGTATGTCATTGATTGCTGCTACGTGTCATGATGTGCAAGTACGTGTCATGATGTGCAAGACTCTTTCCCATGACGTGGAAGGCAAGAAAGGTAGTCGATAACCTTTTTTTTCTTTTTTTAAGTAGTCGATAACTTTTGTGGATGTACCTATCCACATCCTACTGAAAGATACATTCATTCTACCTGAATATAACTTCTGCTAGAATGTGGAAAGATACACATGTAGCTCAACAAGCCTAAAAGAAAGGATGGGGGAGCGTGAAAAAAAAAAGGTTTGCTACCTCGTCTTCTTCTGTGTTTGTGCCATAGACGGGATATAATCTGTCACGGCTACAGCTTACGTCTATAAACAATCGCTCACTTGTAGATAGGTAGTCGAGAGTCATTCCCCTTTCCGGTTCCTCGCCCCCTTCACTCCCCCCCTCCCCCGTAGCGAGGGGGTTTCTGTCGAACTTGGGTATTATGTTCGTTGTCTTTCACCTATTTCTTCTATCTCATTCTACTTCCTGCCTAGGTTGATTTCTCTCTCTCTCTCTCTCTCTATCTCTCTTTTTTTTTTGCAGCTCGTTTCCCCTGTTTCGTAGTCTTTTCTCGCAGCGGGATGGAAGTCGCTTTTGTCTTGCTTTCCTTAATCGTCTTCCTTGTCCTCTATTATATGGTGCACTCAGATTGCTGCATCATTCTATCTCCTCGTCCGTGAATTCGTACTTCTTTTGTGATGAGTGAGATCACCTACTACTACAAGAAAGCGGGCAGGCTCGCATTTTCTTTTGTTGTTTATTATAAAAAAAAAAAAAAAAAAGTTGTCAATAACTTTCGGGAATGTATCTTTCCACGTTCTAGTGGAAGAAGCAGCATACAGGTCTAATGTTTCTTCGGCTAAAATGTGTAAAGATACATTCCCCAAAGTTATTGACAATCTTTTTTTTTTTTTCAGACTCCCCCATCCTTTCTTTTGCGCTTGTTTAGCCACGTGTGTATGTTTCCACTGTGCCTCAACGTACATTTCGCTAGAATGTGGAAAGATACATCCGTGAAAGATGTGTGGAAAGATACATCCGTGAGAGATGTGTGGAAAGATACAGACTTCCCGTTGTGCTCCAGCCTCCCGTTGTTCCGTCCCTGTCGTGCTGCTGAGATTTTCTTCTCGTCGTGCTCTCTTCATGCCTTTCCCGTCTCTCTCTCTCTCTCTCTCTCTCTCTCTCTCTCTCTCTCTCTCTCTCTCTCTCTCTCTCTCATGCACGCACAATCTTTCTCCAACCCTTGCGTGTGCGCAACACTGGAGCAGCCTCCTCTCTCTCTCTCTCTCTCTCTCTCTCTCTCTCTCTCTCTCTCTCTCTCTCTCTCTNCCTCTCTCTCTCTCTCTCTCTCTCTCTCTCTCTCTCTCTCTCTCTCTCTCTCTCTCTCTGTGTGTGTGTGTGTGTGTGCTAGTGTGCAAGTGTGTGCTCTTTGTCTGTCTGCTACCCATCATGGCGGTTGAAAACCCCACGGCCGAGACAGGGAGCCCGACCAATTACGACGGAGAGCATGCCGTTGGGGAATAACATCATGATGATGGATGAGGTCACCAGAAGTATGGCTACGAGGAAGGCGATCACTAAGTTCGGTATAACACATAATATCGGGACCCTCACCCCCCCCCACACAATACTGGGATTATACAAGCAGTAGCACGTAAATGGGGGCCACAAGCACGATCCCAAGGAAGAATATGAATAGCATCAACACATTCACGATGACGATCATTCAGTCGAGTGCACCAACCAGTCCAGCAAATAGCGGCTCTTCCCCACCATTAACCGAATATGAGGAATGAGAATGAATCTTCCGCAGGAATCATAGGAAGGTACACCACGACGTTCAATCATATAGAAAAGAGGTGTGAGTATGGATCAAGGAGTTGTAAGATGCAGATGCCGCCACACGCTCGTTAGAGAGAGGTCACTTCCACCGATAGGATGAGTAAAATCCGAATGAATCTTCCACCAGGACGTGGAAGTATACGTTGCTTTTTAATCGTTCCTTCCTCGTGCAGTCTTTCACAATCACCCCGGCCAAAATACAAACTTATTGGCAAAACTAACACTGACGTCATACTAGCATCGCTAAAAACTATCAACTTATCATTTTACTTTGCCTGATTCTACAAGGCATCGAACGAGATATCGATGTTTTTGTTCCTCGCCACATCCTCTTTCCCGTCACCTTCACGCATTATCTTTCTCCTCTATCTCCTATCCTACTAACCCAACAACCAAACTAACCCTGCCATGCAACTCGCTTGGGGCTAAAACCCCGAAATCGCCTCCTCCCTCGATCAATTCCAGTAAGAATCGAGCGAGCTATGTTTCATTGGTTACGCCCCACTCATCACCCCACCATCTATGTCTTCTCCGAATGCACCTGGCGCCAATCCCGTTCAGGTTCATTCACCCTTTTTTCACTCGCATCTCCGATTGATGTCAACTGTGCGCTAACCCAAACACCACTAACGGTGTTAAATGATACAAGCAGCAGGACGATGATCATGGAAGTCGAAATCCGCCAAGGAGCGTGTAGCAACTCACCTGCCGAATTTATCAGCCCCGACAAATGGATGGCGCTGAGGCGCGCGACCTATGCACAGCAGTCGGGGCGACTCCGACACCTCGACGAGTAGGAAGGCGCAAGGCTTGCTGCGCAGCCTGCAGCCGTGAGCCTAGTGAAGCGGGTCCCGGTGCATATCTTGGTGGTAGACTGGTAGTAGTAAATATTCACATGAGAAGTTTGAAGACCGAAGTGGAGAGTAGGAAGGCGTAAGGCTTGCTGTGCAGCCTGTAGCCGTGAGCCTAGTGAAGCGGGTCCCGGTGCATATCTTGGTGGTAGACTGGTAGTAGTAAATATTCACATGAGAAGTTTGAAGACCGAAGTGGAGACTGGTTCCATGCGAACTGCCGCTAGGAAAGCTTGCTGCACAACCAACAATGCAGCGGCCTCCCCACTGATGACCAACCCTTGAGACCCGCTATGCCAAGGACACATTTCCCCGTCTGTGGGGTCTCAACGGGCATGCTCACATTCAAACCTCTTTCAACAGATGGTAAGTGGCGGACTGTACACTGGCAACGACCCCCACCACCCTCACGCTGCAGCCCCACAGGCTCGCTCGGAATGTTCTCCAATCCGCTTCCACTTTAGGCTATCGACCCTCTCCAAATGGGAAGCAAGGGAAGCCACGACCACGAACCCCACCACTCTCACGAACGTTGACCTCTTCGGTCTGTGTTTCAATGCCGGTAGGATAAAAGAATTTTGTCATCACCCCGATCATGCAGGAGTTTCAATGGGCCCACAAAACGAGGCGCATGCTCAAGGTCTTCGAATGCCGGATCGGCTACTCACGTCCAGTGACGTAGCGACTGAGCCAAACCCGTTGGTCCTGACGTAGGCCTCGGAACCAATTATCAGCAAAGGCGGACGTGGCAATAAAAAATAAATAAAAATAAAAGGCAATGTCTCCTAATAAGACTTATATCACGACTTATAAAAAAGCAAACTAGACTCTTATCCCTCTGAAATCCCGTGGGAGTATCTGAGGTGGCCATACCCCCTCCAGCCTTACCCTTTAGTGAGACGTGGACCCGCTGCAAGGTTGCGCCGGTCAGCAGCCAATACTAGAGATTGCACCCCATTGATGTTAAAAACTACCATTTAGCTGGACATCATCGCGAATGTTTTAAGATAGCATCATAGTAGTTCAATGGTGTGCCGCATTAAACTCGGACCTACTGCGGGACTACTCATAGGTTCGATTGACTCCAATGCATTTATCAGCTCCCTATGGAATAACATAGAAGGCATAGCGTCCTTTCCAAAGATAAAAATTCACCACCAGATTTACAAGATCGTGGCCTCCCACTTAATCTGAGCAAAGTAGGTCACACTTTTTTTTTTTTTTTTTTTTTTTTTTTAAGTCGAGGGTGCTGTAAAGGCCAAGGATCAGACCCGTTGTGATTCCCGAGCCCAATTGCATCTCTTTACCTGTTATGTTAATTTTTGTGCCCATGTCCACCATCGTAGTACACTTCGATCCCTTCACCATCAAATCTACCATCCCACACGCCACACACTTTCAGTCCATCTTGGTCCCCGTTTCTGCCCACTCTGCTTCTCTCAGCAGAATCGTACTCAAGTGGACGTTCCACACCAGCCCTTTTGGCAATCGCCCTTTCAATCCATCACGAAGTCCTGGAGCGGACGTTGGGATATCTTTTAGGTTCATAAGGTCAATATGACCTTCCAACAACTTGTCCATCATTCTTTCCACGTCAAATGCCTCTTCCAGCCGAACAGCGCACTTCTTCTTCTTCGATGCGCTATCACACAGAATCGGTTCAATCTCCTCTTGAACTCCTTTTTTCTTAGCCCTTTGCTCCGCTCACCTGTCCTCTTCTTGGCAGAGCCTCTCGTCCTCCTCGTGTTCATCATCACGCCCCTCCGAATCTCTACGGCTTCTTCTCTTCGTTTGTCTAGGCTCCTTTCGAGGAGGCGCTTGGTTGGGGCCTGCCTTGTTCTGGGTCCTGGTCCGGACCACTTATGGCACCCTTCCATGCGAAGTTAGTCGTCTGAAGGTCATTCCTGACCAAGGCATTCTACCCATCATCGCAACCCCAGAATACCCTTGCTGTGCCGATATTGACTTAGGGCCAGATACATAGAGAAAAACCTTGGGCAGTTCGGCCTTCCACGCTTTCACTTCCTCACACATCTCTACCAACTTCTACTGGTATCTTCCCATTTTCCCCAACAAATCTTCCATTCTGCCAAGGATGGTTGATGTGGGCTCCATCTCTTCCATATCCTCGCCATCTAACTCAAGGACTATAGGCTCTTCCATAATACTTCCAGCTCGTACCCTCTTCGTGATCTCCTCACCATCCTCTATCTCTTTCACTCTTACGGATGGTCCTTCCTTTTCCTGCCATTACCTGAACATTCTTGGTGGCACGGGCTGCTCTTCTGCTCGCCTAAGGGTCTCCTTCCTCGTTCCACCAAGAATCTTTGGGTCGATGTAGTTCCCAAAGTTATCATATATATCACCGCCCATGTTCGAGTAAATCAGCCCATCATTCTCATTTTTCCGTTGTAATTGCCAAAAGCGCAAGATATGGCCTATTTGGGTGCAATGCCTACAAGTGGTGTTCCGCCAATCAAAACGTGCTCGTCCGTACCCGTGGTTTTCTTCCTGACCATCCTGGCCTCCTTAGCCTTGACCATCCTGGCCATTCCACCTGCCGCCTCGGCCACCACCATTCCGGCCTCGTCCTCGGCCTCCGCCGTCACCTCGTCCTCTTTGGCCTCTGCCCCCATTCCCTTGGTTACCTTGTTCCTGGTTCCCACCTCCTTCCACACTAGCTTGCAATACTTGTTGTGCGGGTGCCTGAGGTGGGCCCATGGGTTGGGTCTGGGCTGTAGGGAAGCTTGGCGGCATCATACTCATTTGGGACCCAGAATAACGTACCACCAGGCTAGCCGGAACCTCCACTTGCTCGCCATGGCACATAGGGATTATACACAGGTCAGAGCCCCATTGGACCATAAGATGGTCACTGCCCATATGAGTGCAGCCCCACTTGTGAAGGCCCCGCCTTCCCGATCCTTGCCCGCCTTGCATCAAATTGCACTGCTTTCGCTGCGCCTTAGTAAGATGTTGGGGTCCTGACTCCTCATCGTTATAGTCCTCATGCGCGGCCCCCTCCACAATTGTCTATTTTCCTTTTCCCTGGACAGTGATCACCACTTTCCTTTGCACCACGTGGTTTTTTCCATATCCTAGTAGGGCAAGCACATCCGTAATAATCCGCTTTACTTCCAGGGTTCCAATGGCAACCACATCACACTCCTTCCACTTTCGTCTTTGTTGGCGCATTTGGAATTGATAAACCTGATCTATAGCACTCTCCTCTATGCCTCGTGCTATCGTGGCCCATGTAAGCTTCTCTCCAACTCCACCACGACTAGTCAGCTCCAGGGCTTCCGAGGCTGAGAAAAGTCCGAGAAAGATAGCACATTGCGCGTCCTCTTAAATTATCGAAACCTTTTTAGCCTTGTTTTAAACTTGAGCATCCAGGGCACGAACTATCGTATAATCATTGCAATTCATGGCCTCCAAATCCACGACAGTCAGCAAACCATCCCCCAGCTTGAATCTTTGTTGCATCTCATCCTTTAAGTGCGTCCAACTCTCGTGTGCGCCAGCTATAACCCTGTTTATGTCTGGATGAAGTTCGTACTACACATGCTTCAATACGCGCTTGAATTTTGTGGTTTCCAACAAACCCACCATAGCTTGCTCAATCACTTTTAACCAATTGAAACCTCGTTCACCCCTGAACAGAAAGGTGTCGACTCTGGGGATATGTCCCCGTGCCACGTCTCTCCGATCCAGGGCCTCAACCAAGTCGTTGATGGTCATTCATTCTTTCACACCATCAACCTCTTTGCCTTCCAGCATCCTGACCTAATCCTAAACTGTTTCTGCTGAGAATAAGAAAAACTCGCATCCAACAAACCTTCTACTACTTTTTTTTACCCATTATTTCCTATCAACCCCGTTATCCTCATTTTCTATTCACTTTTGTTGTGCGGGCGTAAGCGTGCTGGTATCACCACACTCTAACCTGACCACATTAGACAGGGTTCGCCCTTCACGTCAATTTTCACACATTTGGGTCTTAGACAAATTGTAAGTTTTAGTCATTCTTATCTTTATACTGATCACGATGCACATCCAATCAAATCAAAAATTAATTAAAAAAAAAACAAGTAATAAAAAGTATCGTTTTTGCCTACATCATCAGCCTGACTATAACCGCGGTTCGATTTCTAAGGATCCCAGTATGCAATCGAGATCCCCGACAACGCCACCACTTGTCGAGTGCATCGGTCCCGCAGGAAGACCCTCCCGGTCGAGTCACGCAGGATTTCATTGAGGACTTTCTTACCGCGGTGCAATGGAGTTCTTTTACCGCTCTGGCCGAGTCCGCTAGCCATACCTCTTCCGATCCCCTACGATAGGATAGGGCCACGCGAGGTTCAACTCACTTCCGCCCAAGGGGTTGTCACCATCTTTGAATGGGCATATCCAGACCAAGGTATTGAACCACGTGCAAAAGCTAATCAGTTGCAATTGCAGAGTGGGCCAAGCCAACGGTGTTTCCCGTACGTTGTAACATAGGGGGTATGCGTGGCCTCACGCCTTTATCGAACCCGTACGAGAATCGACATATTGGGGGGTTGAAGTCCCAAGCACGACTCGTCGCTGGTCGACTAGACTGCATCCTTTTTACCACGCATTACACCACATCAAAAACCAATGAATCTTGTTACTCACACAAACAAAATATTCCTAGTCCCTTTAGTATCCAACTCATAACCTTCAACACAAAACTGGTTGAGCGTCACGTAGAAGACTCATAATAAATATAACGTGGATGCAGACTTACTCATATCGACTAGCCATGCATACATACGCAAGCAGTCGCAACGATGGAGTACTATGTAGTACTCATAATCGCGTGGTCCTCAATGGTCTCAAAGATCGCATTCGACACTTAAGTGTCGGTTGCCATGCGCCTTGAGTGGTTAATTTCTCGACGCTAGACAACCGCCAAGGCGGTTGAGAAGCACACCCTCTTCTAAACCCTGCGGAGAGCGGGTGGTAGACAAGTTCTGATCTGTCGTGGTAGTCAAAGCTTATGGCCTTGGAGGTGAGCTCCATCATCCAAGCCTAAACAAATGTCAAGGGGTTTGGCTTTGACAACTACCACAGACTTCAACGTCCAACTATAATAATTATAAAAAGCAGAAGGTAAAGGGGTCTCTCTATCCTCCGAGTCTGAAAAAGGAATCAGCCTAACCCTTACACACAATCGTGGTAGGTCGCACGGATATATATACATATAGATATATATGGGGGGGGGCGGGGAGCTCCCTTCAACCATATATGTGTGATCGTAGACTGTCAAATCCAGAGTCCGAACCACAAACATATCTGCAATCATATAAAGGATTCAACCAAAAGTCCACACGCTACACGGGGTCAACTTCAACAACTCTCTCCTTTCATACCCCTTGCTTTCGCCACACAAACCCCAACCTTTGACCAACCATACTGAATAAAATACTCAGTATCTCTGTTAAATGGTCATTCAATAAAGTCTGGGTGAAAACCCAACGACACAAATCAAACCACATGGGTTAAAACATTTACGTTAAGTGGCGAGAGTAAATTAAATTTGAGTCGTAAAAACCGATGAATCGGCAACCGACCAGTTATCAACAAGAACAGAAGATGATCCTCGTGGGATCAAGCTGAAACTAGTCCAATTTTAATCCAAACAATCAAAGAGGACATGTAACACAACACAAACCAATGCCCACGGCTAGACTATAAATGTGTGGAGAATGAACCCCCATATCATACTTCACTCAAAACCATCTCATAACTATGTCTAAACAAATCTCTATGCAAGTGCCCAGAGAAGGGAAGACTTTTGACATCATCTGATCGCTAAAATCTTCTGTATCAAAATATAGTCTTAATTCCTTTAAACTAAGAAAATTTTAGCAGTGCTTCCCGTAGGAAAAAACCCTTTTCAGAATTTATACTCACTCAAATATGAAAACTCAAATAGTCCTCAACTCTAGAGGTCAAATTAGGTCTAACTCCCTTAATTAATAGAAAATTGGGCAGCACTCCCCCCCAAAAAATAAATTTTATTTATTTATACTAAGTCAGATAAGAATTCGAAATAAACCTTGAGTTCTTACTTAATAAAAATATCGACAACACTCCTTTAGAGAAATGTCATTTTTAAATTTATACAAAGTTAAATACAAAATTTGAAAGTGATTATGTCTTCCCAAAGTCATACTTTGACTAACCCCCTTAATTAGTAAAAAATTGAGCAGCATTTTCCCAAGAAAAGAAGGTTTGTCACATTTTTACTAAGCCAGATATCAAACTTAGACAAAGTTGAACTTTGAAGAGTGAAAATTTGAGTAACCCATTGGTTTTGTAGAAAGTTTGACTGCGCTTTCTGTAAAGAAAGTAGCTTTTCAAAATTTATAAAAAACTTAGTAAAATAAATAATCCAAAAAATGCGAGAATTGAACTAAGTAAAAAAAAAAAGTTAGCTCAGAAAATGTAGGAATTGAACCGACTCATACAATTCTAGCACTTAACAAACAACTAAAGACCATTAAACTTAGAAACAAATCTTAGACGCCCTGATATATTTCAGTACCCAAGTTATATATATTTTTCTTCCCTTGGTCTTTTACAGTAGCATAATACTTAACCATTCAACTTAGAAATAGAGTTCAGCCTGCCCATTCTCACTACCAATTAATATTCTCAATAAATATTTTTTTCATTATAATAAGTTATAATCAGACCATTCAACTTAGAAACGAAGTCTGACTAGTTTGTTCGAAAAGTATAGTAATAATATAGTATAGATAAAATTATTCCTTGATTCTAACATATGTGTGACTCAAGACCAAGCCATTCAACTTAGAAATTAAGTCCGGCCCTTCACTTGATCTCCCTCAGAATAAACAAAAGGTAGTTTGAGTCATTCAACTTACAAACAAAGTTAAAACCTCCTTTTTCAAAAACAACAAAGAAACATAAAGAGATTGGGTCATTCAACTCAGAAACAAAGTTCATTCTCACTTAGAAAATCTCAAAATAAACCAAGACGACCAAACCATTCAACTTAGAAACAAAGTTTGGTCCCTAAAAATGCAATCGCAAGCAACCCTTGCAAGTCAGAGCAACCGGACCATCAAACTTAGGAACACAGTATGATCCTTCGGCAATCAAAATAAACATAGCACTTGAGCATTAAACTTAGAAACTAAGCCCAACCTTTGGTTGACCCAGACAATCGCAAGCAAATCACCTTCCTCCCGTCTTCCCCCGATTCACAACCCTTTTTCAATTTGAATCCAGACAAGCAACCAAAATGAAACTGGGATTGCACACGCATTCTCTTACTCAAATATGATTCAGGTCCAGAAAGTCAAACATAAATTCAATACGGATGCATGCAGTATACTTAGTCAAAATGTAGCAAGATGTATCGATAAAGGTTTTAACTCGATTTATAGAAGGGGTTAAATATTCTCTCTCACTTTTTTGTCTCCAGAACCTCGTCTAGGTTCCGACAGAGCTCCTGCAATCGGTGGGGCAAACATCCCACGGAGGCCTTCGCATGGATTACGGGTTGCAAGCTCGCCTGCCGCCTACCTCTCCGAACCAATAGGCCAGACTTTGAATAAGAAGAGCAGAAGATAGAATCTTTTAGTCTCTCGGATAATGGAAAGGTGCACTCAAACTCGCATGAGGGGGTCTTTATCCTCGTGAGGGTCCCGCAATGACGACCAAAACGCACTGCAACACGGGCAACTAAAGCCAAACCATCACTGTTGATTCCTTGATGACCTTCCAATTCGCAGCAAAGAGTTCCTTATTCAATCTTGATCACTCCCCCAATGCAGAATCCGTTGGCGTAGTCGGGTTCATGACCCCTCTGAACCCCTGGCTCGACTCCCCCAAAAGCCCGATCAAGGTCATGGCCAACCACGTATCTAACCAACGGCTGGAGTCGTGATACTTCAATCTCATAGACTGAACGGTGTACCGGTCAGCAAGCGGCCTACCGGCAGCTGCTTCAACCAACACAATGAGCAACGCGCCAATCTGCAACTCCTGCAGTTGGACTCACTCTACTTCGATTCCCCATACTTAGTCAAGGGGAAAGGAAAGCCAAGGTACGTATACTGGCTTAAAGGACACGACCCCCGTAAAGAAAATAATGGTAGCAACTAGTCAAGATACGTAGTGACAAGCCACATCGTACCTCTCAACAGATAATGAACTTGTCACTAAATCACGGGCAGATACATTGTCAAACCTTACACGAACAGCATATTATTCCTCGTCGTAGCTCGACATCCGGTTCATCACGCAGTGCTTCCACCGAGTTAAGTACCTACTCTCTTTTTCACCATTGAACCTATCATCACCTTCGAATCGGCCATGCACTAATCTCCTCACTTCGTCCAGGTTCCGTCAGTCCTTGCTTTTACATCTCTCTCAACTCTCTTTACCCTCCTTCTTGAGTCCTTCGTCACTCTCACCGACTCTTCTCTTATGCGTGCTCCTCTATTTCTTACTATACTTTTTGTGCAAGGTCCACCGCTACCCGCTGCACTGTGGCGCTCACTCTATGTTGGCTAAGAAAGAGTTATTCACTAGAACATGAGAAGGTACGCGTCTGGCTACGACGACAATCATCGCGATCACTAACCATCAGCTACAACTTACAACTAATAGTTTGTTCTTCACACATAGCAAGGTCGAGGTCGCGATGAGGGCCTCATAGCGTTGCCGGGGTAAATACCATGACAAGGGTATTTGTCGGGGTTTTTCAATGACGGACGCTGTCCAACTCTTTCGTTGGATTGAAAAACTTGATGAGACTAACATTACCAAAAGTTTCTTCAGACCAGACCTGTGACTGAGAGACAAAGTTTTCGAGCTTTAGTTCGGACACATGTAATGTCCGAGAGTAGCAACAATAACTGGACGTGCTTTGCTTTTGTCGAAGTCGCAGAGGCGTGCATGCATGGAAGTGGTAGAGCTACACCTATTCTACCTAAAATAATGTCGCGCGGTTACTAAGCCGCGTGATTCAGGGCCTAAGAAAGCTAAAAGGAATGGACGTCGGGTATATGACGTGGCGCGGGAGAGAATGGTTACTTATTTTTGGGCTGTGAAATTTAACTCCGCGTCGGCGCCCGGAGCCGATTACATTGACTAAAAGGATGCCTTATCGGGTCGTCGGGCTGAGCTCCAACTGGTTAGGTGGTGTGGTGTCGGCATTGAATGGGGGGAGGTGCAGACGGTGGTATGTTGGTTGTGTGACAGCGTTTTCCAGTGGGCACAACCCTTCATATTGAAGGACTGCTCCTATTGAGTGTGAAATAGGAGCTAGCCCAGTAGGATGACATGCCAGACTCTCACCCAATAGGTATTGGGATCGAATATGATGTACTGCACCACTGGGCTAGCTCCTTTTGGAGCTGGCCGTCGTAAGGCATTCGGCGCAGCCGATCCCGTCTGTGCGATCATGAGATAACGCGGCTGAGATCAGCCGCGCAGAGTTGCATGGCCATTGCAGACGGGCGGCTGACCGTGGTTGGGGCAGGCTTAGTCTGCAGAGCCGAGATGGACAGCCTACGGGGTGTGTTAAGCTCTTCTTATAGAAGAGTTGCTCCTACAACTGTAGTAGGAGCTAGCCCAGTTGGTAAGCACATGAGACTCTCACCCCACTGGTATGGGGATCATGCCCTGGGCTAGCTCCATTTTGGGGCAGCCGGGGGGACACACAGGCTCAGGCACGGCGAATCTCGGTCGCGTGATCGTTAAAATTGCAGCTGAGATCCGCACGCGCAGTTCAACATGGTCCCTGCGTAAGAATGATATGCAAATACTAGAATGTAGTCCCCTCTAGGATTCGAACTTGAGTCTGCATCACTGAAATCGTGGCTTTTCAGCCACATGACGACGTGACCGTTGGCTAGGCCAACGGCTCATAGGGAAAAAGAAAAAGAAAAAAAAGAAAAAAAAAAAAAAAAAAAAAAACTACGTTGAACGTGGAGCGCCACTTAGCGCCATAAGAAGTGATTGGGGCGCTTCAGCCCCAGTGCACAAAACAGTCACCCGTGAAAACGGGCGGCCGTTTTTCTACAGTGAGGTAAGGGTTGTTTTTTTCTCTTATTTTTTTTGTTTTCTTTTTTTCTGTTCTTTTCTAGGCTACCAGCCGGGCCGCCCGGGTCCCGGGTAGCCAGCCCGTGCAAGGATCAGGGAAGGTCCCCAGCCAAAAAAAAAAAAAAAAAAAAATCCAAAAACTCCAAAAAAAAACTATGTTATGCAGAAAAATAAACTGAACAACTTTTTCCTCAGGGTCACATCGAAATTCTGCACCAAATTTATAATAAAAAATAAAAATTTTAGTTTTTATTTTTACTTGTATTTTTTAATTGTTTTTGGTCCGGTCGGGTAAGTGACCCCGGGCCACTCTGGTAGCCTAGGTTCTTTTCTTTTTTTTTTAGATTTTCCTTAGATTTTATTCTTTTAGATTCTTGTTAGATTTTTGTTAGATTTTTGTTAGATTTATTTTTGGGTTTTTTTCTTCTTTTCGATTTTTGTTTTTCTTTTCGTAATTTTACTAAAGGAACCCATTCGTTTTCGACGAACGGGCTGATTCCTGCATCTGCAGTATGAGTAAGTCGAATGAATTTTCCCCTATAAAGGAGAACTATACACTAAGAGAGAGAGAGAGAGAGAGAGAGAGAGAGAGAGAGAGAGAGAGAGAGAGAGAGAGAGAGAGAGAGTCTTACCTAGCAGAGGAACGATACAGCGGCTGAACAGGTAAGTCTCCTAACTTGGAACGAGTCGTTGAGTACTCCCATCGAACTGTTGAGCCTGCCGAGAGGGCAGGGAAAAATACGTCGCCATCTCATCAAAGTTCCCCCCCCTCTTGGCCTACAGGCAAAGCTCTGCACCCGTTCACTTAAAAATCGGGTTCCTGACCCGCGCCTGTACCTGGCGCCACTGGCACCCGAGTACGCTTGCGAGGGGCAGGGGAAAGTGGACTTGTTCAGCTTGACTCTAGGTTGCCCCTATGAAATGACTGAGGAGGGGAGGGAGCCTGTTCGTTTCAAACGATTGGCTGCCCCTCCCAGGGAAATGAGGGGGTAAAAGGAAAAAGAAAAGAAAAGTATGGAAGGGGAGAAAAAGTAACGATCGCGAATGTGGCTGCGCCCGCGGAACAGGTGCAGCCCCCTGAAACTTCTAAGGGCTGATGGGGCTGCGCCTGTTCAGTTGAACATGCAGTCCTGAATTGGTTGTGTACAACCATTTCCAGGAGCACCTGGCCTGGAAAACGACCAGGTACTCCTGCAATTTGATGACCCTGGTTCCCCTTGGGGAAAACCAAGGCACAAGGCTCATGACCATTGATTTAGATAAAGGGTCAGGAGCACTGATAAATTTTGCCTGGTTGTGGGCAAAGCAGCTGCCCACAGCCATCAGCTGGCTATAAAAGTCAGCACTCCACCCAACAGCCTCACACTTGTGGCAGTGCTGCTGGGCCATTCACTTGAGTGAATGCTGGTTGGCTGCTACTGTGGGGTGGTGCTGCCGGTAGAGCTGCTGCTGGAGGGAGAATGGAGGTCTGCAGAGAAGTGGAAGAGGAGAAGGGAGGCAGCCATAGCTGAGGGCTAGGGGCTTTGCCCCACCCTTGTGTGTGTGTTGTGTGTGTGAGTTGGTGTTGCGCCGGTAAGGTTGCGTCAGGGGTCCAGACGGTGCGGCAGGCGGCACCTATTTTAGTAGGGTTGTGTTGCTGAACTGTTGCTGCGGCATCAAGACCTTCCTAAGGGAAGGTGTTGCCGAACTGCTGACGTGGCGTCAAGATCTTTCTAAGGGAAGGTGTTGCCAGATTTGTTGCGCGGCGCCAATGGTTTTTTTAGTGTGAGTGTGAGGAGGTGTTGTTCGATCAGCGGCACGACAACGGTAGTGTATCCGGTGGGGCTACGGTGCCGAAATTTTGACTAGGCGGCAGTTTTTTTTAAGGGAAAGTACTGTCCGTTTGCACGTACGGCAACGGCGGCAATGCTACCGGAATTTTACAGCGAGGTGGAGCCATTTTTGTTTTGCTGTGTGATTAGGCTGTGATGCCGCACGGCAACATGGTACCAGTTTTAACGGCGCAACAAGCAATGGTCCACCATTATTTTTTTGGTGCGGCGACCATGGTGGATCCCAGTATGGCCTGGAGGTTGGGCTGGCATTGGTGCACAATGGGGACCGTGCGACGGTGGTGCTTGGATTGACGACATGAAGAGATCGCAGAGTGAGTGTACGCGACACTGGTTGTTAAAGTTGCTGCGCTTGCGGCTTGCGCCGGAAGGACATCTTTATTTTTTAGGCCCGTGGCACATGCGGTTTTGACCAGGGCCACCTTTCTTTTTTTGCGGCACGCAGTGCGAGTGGTTTTGAGTTCTGGATTATCTGATATTGTGGGCGATGGTATGAGACTACATTGGGATCATTTAGGCTTAGTTTGGGACCAAGTGGGTCTGATCTTAAGATTGAGACAAGCATGTTGGGCTGGCTATTGTGAGTGGACGTGTTGAGAGGGAGTGCGAAATGTGATTCAGGAGAAAGGTCACAACTTGTGAGTTGTGTGCCGCATATTTTTCTACGGCGGTCTTTTTTTCTCGATTAATATGTTACTCGACTTTCTTGAGTGAGTCGATTCAAACTTCACTCAAAGTCGGTTGAATGACTCAGGCTTTCTTTCACACCTGTGTGAACCCACACTTTGCTTGACCCCTGTTGTTTTGAACGTTTGAAAGGAAAGGTAGAGAAAGTTGTGCGAATCATGCATGTGAATAGGAAGGTCTGACGTGAGTCTGGGATTGTACTGTTTTCTTTTGAACTTGTTTTCTATGCATGTTGTGCAAGTAGGAAAAAGGATGCTTGCAAAGAAGGTTGATTTATGCCTATTATGAGAAGATGAAAAAATTATCTTCTTTCTACCTTTTACCTGCCTGATTGTTGAAAAGACTCGTTGTTTTGAAAAATATCGTTCAGCATGTGTCGTAGAATGAATACGATTGAAATAAAGCAGATGAGGTCAAATGAACTTGTTTTTTCAGTATTGATCCTTTTTATCCCGAATGACCTTAACTACTGTATCTGTCCAAATGATTCTCATTTTTTGTTTCCTCTGATTCTTTTCATCTAAGTTACTCTGAACTTATGAGGGAAAAAAACAAATGCAATCTACTTGGGGTGGAGATGTTTTCTCCCTAGGAAGAATCTGGGGCGGGGATTCGTTGCTTTAGGAACTGACCTTATTATCGACCCGGAGTGGACCGTTCTTCGAAGGGGTACTTGCCGATTCAATGGAGACGGCCCGACTTCTGAGATCCAAGTCTTATGCTCGAAGGAGGAGGAGGAGTACCCCAGACCGCTTCCTAAAGAGAAAGGCATGCAACACTTCAAACAATGCCCCTGATCAATAATCATTTGCTAAGTAGTTTCTCATCCAATAAGATTGACACAGTATGAAGACAAGTGTGTATTCCTAATCTTTGGTCGGTGATAGGATGGAATGAATAACTTTGGCAGCGCGTCTCATCAAGTCAAAATTAAGGCAACCGATTGCTTTGTCGGCTACATTAATGTTATTGTTGGTAGTCGAGTCCTTGTTGGCGGTTGTATGATTGTTTTATGATATTCGACCTGAGGCGGTTGGATTGTTTTTTATCTTATGTTGTTGAATGTATCAAATGATGATTTGGATTCTCCCAGTTATTACTTTGGATTGGATGTACATTCTTATCGGTTGTGGTCAACTCTTTTCGTGGTAATTATGTATAGTTGTTATAAATTTTGTTTGACTGTGTATCTAAGGGACTAGGATCGAGTTGGGTTTCATGCTTGGTTGAGACCGTCCTAGTCGACCGACGTTTGTTCCGCACCTAGAAGATCAGCGCCTTAGGGACGGGCGACGTTCGGGTTCGTTTAGCATTAACCAAGCGTATCTATTTTACAGCGAAGGACCAAACGTCTTTTGCTGACCTACCTCTTCAATTGCATCATGAAAGCCTTCGCACGTGGGTCAGTAACTCGGTAGGGATACGCCCCTAAGGGTGGTGACAACCCCTTCGGGAAGGCAAGCTTATGCCCCGCGGGAACCTATCCTATCGTAGGGGACCACAGAATGTACAACTGACACACCTGTCTAGAGTGGTGAAGGGATGACGCAACCGTGACCGTCTCGGCGGCTTGCGGGATTAGTTAGGCGTCATTCCCAAGTTGTCTCATAATTTTGTTTTCGTTAAACTCCTCCTTGACATGGTTGGGAGGGCTCTCGCTTTTACGAAGAAGGCGGGAGCCGATGCACTCGACAGCGTGCATCGCTAATAGGCTCCACCGAAATCAGGATGGTGGCCGCAAAGTAGTGAGCACCAACGATCACAATGACGATACAATCGGGATGGAGATCATGAAGGTCAGTAAGAACAGGGATGTCAAACATAAAGAAGGTCACTACGGTGACGAACCGTGCTATAGCTATGCGAAGATTTTTTACTACTCTTCAAGGCACTTCCCATAGTGGCGACACAACCCCCGTTCTTCATAGCCCAAATGCTAACGCCCAGATGCAAAATTTATTCCTTCCATTAGGTTCTCTACATCTAAAAACCTTTACATAACACTTTTGGTTGCTCAAATTTGATGAGATTCGAACGAGATTTCTGTTTTTTAATCTCGTTAAGTCCTCTCCTCTATTAATGGACTCTCCCGCGCGGCTTTTACTATTCGTAGCGGTCATACCACTTCACAACGCGAGAATCTAAACCCGCCAAATGCCTCGCAACGCCTGAAAACCCCCAAAAAGGATCTTCACTCGCACGTTTTCATTAAGGAACGCGCGATTATTGCTCCTACCATGACCATTTTCTCGATTCCTCCACACACCAATAGAAAAATTCCCACGAGAAATGAAAGTTGAAAAAGCATGTTAAAAAAAAAAATCCTTCATATTTATAAATTATTATTCCAATATTCGTCTAATTGTAAAATTTTCAATTTTATTTGATAAGTTTCCGTCTAAATATGAGTTTTCCCTTCTAACTACATCTATTTGTTAAAAATGGAATGAAAGTGTGGACGAGTTTATGAAATGTTTTAATTAAACTTTCATTCTACTACAACAAATATTTTCTAATTTAGATTGGATTAACCTATTTACGACTGAAAATTTATACTTAGAATGACAGTCTAATTAAAATATTTCATGAACTCATCCAGACTTTCATTCCATCTCTAGTATGCAGTTCAAATAACAAGGGATACCCCATTCTTGGAATGAAAGTTTTCAAGTAAGAAAGAAAATTTTAAAATTGGAATGACATTTTTTAAGATGGAATGAAAATTTAAAATTTAGAATGTAATTTTACTATAGAATGATTATTTAATTTTGGAAAATTTTTCTGTTGACACATTTTCTCTTCTAGCTCACTATCTACTAACCTATTGTCAAAACTAACTTGATCATTGTACTCGCCTATGGCTAAAACATTGGAAAGGCATTTTCTCCCTCTCGATTTCGATGAAAAACGAGTGAACTACGAATTCACTCCTCCGCCTTCATAGTCTTTTTTGCCATCTCCTTTCTCGAATGCACCTGAAGGCTGAAGGCTGAAGCAGAATCCAGCGAGGTTCAGTCCGCCCAAAATTTTCCTTTTCACAACAGTTACTTCACCCTATCTCCAGTTCGCTCTGTTGTCAGACCCATTTTTGTTGCTCTTCATTCCCCTTCGACCTCCTCTCTACATCGTCTTGTCCTTCTTGCTCATCACACTTCGTATTGAGGCGCTGAGTTTTATTGTTGCGCAGTAAGCCGTTTGGCACCTCCAACAGTCCCAAAGATCATCTCGAAGGGAGTCAGCTATTAGACGGTTCAATTTGTCTTTCACCCCCATAGCCCAAGTTCGATGAACGTCCTGCTTGGAAGTTATCGCCCCAGCCTCCAGCGCAATCTCCTCCGGCTCGCTTTAGTCCGGAGGAACTCACCACCGCCTCCGGCCCCCAATCGACAAGCTCCCATACGGACAGCCGGTCGCGGAGTCAAGGGCACGACGTACTACAAAGCCTAAGCATGAGTCTTGGTGGACTAGGCCCGGTACGGCTCACATCGGTAGTAGGAAATATTCAAATGAGAACTTTGAAGACCAAAGTGGAGAGGAGTTCTATGTACACAACCCAGACACACAATACCGTTGCGGACTCTTCCACGGTGCCTTGGGCCGCCCCACCCAAGCACAGGCCACTTCTTTTGGGTCCAAGCGGTCACACTCAAACCTCTTACAGTAGACTCGTGGTTGGTGGGCGGTACACCCGCAAAGGCACACACCACTCAGGTTTCTTCCGCCTCGTGGACCAGATCAGTCGCTAGCTTACACATCGCTGACCACCATCAGTCAGTGTTTCAGTAGTTTACAATCGCATCAACCGGACGAACACTCGTCGGTCCTGACACCGGCTGCGGACCTGGCACCGACACAAGTGTTGGTCCTAATAGGAAAAAAAAAAAAAAAAAAAAAAAAGCGAAAAGAAACCAAATAAAAATATAAGTAAAGGCAAAACGGGAGGAGCGGGAGGAACCTCTAGTCCCCTTTTCAGTCCTGCCTATCAGACCCACAGTTGTGGCAAATAATAAAACCAAAGGGGATAGTCATTGTCGTGCCCTCAACCGCTCGGTCTCTTCACAATACTCTGATATCCCTGCATCGTCGCCAGTTGGCCTCGATCCTTGAATCTCTCGGTTTAACGTCTGACGCCATAACTAATAGTGTTAGGCCCAAGGTTGGTTCTAGCACCAACGGTAACCTATATAAGCAGGTACCATAAAGCGCGTGGGTTTACTGAAACGTTTCAAATCCGCATCTCGGCCTATCAACTAATCCAACGGCCACCAAGCCTCCGCGTTCACCACGAGGCCACTCGTTCACTCACTCCCACGCTTACATTTACTCCCCTCATTATACAGAATGGTGTCACCGCTGACGTCGTCCTCCGCACATACGCGCATGTCGCGCTCAAGCATACTAATCAAAATAAAATATTATTTAAACCTAGTTTAATAATTAAAAAAAAAAAGTCCACAATCATGCCAACTTTACAATCATAAAAAAAAAAGAAGGATAATGTCCGCCTTAAACACTCTATTTCTTACTCAACCGTCCAGTCAGCGTAAACAAAAGGCACAACCGCGACTCGCGCGGAGTACTCAAATTTTAAACCAAACTTACTCTCTGTCACTTGCAACAACCAGGGCGGATACCGTTTTAAGGGTATTCACACCGCCAGCGTGTCAGCGAGGGAACGCGAGAGAAAGCGGGTCCTGTAGTTAAAAAGTTCATTACCAACTATATGCAGCAGTTCGCATACACCAAACAGCTTCATCAGGGAATCGAGGCATTCCATCGACTCATGATAACGATGTATCATTCCGTCCTCTAGTGAAAATTTCATTGTTGTTCCGCATGCATGATGAGCGGTGGAACGTGGTCTGTAGCATAGCGTTTCAAGATCGTTCGGATCTTCTTTACCAATATCATTATATTGCTCATGGTCTTATGCTGATCGTAAATGACATCTTGGTCGAAGTGTTGTCAGCGTTCGTGTTCATCACTGTGGTGGGCGTTAGCACAATTCGGTGTCATGCTTCTGAGTGGTCGTCTTTGTTTCTACTAACCGACTTCATCATGGCGCTCATGGGAGCTGTCATGATCGCGTTGCTGCTAGGGGCCATCATCGAGGTGTGTTGCTTGTCGTACGGTCACTTTGTTGCTTGCATAAGATATTTAAATGGAGCTGGAGATGAGGTCCTCCTGACTCATCCGATCGCTTTGCTGGTTGCATAAAACATTGAAATGAGGTTGGAGACGACGTCCTCCTTACTGATCCGGTCGCTCTGTTATTTGCCTAACGCATTGAAATGAGGTTGGAGATGAGGTCCTCGTGACAGATCCGGTCGCTTTGCTAAGTCAGTCAGATTTGAATTCTGACAAAGGTCTGACTTTTCTCCTTGTGAGAATAGTCCAGCCAAAGTGTGTTCGTGATTGCATGGGGTTGAAGAGAACAACTTGGAAAGTTAATCAATTAAATAAGATACAAGACTAATGTTTTTTTTAATCAGGTTAAGCAAAAGATGAAAAGTCTAGATAAATGAACCCTTGTATTGAATTGGTTTAATACGATGTGGACATGACATCCTCCTTGACAATACTTTGTCTTTCTGCTCAATCTCTGTTTGTCTTTTGCATTATAGGTAGTTTGTTAGTGTTCGTCTTATGCTTGAGCGACAGAATAGCAGATGTATGCTTTTTGTTTTCACATTGTCTCTTTTTGTATGATTGTTTTTCATAGGGCTTTGGCTAGCCTAGTAGAAGTGCTCGAAGCCTCTTTTCCTTAGGGGAGATACTGCCAAAATTTTCGCTCAATACTCAAATTTAGTCAAGTTTCAGAAACGTCAAACTATGATAGAAAATAGTTTAGTTTTTGGGGTCAATAGAAATTCTGAAAGTTTTCCTTTCTAAAGGAAGTGCTGCCGAAAATTGTACTAAAACCAAAGAGTTAATAATTTTCACGTGTTTTCATAATAACAAGTCTTTGGGGTCAGTAAGAATACTAAGCAGTTTAGAGTGTCATATGGAGTTGAACTCCGTTAACTTGACAGGCGATTCCTGAATTGATTTTATGATGCAGATCATTGCTACATGCGAGTGTTCTTCGAAGTCTTAAGCTTCATCAACTTCTGCTATCAGAGTGATGGCAGGTCGGTTCACGACTCAACTCCTACCCATCATGATACCCACACCCAGATGTTTGTAACCAGGCGAAAGGCATTTCGTGTAAATAAAGTCCCTATTCTTTGAACCTCTCTTGAATGGTCATGCAAAAGTTGTGTGAATCGGGGTAGGCGGGTATGCATTTGCTGAGTGCGGGTCGAAAAAGAGCGTGTGGGACATGGTTTTGGGAGAAAAATGGATTGACCACGTTTTATGGCATATGTGTATGGATTTTCATTGGAGTTCATGTGTGTGCAGGTATGTATGGGAGTGACGGCTCGCTCCTGGATTGAGAGTGATATAGATGAATGAGTGCAAGGTGTGAGTAACAAGTTTCAGCTATGGCTGTGAGAATGACTCTCCCTGATTTCCTCCGATACTCCCTCTTTTTTTTTTTTTTTTTTTTTTTCGGCCTCACGTATCTAGCAAGTATGCAGGAGTAGATGAGTTAAAGGATCAGCGTTCGATCCTCTGTCAGATTGAGACTTAATTAGGTATGGCGAATTGCTCGTCAACCCGTGACTTTTCTTATTTTCTTTCCTCTGTCAGATTGAGACTTAATTAGGTATGGCGAATTGCTCGTCAACCCGTGACTTTTCTTATTTTCTTTCCTCAAGTGAGGGACGAGCGAATCCCATCTCAAAGGGCTTTGCTTTCTAGATCATTAGTCGAACGTTGGTTTTGAGCCTGGAATTCGAGGTCCTTGTTCAAAACATCCCACGCTCTGGTCCAGCATAAAAGGATTTCCCCTTTGAGTCGGACATGCGCCTCTTGCTTATCTTCACCTACTGCCTAAAAGATAGGGGTGCCGCAAGGGTCGCACGAGTTATCCATCAGCCGTGCAATATCGTGAAGGAGGAACCCTTCACGATATTTCGCTTTCGACACTTTAGTGTCGTATGCAATCCCGGAACCCATGAGATACTGCGCGGATGTGGGTAATGCATGAAGCGCCGCCATGACAGCAGATCAAATGAGTACACGTGATTGAGCGTCATGTTTCTCTACTTTCTTTTTATGCAAGTTTGTGCGGACCTCGCTCAAATACGTTGGTCTTCTAAGTTATGGGTCGGAAATAATGAAAAAGGGATTAGGCTTATTTGTTTGTCTAAGTTAGTTTGTTTTGTTGTATGTCGCATGGTTGAGTTAGGATGTCCTGGTCGACCGACGTTGAATCGCACGTGGGAGATCAGCAGCCAGCGTGACGTTTCGCGTGTGGGTCTGAGATAGGCGTGACCCGCACGTACCCCCTATGCTACAGTATACGTGAAATACCCTCGATTGGGCCACCTCCGCGATTGCATGCAAAAGCTTCCACGTGTGGTTCAGTAGCTCGACGGGGATACGCCCACCCAAGGGATGGTGACAGCTCCCACGGGTGGAGGTTGTTGTACCTCGCGAGACCCTGTCCTATCATAGGGACTCGATGGAGGTATAGCTGGCGCACTGGAGGGGAGCGGCTCCGCGGCTTCCCTTCTCCTAAAGGGACTTGCGAATTTTGTCAATCCTGGGTGACGCGGCCGGGAAGGTTCCTCCAGCAGGGACCGTGTGCTCGACAAGGTGCTCATAGATAATTCTTAGGATACTCGTGATAATGTTCACGCTTTTCTTGCTATTCGAATTAATTGGTCGGACATTGGTCATGAACTAGAATTCAAGGTTTTTGTCCAAAACATTCCAGGTTGCAACTCAGCACAAAGAGATTTCCCCAATGCGTTGAGCATTCGCGCCACACCAATCATGACGTTCTACCTAAGGCACAGAGGCGCCGCGAGGGTTGAATGACTCATCCTTTGGTTGTTCAATATCGTGAAAGAAACGTCATTCACGACACTTCATCTCTGGTGCTTGAGCGTCATTAGGAACGCTGAAGATCTCGAAGGGCTGAGCGATTATAGGTAATGCACGAGGCGTTGCCATTACAGTTGACTGTTAAAGTTCGCATAACTAGATATTGTGGATTTCCTTCACTTCACACTTCCTTTTAAACTTCTTTGTGCAGATTACACTTGAAGTTCTCACACAAATTAAGTTATGGATCAGAACCTTCACAAAGAGAACCAGATGCGAATCAAACACTTGCTTGACTACGACTTTTGGAGTCTTGTGTGTCTTTTTACGGGGAACGGGGGAATTAAACTCTCGTTAAATCCCGTTGAATCAAAAGAAATCTTATTGAATTCCCATTAAACGCAAAAATGGGCTGCTCCCTCGCTTTTCAGAAAAACTAAATTGATGCACGGGATCCGAAACAAGTGGTCTTGGGCATTAAAAAAAAAAAAAAACTACCAAAAAAAAAAAACAATTCCAACCCCTGAAGCACCTCTTATACCACCGAATTAGACCTACACCAACCGGTCTGCAACCCACCACTCACCAACCCCCCAGCACCAATCTCCAAACCTACCCTGAAGCCCTCCAAGCCATCTGCCCCTACATCCCCCAACCCCCAAGGCCCAGTTATGCGTATGTAGTTGTGTTGTGTGTGCACGTATGTGTGTACGTGTGTGCCTGAGTGTAAGGGTGTCTGTGCATGAATATGTATGTATGCGCGCGATTGTGTATGTGTGTTTGTAAGTGTGTGTGTGTGTGTGTCTGCGCATGATCTTGGCGTGTGTGTGTGTGCATGTGTGTGTGTTTATGCTTGTGTGTGTGTGTTGTGTCTGTGTGTGTGCATGCGTGTCTGTTTTTCCTCTTCTTATTTGCTTTTATGTTTTCTGTTTTTTTTTTTAATACATGAAGTCAAAAAAAAAAAAAAAAACTCGCAATCAGGAGGCTGCGCTTGTGTGGATTCCATTTCCGTTGTTTCATTTTCTTTCTATATTCGGTAAGGTCGTGCAATACAGCTTCGCTAGGACGGGTTCGTTTAGGGTCTTCGACAATAGAAAATAGGGTCCGGTCGCAGTCGTCCCTAAGATTGGTTGTAGGGAAGGTTATCTCGTCAAGGTCGCTGCAACTTCGTATAGGCCATCGTCCATTCTTTCCCTTTTGAGGGATAAAGTTTTTTCCCATTGAAAACTGGGGGCAGGCGATATGGGTTGGGGAGGGCGATTTCGGTCTGATTTTTTTTTTTTTTCTCTTCTAGTGCATCTTCCCAAAAATATAGTATTGAAGCATTCTGCTGTTTGTTACCAAGTAACGAAATCTAGAACGGACTGTCGTGCCCCGTTGGCAAGGCTTACTAAAAAAGAAAAAAGAAAAAAAAAAAACGTACTTCCCTTTGTCACCAAAGCTGTGGACTCCACTATGACCAAATGTGCAAAATGAGCAAGAATCTTCTGGTAGAACATAGGTAGATACACTGCTAGTAGTTAATAGTTTGAAATGCCATTTTTCCTGGCCACGTGTGGGGTGGTACAACCCTCACTAGCTTGCTATTCGTTTTTCAAGGTTTTTTTTTTTCCCCCTCTGGCGATCCAAGAATTTGGGCTCCGTCCAGCGGCCTAGCTCAGTTGGTTAGGCACGCAAGTGGCATTCAGGAGGTGGTTCAAGCCCCGCCTATGGCACTCTTGATGCCAACCAACTGAGATAGTCAACTGAATCCTCTCAGTCTGTATCAGGAAGGTCTTCAGCCAACACGGGTGTGAGTGCGCGTGTGAGTGCGCGTGTGAGTGGGTTGCGTGTGGTGTGTGGAACACCATCCAGAAGGCTGCCCATCCCCCACTTCATATGATCATTGTGTACTCAGCGACTCACCTCTACAACACCATGGACTTAAAAAAAAAAAAAAAAAAAAAAAAAAAACATTTGTCAAGCTTACTCTCTATAACATAAATCATGTTACCCAGATGGATGCATCCCCGCATCAAACATGGCATAACAGTTGTTGTACATCTTTAAAATGTTTATAACCCTATATTTTTGGCTTATTTTTCTGGTGTTTTTTTCAGCCCTAAAAATATCTCTATGTAACCAAAAAAAAGAACAAACTCATTTCATCTTTTTTTTTTTTTTCATTGTCTTTATGTCATTATTTTTTAAAAAATATAGTAAAAGCTCAAAAAATAAAAATAAAAATATGAGGTTGTAGAGCTCAAAAAGATATACAACCCTTTATATATATATTTATATAATTTTTAGCTCGCAAAAAAAATCATCACGGGTCCCATTGTAACCCGTCTAACGATCTCTTCAACGGGATTCAATGCGAATTGAACGCGCGTTGAATCTTTCAACGTGGAACCCGCGTTAAATCGATTTTCGGACACACGTGAAGAGTCGGCACGCGCACGTGTTAGCAGAGACTCAGGACTACGATAATTTACACGTTCGTGCGTGCACGAAAATTTGACCTTCCTTGTTTAAAAGTTATCTAGGTGGAACGAGAAGGTTCCCGATAGAAGGGTTAGCGTTGTTGGGGGTGCGTCAGACAACTCACCACCACTCTTAAGTTTCCTTCTGCCTCTTGTGTCATCCTACCCTATCCCGCTTGGGGCACAACAACGTACAAAAGATAGCAAGGTGTTCGCTCTGTTTTTGGGTTCATTAAGAGACTGACCCCTTATCCTGCGCGTCAACCGACACCTAAGCGTCGAATGCGAGCTCATCATCATAAACGTTCACGCACGACGTCAAAATGCCCTAGCACGAGCACCGTTACAGGTCGAGCGAATAAAGGAACGAAGTGTGATTTGCATGTAGACACGAGTTTATATTGAAGTGTATCGCGTGGTTACATTGACCGTCCCGGATCGTGTTCGAGAGATCAGCACCTCGCGCAATGATTCGTGCACGGATTCGATTCGAGCGTTAACCGCACGTACCCCCTGTGCTACAGCGAACCAGAGCCACCTCTGCAATTGCATATGAAAAGTCTTCACACGCGGTTCGATACCTCGACAGGGATACGCCCACCTAAGGGATGGTTACAGCTCCTGCGGGTGGAAGTAAATTGTGCCTCATGTGGCCCTATCGTGTTGTAGGAGCTTGCGAGAGGTATGGTTGGCGCACTCCATCGAAAAGGTAAACGCTCTCCTCGACAAGTTCTGTAAAAATTTTGCATGACACGACCGGTAGGGTCTCCCCGTCGGGACCGATGCGCGCAACAACGTGCTGCAAACCAGTCTCAACGTCCCTTGCGAAAACGTCTTGAGAAACATATGCAGAACAATTTGAGATTCGAAGGGCATTACCCGACTTCGGCTAGGAATGGTAGTTATGCACAGAAAACCGAGAAGACTGCAAATGTATTGAAGAAAACTCATATTCTATAAGCTTCTTCTATAGAGATTGCCGAGCCTATTCCACAAAAAAACTTCAAACCATTGATCCACAGGAGTTTTCAAACCTCAAACAACCCACCTTGCCAGTGGTGCCTTTCATCAGCCCAACCCTAGACCAAGCACAACCCATGCATCCTGATACCCAATCTCTACCTAGCCTCACACCCCCAACTGCTAGGTTACAAAGTGGCACAATCCACCCTTGGACAATCCCCCACCTGTGACACCCCAGCTCCAACCAGCGTCGACTAGGTAGCAGCTTGCCAATAGACACTAGAGTACCTTCCGCCTTGGATAACCACCTACATCTCTCCACCATGTCTCAAGCCCATACAACTTGAGAAACAGGGTAATGCGAACAAGCCTTAACACCGACCAACATCGTTCTTGCCTCGTCCATTCGCAAACCACTAGGACCAAAGAGGTCAACATGTGTTGAACAAACCATTAACCCTCCCCATGGCTGTAGTTCCGATCCTCCAGCTCCTTCAGGCGGTGGTTGCAATCAACCAACACAAATTTCTTCCAACCCTACTCCGACAAGAGTTAACTCAAAGGAGTCACCATCTTCATCGATGTTGTGGCCTATTTCCACCCTACAGGCTAGCCCCTTCACCGCAAGGCGCATTATCTCCAACCGTATCAGCCACGACAACCCACTGCCGCCAGCGCAAGGCTCTTGAAGGATTTTCTGTAATTAAAAAAAAAAAGTCAAAAGAATCAAAAGTTTACCCTAGAAAGGTAGACTGTGCCTACTATCCCCACAAGAAGAGGGGAGGGGAGGGAAGGGGATACCACCCCCTCTCCCCATAGACATTTCATTGCTTGTTTAAGTCTTTGCTGCATGTAAAGAGCTCGCAAAATAACCCGCCGGATTACTCGTTTCCCCAAAATACAACCTCATATCCTTTAACTGCCTCCTTCGGAAGGCCCCCCCTCACCTTGCCGGCCCCATTTCAAACAACCCCTAAACATCACTTGTACTCCCTCAGCTTCTTACAATAACACCTAGAGTATACCCCCATAGATAAACTCAAATCTCACGTATCCTATGTAACAACCGTAGCTCGAAAAAAAAAAAAAAAAAAAAAAAA
>BFEA01000128.1:1512814-1529754 GCA_003427395.1 Chara braunii
AAAAAAAAAAAAAAAAAAAAAAAAAAAAAAAAAAAAAAAAAATCAAACCACACATGAAGTGGAACAATCTCAACTCAACGAAACAAAGTAAACACAATGCCATTAATGAACTCAAGCCTCAAAAAAATCATATCTTCAAAAAAAAAAAACATAATAGTCTACAAGTCATCAAAATATCACACAGTTGGGCCTTAAACCTCAATGGTTATGGTCCCTAAATGACGACCTCATCCTAACATACAAACACAAACTGACTCAAGGAGTACTCCCGCATGATCAAAAGCTTACACAACACCGAAAATCGCACAAGGCTAGAGAAATGAGGAAATAGACATCGTTCTACTAACTCAGCTACATTCTGCATATGTATGCTCCCATATACTACCAATTTTGGAGTGACCATCTCTGCCTATATGAGATTATCCACCATATATAAATCTAACCCTAGGGGTCTCAATGAAGTAGTGATGTCAATCCAATCTCTCAAATTAATTCTAACCTATAATTACAGAATCTCTCTAAACAACCCCAAAACATAATTACATATATACCCTCGCTCACCAAGTTCAAATTCAAGCCTAAATCTATGTCCCAACTCAGAAAATTGCCCTCTTTATCAATCGACAAGCAAAACCTGACTAACTCATCGCCTCCCTGTTCTACCTGTACAACTGAGCTCTAACAACATCCTGAGAAATCGCCACAAAGTTATGAGCCCTATCACACATCCTACATGACTCATTAGTAGTAACCGGTCCTCCTACCTTATCCTTGAGGAACTCAGGGCACTCGAGGCCCCAATGTACTTCATTTTTGCAAAAGAAACACAAGTGATCACCCTTCCTCTTGAGTCCCTTCTTCTTACGTGGATGATGGGGGAAATTCAACTACCTCAGCGGTGGCCACTTGTAGCGTAGGTCAACACGTGTCCCTTGGAACCTGACTCTGTGGCCCAAAACCCCAATCCGCCCCTCACCTCGCCAACCTTTGGCATATACTCAGTGGTATCCGATCTCTGCAGTTTCTATTGTCATATGTCCTCTTCCATAGCAACCACCAACTCATCCAAACGAGACCTTACCTCTGATATCCCTTCTTCACCTATAACTAGTGTGCGCCTCCACCTCTCCAGGCAGATCACCCAATAACTCCAATAATGTCTCAAAAGATCCCTCTATGGACTCCTAAGCATACTCCTTGTCACGCCCAAGACCGAACCTTGACTATTTTTAGTCATGGAAGCCCAAACTTTTTCCACACCAAGTCCTGTTCCCGTGTGACACCACCAATGCTGTGGGAAAAATTTCTTCTAGGAGACGTACTCAATAAAATGCCTTTATCTGTTGTGCGCTTCACGATTCAAAAGTCCCTTTTCTTAAAACAAAACAGCCACGTTCGAAACCTGCGGCACTGTAGTCAAACTTGAAGTCGGGCATCGCAATCCTGTCTCATCTCACGCCCACATGCCACTGTCACATATACTGAAGAAAAGATCATCAAGTCCTAACTTGATCAAAAACAAAAGTCAACCGGCAAGAAAAGATCATCCAGTCCTAACTTCATCAAAAACAAAAGTCAAACGGCGATCGTCTCGTCTTTTTACTGTCAAGTAAAAAAAATCATTCACGCCTCGAAACTGTATGCCCACACACTGCCCATTCTTCCTCTGAATACAAAGTTGGTCATAAAAGGAAATAAGCCGCGGCTCGCGCGGCTCACTCAAATTTCTTTTCCAATTTTGAAATCAATACTCATTTCCCGTTAGTTGCATAAACCACAAAGGACACCTGTATAAGGGTATTCCCACCAACAATGCGGCTGGTAAAGATTCATAGTTTATATCAATTTTGACAGGTGGAATATTTCTCGAGAAGATACTACCAAAATTCTGACCAACGTTTTTGTATTGAGCAGAGGAGGTAATAAGGTAGCTTATGGTGAGTGAACTATGGAAGCTTTGATGGTGTACAACCATGGTAGTGAACAAATGGTTGACTCTATTAATGTTCTTATGATTCCATGTTAGAGAAATATCATTTATGTTCGATTAAACGGAAGATTTGTATCAATGACCTAAGTCTATTCCGTGCTTTACTCTGAACACCGCGATGAGATGGATTTCACGCATACTTCATTTTGATCTTGAAAAGTATGATCTTAACATCTCGCTTATGACTGCAAGGTCATATACCTTTTATGAGAATTTGTCAAATTCAAACGACTTATTTTTTTATTTCAATTCATTCATTATACGTGTATCAGGTATGTTATAGGATTGCATATTATACAAACTTGCGTGGAAATAGCTGACTTTGTTAATAAGTGAGAACCACTCGCATTATCTTCATTCTTATGATTTTTTTTTATTTTTTTTTTAATTCATTCATTACACATATATCAGGTATGTTATAGGATTGCATATTATACGAACTTGCGTGGAAATAGCTGACTTTGTTAATAAGTGAGAACCACTCGCATTACCTTCTTTCTTATGATTTTATTTTATTTTTCTTTCAATTCATTCATTATACGTGTATCAGGTATGTTATAGGATTGCACATCATACGAACTTGCGTGGAAATAGCTGACTTTGTTATTAAGTGAGAACCACTCGCATTATCTTCTTTCTTATGATTTATTTTTTTTTTCCAATTCATTCATTATACGTGTACCAGGTATGTTATAGGATTGCATACCATACGAACTTGCGTGGAAATAGCTGATTTTGTTAATAAGTGAGAACCACTCGCATTATCTTCTTTCTTATGATTTCTATTTGAACAGTTAGGTTTGCGACCAAAGCAATAAAACACCTCCAACAAATGGCTCCTGATAAGGACACTTCCACTGCAGCCAACCGTTCCAAATTGCCTAACAAGAGTACATTAAAAAGGTCGAACAGTTGTTTCTTCAGTCATTCTATACCACCAACATAAGACCCCAAGCCATTCTTCGTTGGGCACTTACACAAGCACCTTTCAGTTGCCCTTGCCAAACATATCGGCAGCCAGTCACCAACGCTATGGTTGTGCATACCGAAGAAATAGGGTTGTTGTTGCCATATTTAAAAAAAAAAAAAAAAAAAAAAAAAAACTAGACGAGGGTGGGCACTCCAATTGAGTGAAGGTGTCACTAGTCAGACAACGCGCACCTGAAAAGCGACTGCAGCAAAACAATGAAAGAGGGGAGAAAAACAACAGAACAGTCTTGCCTCGCAGATAAAGAGGAAAATGAAATGCTGCTCACCCCAAGCCTCACTCCTCTACTCACCCAACATGCACAATGAGAATGGATTTTCCTGTCGAACATGGAAAGGTACACCGCCATATTGTTTTACTTTTGTGCATGTGGTGATCAGCCGAACGAGCTTCACTACTCACCACATGCACAAAACAAAGGAAATATGACGTCTTTCTATATTTCAATGGGAGATTCATCCTCCTTTTCTACTTTTGGTTAGCACAGTGATGCATGTCGCAGCTCGATCTGCGAGTCAACCGTCAGTGGTAAAGGGGGCCGCATTATCAGTGGCGATTGTTGGCACAAAAGCGTATCAACTGCCCGTGTTCCTTTTTTTTTTAATAGTAGTACTCGTATTTATTTTCTTATTTTTCTTCCCACAATTTTGCAAACACCAAAAGATAATAAATAATGGCAGACTTTGCTCTTCCCGAGTCCAGCCTGAAGATGGGCCAACGCTGTGGTATGCTTGGAGGTAAGTAAAAAAAATGTTGGGAAAACGTACTGATGGTTTAAGTATCATGCCCGACCGGGGCCGACCCCCAAAACCACAAAGGACTCCTGGGCATCGCATAATGTGTCGTCATAATTGAAGAGGCTTTGCATTTTTTATTACATTGTTTGCTTGCATTCAATACATACGGATCTACGCCACCCCCGACTCATCATTTTCGCACTAAGTTGAAAAGCAAAATGTGAGACTCGTTATTTCGCACGAAGTTAGAGAGCTAAATGTGCTGACACTTAGTATAGCGAGTCAAAACATCACGAACGTGGAAGTCCATCATATAAAGTTTACCCCATCCGCGAGCCGGGCCTGGACATCAGCTGGCCGAGGCCGACACATTTAACGGGTCAGTCTTAGGCATTCTGTTTCCTGTACAACCAACGAGAGACGCCCTCGGTTAGCTCATCTCTGACACAAGTAAAAGCCACCACATGTGGGTCAATAGCTCGACATGGATACGCCTGCCCGAGGAGGGTGACACTCTTAACGCGCAGGTAAGTTTTCTCTCACGGAACCGTCTCTAGCAAAGGGTCCTGAAAGGTTTTGTTGCCACCCTCAATTAGAACGGTGTGTTTGAAAGGGTTAAAACACCGCAAATAATTTCATCGCTTAGGCCTAAGGGAGAAGTCAGGAATCTACAGCTTTAATAAATTTTGACACAAATGACGAACAAACTTCTGTAGATCCGAACAAAAATCTAGGTCAAGGTATTGTAGACATGGTAGAGTAATAGACAAGAATTTTCCCACCAAAATGGATAGGAACCAACAGGGCCTTGAGGTCAGGTATGCTGGAAGCCACCAAGACAGATACGTGTGTAAGTGGTGTGAGGCCCAGTCTTTGAACAAGGGGCTATCAAGCAGCGACCCCGCAGCAAGTTTTCTATGATTCTTTTCCCCACACAGCGCATCGTTTCCCAGCTCTTACATCTCCTCTACTCCCACCTTCCCGCCTCACTTTCACGTCATTTTCCTTTCCAAGGAACGGGAAATGTGACTGATAAAGGCGGGAAAGTGGAAGTAGAGCGGGAAGATGGGAGACGATGTAGACGGGAGCAGGGAGCCGGAAGTAGGAGGAGAAGGTGATGGAGATGAAGTTAGGTGATGGATATTGGGAAGGTGGGAGTATAGGAAAAGGGAAGCTGATTGAGATGAACAGGGATGAGGAAAGTGTGGGAGTAGAGGAGGAGGAGGGAAGATGGTGGTGATTAACGTGGCTCTGGGGGAGTCATTTAGTGATGGAGACGGGAAGGTGGCGGCAGAGGAGAAGGGAAGGTGATGGAGACGAAGATGGAGATGGACTTTGTTTCGGCCTGCTTGCTAAATGGACTTGTTCTTTTCCCCCCGACATTCTTTCCTTGGATGGAAAAACAGTTCACTCTAGCCCCCCCCCCCCCCCCCCCCCTCTCTCTCTCTATCTCTCTCTCTCTCCTTGGATGTGTGGACTGCCTCAGCTGCGCTCCGCCGTCACCTTGCCCCCGCCCCACTTGCTTTGCAAGTCGTTCTTGCCTAGCTGCTGTGTTCGCTGTGTGGTGTGGCTGTGTTGTTGGTGTTGCCTTGCGTTTCTCTGCTCCTCTGGCTTATCGCCCATCCACATGCCATGCGTTCCGTGTCCTTCGCCTGCATACCTTGTAGTTCGGTTGCCTTGTTGGTGTTGCTTGTGTTTCACTGCACGGCCACTGTGTTGCTCGTCCTCTCGCATTGTCGTTCCTTGCAATGTGGCTGCCTTGTTGGTGTTGCCTTGCGCTTCACTGCGTGGTTGGCTCGCTGTGCATCTCCTTGCCATTTCATTCCTTGCAGTAGTCTTTGGTGCTGAGCAGCCCTGTTACCTGGTACTTAGCTGGGTTGCCGTAACTTGCTGCCCACTGCTGTGTTCCGTTCGAGGAGCTTGAACAAGGGTGGAAGGATCCGTGACCCAAACCATCAATAAACCATCGATATGAGCATTCCGCAGACTGTCGAGGGTTCAGCCTCCTGATGAGTCGGTGCAACTTCGAGGAAACAATCTTTCATCATCAGTTTTGTTCTTTTCGGGACTTGCATTTTCTTTTCTTGTTTGCCTTGTTTGTGGCTCGCTACTTTTTTCGGTTGCTCCTTTGTGCTGTTCGTCTGCCCACCCGCCTCCCCCATGCTCCGGTCTCTGTCCTTTGCTTCATTGTCTTTCGCGCCTCACTGCCTTGTGTCGTTTGTATGCCTTTCAGTCTTGTATTTCTTTCCTGCCTTTTCTATGTGCAGTGGACCTCCAAGGCTACTTCATGGATGGCCTGTTGACTTGACTCACTGCAGAAGACGAGTTATATGTGTTTACACACACATCACTACCATGGTAACAGCCCGGACGTCCGGACCAGGTTCCAGACAGTCCGGTGTCCGGTGTCTGGTCCCCATGCCTGGATGGAGGCCACTGGGGCAAAAAAAAACAAAAAACAATGGGGCATCCCAGGACGTTTGTCAGGTCCTAGCCGCCCCTCGAAAAATAAAGGGGTGATTTTTAAGTGTCCTTCCACCCCACCGGAGATGGCCTAGAGGCCCAGACACAAGACGCGCAGGTTTTTGAGGTGGCGGAGAGAGAGAGAGAGAGAGAGAGAGAGAGAGAGAGAGAGAGAGAGAGAGAGAGAGAGAGAGAGAGCACTGACAGTGCTGCCAGTCTGAAGACTCTGAGGTTCTGAATTGAACTGCAAAGGTAAATTACTAAATCCAAAGTTCAAAGTTCAAAGTTGATCATACTTTTTCTTTTTTAATTCTCTGTTTCCTTAGTCTTGTGCCTGCTTTGCACAGTTTGCAACCCTGCATGTCTGCTGGTTAAATGTGCTGGTTGATTTGCTGCAAGACACGTGCTCTGCTGCCTGAACTACAGAGTGCAAAGCAGGTAAGTACCTGCCAACACCCCCACCCAACCTCCCCCAGACCCCCGTTTTGTTTTTTTTTTTGTTTTTTTTTTTCTTTTTTTTTCTTTTGGGTCCGGACATTTTTGCACCACGGGGACCGGTCCGGACTGTCCGGTGTCCGGTGATGTCCGGATCGCCGGACAGTCAGGACCGGTCCAGACACTGGTCCAGAAGACAGTCCGGTGTCCGGTGTCCGGGTCCGCGGTTACCATGATCACTACACACACACACACACTCCCTGCAGATCACAACCCCCTACGGCCTCAGCCCTTCAACGGCTAGAGAGGAAAACAGAAAAATTGGCAGGTACCGGTAGGGGCATTTGCAATTTTTTTTGACGAGGGTCCAACGGCCAGCAATGCAGGGGCATTTGGACAACTTGCACAGGGCCTGGTAAGGGTATATGCAAAAGATGGCAGGTCCAAATGCAGAGTCGGGTGTTTCCCAGAGTTCCACGACTGCCATAGGCGCATTTCACCTTACACATGCCTTTCGGCGGTAACTGGCAAAATACCCCAAACTTACAGGGGCATTTCAACAATTTTTCCAAACAAAAAATTGCACTACCTGTGCAGAAGACAGCGTCCGTAATGAATGTGGCCCGTTATCTGGGCCAAAATTCAGAATGCATACAAACTGCCGGTTCCGTTCAGGTACACGTTCAAAAGAGTTGTTCTCGCCTCTCTCTCACACACACAAACACGCAGACACACGCACGGACACTGATTGCAGACACACGCACAGACACTGATTGATTGATTGCTTTATTGGCTGATTGGCTGATTGATTGACTGCTTGCTTGCTTGATTCAATTGACTTTCTGCTGTTTTTTTGTCAACGGGGGGCTCGAACCCAATTTTCTGTGTCTTCCTTGTGCTTTCAATCGGGGGCTAAGGGGGCCATGCACCACCTCCGCTCCTGCCGTATAATTTTCTTCTTTTTTCCTTCTGTTTTCAATTGGGGGCCAAGGGGGGAGGGGGGGGAAGGGGGGCTAAGGGGGCGTGCATCACCTCCTCACTGCAGCGGCATCCAGCCTTGCCCGGTGGCCGTGATCGACCGTTCACAGCTACGACCGCCTGTCATTGGCCGTTCACCAGTCACAGAACGTAGCTTTCAGCGTTCAGGTGACGGAACTAAGTCCTGGGTGCTACGATGCAGGCTGGGTCATACTATGTGCGCTGGATGATCATAGGGCCTAGACAAACTAAGCGACATCGGTTGGTGATGCTACATTTTCAAATTCGAATCCTGGCCAGGCGAAAAGGCAGAAAGAAGAGCAGCAGCTCCATGGATTTTTCACGCAAGCGATAATTCGATTGCTTCCAACTCATTACCTGTTTACTACCCATGATGGGCAAGGTGTTTACCGTCATTCCAAGGACTCTTAGTGAATACATGCAGGTGTGCACACAACCTCTTAGCGGACTAATGAGCTTATGACCTCCTAGGGAAATGATAGCTAAACTTGGTTATGCTAAGACCTCCTAATTGTAAACCACGTAACGCCGAAGGCTTCAGACCACAGAAGGCCATACACCACCTATTCCTTGAATGACAAACTACAAGTGTGGGCCTTGACACTGCAAACTTGCCCGCGTCAAATCGTTCAACAATCCGCCTGGCCTTGCCTGAAAACAATTGGCTCAACAGAAGCAGCAGAAATATCAGAAAGATCTGCCCAAGTGGCACAAAGGCAACTTACGGGACTCCGTTAACTAACCTGGGCTTACTTTCCACACCAACCACACCATGCTTGTGATAGCAACAACTTTCCCCTAACTGGCCCATTTCTGAAGTCCAGATCTCTGGTCTGCGCTTCTCAGGTTCACGTCCTGGACTATCGGGGAATACTCACCCATCTAGACACACCATGCAATGGGGCTAAGGAGACGAGCCCGGTCGAAAAAACACGCACCACCAGAATAACACGTTCTGGATTATCGGGGAATACTCACCCATCTAGACACACCATGCAATGGGGCTAGGGAGACGAGCCCGGTCGAAAAAACACGCGCGGAGGAAAGCTAGCACCTTCGCCAGAATAAAACGCAAGTTAAGCATGCCGGTGTCCTCCTGGTATCCGTTAAACTAGGAACGATACAGAGAAGATTGTCATGGCCCCCCTACACTTAGGATGTTACACATAAATAGAGTGATTATGGACGCATTTCACCCAACTTTCAGTCCAGCTACAGACCGTATGGAGATCAGGGAGAAGTCAAAATTATGGAGAAAGAAGCCACAGGACAATATAAACGACCACCAAAGACTCGTACGGAGGAGGACGTGTAACAAGGCGCACATTCTACTTTAATCAGAAGAAAGTTTCACAGAAAATCAAGGGTGGGTCTGAGGAGGAAGACAGGAGGGCATCCGCACCTGGTTGTTCCAGCGTAAGCCGGAGAGAAGCGCCGTGACGTGAAATGTTCATGCGTTATTCACGAATTGCGGGTGGGAAAAAGGCACGACTTACGCTTCCAAAAACCAGACAAAGTACACCACTTGCGGTTCCCAGAAGACCGCTGTATTTCACTAAACAGCCACCTTGTTTCCCTGAAAATAAATCGCAAAAGTTGATACACGCCTTCGCATGATAAGGGCTCCTCAAACCCTGGCTTAAGGCTTTAGGAACCCATCGCCTGTTTTTATTCCTTTACTCACGACACTGGCTTTCAAATTTCGAGACAACCCCGAAATCCCAGACGAGATCTCACAAATTCGCCCACGTTACACTGCCGGATAACACCTATTTTATGATCTTTTCATTCTTTTCCCCAAGAACTCTCAAATACAACTTCCTGTGGACTCTAAATAAATAAAACTCCCCAGAAAGTCTATTTCAGATGGAAATCCAGAAACTTTTATACGGAAAAATAAGGTAACAATACTAACAATAGAAGTAAGATTATTATTGTGTTCGCTCCTCCGTTTAAGGAGCTTCAGGGATTCATCACGTATTACGCAAATCTTGGAGGTATCAGGGATCCCTCACCTCAAACTCAAATCTCGGAGGCATGTTCTTCGGCGACGATTCTCAGCAAGATCAGTGAAGCTAATTTGAAGAATCACCCAGCAAGATCAGTAAAAACACTCGGAAGAATCACCCACATAGGTAAATGAGCCATCCGACCGATGTTTTGAAGTCTTTTGATGCATTTAGCGGTATCCGCAAAGACGGTCAAATTCTTATGCGCTTTCGCGCCTTGGTGGGATTCAGAGGGAAAGTGTCTGCTCTTCGAGCCGTAAGGTTGCCACCGCATACTTCGAAAGATGTTGTGACCAACGATAGGTACTCGGCCAATGCAGCCATTCAGCGAACCAACCCACCCATTGAACCAACCCGACCGACTAACCACAACCGGCCCACCCACCCACCCACTTACCAACAGACACATAAATCCAATGCCAACCCGAACACCAAAGTTTGGAAAAACTCTTCACAAAACGAAATCCCGAAAAGTAAACCTGCTGGCACCACAGGTGATTAACCAGGGGTGTTAATTTCCGCAAAATTTGCACCGAAACTGCTGATTTTTTGCTTTTTTTTTTTGCTGTTTTTCTTTTCGAGCGCTATGTATGTGCTTTAGGGTATGCCACATGCCCAGTTTTTACATGTTTGGATCAATAATAAAACAGATGGCATCTCGTTGAATTCGTTAGACGCTTCATTTCAACGATTAAACAAAATCAGTTTTAGGTTATTACCACCATCATTATTACTTCTTCTAAGTTCTGCTTTAGTGGAAGTAGGTGCTGGTACCGGGTGGAAGGTCTACCCACCTTTAAGCGGTATGTGGATTTAGCGATTTTCAGTCTTCATTTATCGGGTGTTTCCTCAATATTAGGTGCTATCAAAATTTCATTACGACTATTTTTTGGTGTTTTTTTATTTTTTTGTTCATCTTTTTGGCCTGAGTTTATTTCATTTGTTTTTAAAAATTTCGCTGAATTTTGCACCCAAATTGCCGGCGAAAACAGCAGATTGTCAGCCCTCCGTCAACCCTCTCTCGTCGGCCCACGCCCCTACCACAAACAAAAGTTTCCTGAGAGCAAAAGGCCAGACAGCACCCACAGCAGATCAGAGGAGGCGTCGTCTCACAGCATCCAATCCTTGACACGGATGCACAATCGCAGTGCTCCAATATGAACAAAACAAAGTTCTTGGCTTAAGCCAACGTCCCCGCCCGCCTCCCGTAAGTATGACCACCAGGTGAACTGAACGCCTATGTAACGTACCTCGCCCGCCTCCCGTAAGTATGACCACCAGTTGAACTGAACTCCTATGTAACGTACCTCACATGCACTTTCTTCACATCAACATCAGAGCCCCGCGATACAGCTTAAGCTTCCCAACACTAACTAATGTCCTTGTCGTCAGTGCCATCTTCCCCAGCATCCACACCTTGGCTCGTTTTCTTTCGGTTCTTTCATTCTGCTTTGGAGTACATGGCGAGCAACAATATGCACGCTGCAATACCGTGGCGGTATGCACACACAGAACCTTGATTTGAAAGAACGCTGCGAAGCCAAACGGCGTAAGTTCCAATTGGCACTCATATCCCAGACAACATTCCGTAATACAAGCTCTCTCTTCTGCCAATCTACGTCCCCCAGTCTGTCTGTTTGCACATCAATAAACATACGCCTTCCCAATAAGCTGATGAAAAATGAAACCACCTCCCACAAAATACACTTTCCAGTTGTGCCCCCTTGTAGACAACAAAACAGATCACCAAATTCCCTGGCTGCTATATTGGCCTTGTGCGCTCCTGGCGAAAGAAGAGTTTGACAGGCTCTGACTGAGCTCAAAGCAGCAAAACAGAAGAATGTCCTGCCTTGCATATTGCTGGAAGTACACGGCAAGCAGTTGGGCAAACTAAGAGGACACAACGAATATGATCCGCGATTCCATCGCACAGTCTGCCCAAGACACTGCTCTCCACGCATGCCCACTCCCTGAAGAGACTCAACCACAAGATAGCATACATCCCCACTCTATGCCATGTATGCTTGCCACTGTTGGAAATCAGGCAGAAGACTGCAAAAACTTTTGAAGCGCCTTGCACAAGACCAATGCCTACTTCCCTACTGCATGTCATCAACCTGCTAAAGGCCCATCAGGCACGGCACCTCAAAAGAACACAGAAGAGCCACCCCACCAGTGACCGGTAGGGAACGAGACGGGTGGAGCGACAAGGGATTCGGACCACTGACCATGTGGCACTTAGCGGCGAAAAACAAGGACATTGCAACCCTGGACACACATGCAATGGTAGGGGTAAGAGACGAAAAGCAGACTCACCATCATGCAGACATACGAGAAACAAAAAGGCGCCGGCTTGCCAAAATGTGGGCCTTAAGAACACACCACTTCAATCTGCCATTTGAATGTCTTGCTTCTCCTCCTGCAAGGAAGGTAGTGCAGGCGATGCAGGTGGTGCAGGCGAGCGAGGAGATGCAGGCGACAGAGGGGACGCAGGGGACTGAGGAGATGACGGGGATGCATGGTGCATAGGGGACACATGTGACGCGGGAGACATAGGGGTTGCAGGAGACCCAGAAGATGCACGACATGCCGGTGACGCAGGAGAACGAGGGGACGCGGGGGCAGAACGAGATGGAGGGGAGCCAGGGGAGCCGGGGGATGCAGGGGATGCTGGCATTGTCCGTAATGCTGGTGATGCTGGTGAACCTGGTGCTGCTGGCGATGCTGGTGATGCCGGAGATGTCGGAGATACTGGAGATGGAGACACAGGTGATGTGGGTGAGGTGGGTGAGGTGGGGGATGCAGGAGATGCAAGGGATGCCGGGGATCCTGGGGATGCGGGGGATCCTGGGGATGCAGGGGATACAAGCAATCCAGGCGACGCAGCCATTGCAGGCGACCCCTCGATAGACAAATTTCTTTCCGGCTCTACTTCTACAGCCCCAACAGTCTCTTCAGGCAGATCGATTGCATCCTCTGCCATACGGGTGTCCTGTTCAGCAAGATCTGGAAGCATATCGATCTCCCGCTCTGGTGGAACATCCTCATCAACGTTGTCATTCTGAGCATCATGTTCCTTGGGAGGTTTGCTCTTCATATAATCTTCAAGCTCATTGTTGAGCTTCGCCTCCTCTCCTTTTTGGCTACTGTGCTCATCTCTCCCTCCGCCGCTAGCTTTTGAAGACAGACGTCTTGCTTCTTCTCCGCGATGGTGTCCACTGCCGCTCCCACTACCAGACCCACCATTCCGCCCTGATAGACGGCGGGTTCGGACAGGACACTGTGTAACAAGCAATCAAGCACGAACAGCAACGTTGAAGAGAAATAGTTGTTAATTGAGATCGTCATCCTTCTCAAAAAGCGCATGATGAATCAACTGTTCCTTCCCTACCCAGCTTTCAGGGGGGGGGGGGRGGGGGGGGAAGGAGCCCCAGTTGGAGTCGATGACAAAGCCCTCACTAGATAAGTGCTTACGCCTCCTGAATTCCCTGCTAGGCAGGAGGCCATATTTCGCATCCGATTGACAACTGCAGAGATTCATATTCCTAATGGCCACAGGATTGATAAGATTCACAAAATAGCAAAGGAGTGATAACATTCACAAAGGCAAAAGAACCGATACCAGACCAAATTCCTAATAAACCGTGCAGATGACGCAAACAAGTGATAAGGAACCATAGATCATTCCCGTCCATGCAAAGCAAAATCCTCAGATTCGTGCAATGAACAAAGACCAAGCATTCATCCAGCTGTGGAGCTGGTCTTATTACAGTCAGCTGGCAGCTGGCATAGTACGCATAGAGAAGAGAGGAAAGAGCCCACTAATCACATCACAATGTTAGGTAACCACTGCATACCTCACGTGCGTTCACACTAGCCTGCGGCATACCCACCCAACCAACAAGGAAACCATAGGCAACGAGAATGTGACCAGCCAGTCGTTCGGATACCTTACGATTGATGGGACCGGACACGAACCCACCCGCACAAGCCGCGGCTGGGAATGGGTGCCAGAACAATTGGAGAGCACTACAGGTGCAGACCTGTCCCGCAGTACCACACAAACTGCGTAAGGACACCATCCTTGGCGTAAAGTTGCTGCCGTAAACACGACCCCCTATTTACCGCAATTCATTCAGATAACCACATACAGTGGAATGTCTGAGAACTTCTTACGATTCGTAATCAGCAGCTGCAACAGACCAGAACTAATGGCAGAATAGACTTGGAAGTCGAAGCCCGCTGCTCCTTGCATGCTAACACAAGATATCTGGACAACTTTTCCGCAGCGGGGAAGAGAAGTCGATCACATGGTGGGGAAAACTCCCAGACAACCACCCCGAACCAGAGACGATTCAGATATAGCCACAGACCCGACAGGATTACCACCATCAGTCAATCACATCGCAACCACATTGTCCGGCATATCATCACCATGAAGAAATGGGCCCTCGGTCAGTAGTCGTCAAGCCGCACTGCTGCACAAATCTTAAAATACACTAGGTGCAGACGCCGTATTACATCCTAATACACGAGGATTTATCATGTGAGCATAGCTTACAGGTCGACAATGTGTTTGGGCAGTATATCAGGTAACACAGCTTACATATCGACAATTCGTGTGGTAGAAGGCAGAACAGAGTAGTCATAAAGCTCACTGGTCGCCTGGTCAAGAGAGTCGACCAGCTAGACCTTCAACCATAGCACCATGCCTAAACTACATGTCCCAAGAGCTGCACTGCTCGTAAATACTAGACAGATATTGGGGAGTAGTTTCGAAGACCAGCGAGATGTAACTGCCACTCTTCTGCAGTGGGTAAAACTAAAACACAACCTGCCCGCAACAAACTCCCGAGGAAACAGGTGGAAAGACCAACTCCTTGTCAACGGAACCTGACACGGCTTGCAGCTCTACACCGGCACACTGTTTATATTGCATTTGCTGCTGTCATTCCTGGGATGTTGCTAAACTCCCCATGTAGCATAAGCCTGCACCAGCTGTCGGTTCGCAGTGGCACCTTTCAGTTCATAAAAAGCAATCGTATGCGCTGTGAGACATCCATGACGGTGTCAGTGAATTTCAAATGCATACATAAGAGTTCGGCACCTGTGTTTTTTTTTTGAGGAACCTCCAGACTCTTGTGCGGACATGTGTGCGTGGCTATTCCGCGTGGGTGGATGGCATGTGTATGCCTATATATATATATATATATATTGTCACATATATATATCGTGTCACATATATATATTGTGGTGGACAGAAGCTTGCAAAAGGCAGTCTGGAATACATACATTTATGTTGCAGATGACGAGTTGTCCGCTCAGTTTACATATTGAATACAAATCTTCCCTCCTGGGAAACAGGGATCAAATAATAATAATACGATTAATGAAATAATAATAGGGATGAGACCGTGCTCAAACAAAAGCAAACTCTGTTCGACTTGCAGACTTGGCAAAGCGGAAGCAGAGAAGTGGTTTGGTTCGAGGGAAGGGCCATTTACCATCACCAAATGATGTTAACGACACAGTGATCGGCACAGGTGCTGCCACAGCCTTCTTGACCGAACCTTGTCCAAGTCCAGACCGCTGGTGCACCTCCCCAGATCGATCGCGCTTCTTGTGGCCTTGCCACAGTATTCCACATCCTCAGCCCAACCAACTATATACCTTCTCGACTTCCCCATCCCCTGCATGTCCTTTCATGTGCATATACTCTGGTCTACTGGAACATTTGCCAGGACATGCCCTGCTACGCCGAGCAGGATGGAGTTTACCTTGTATAGCACATTCGGATTCCCATCAAACACCTCCACCACACACATCTACCACCCTGCCATTTCCGACTGTAGCAGACGCCTGTCACACTCCCGCGGATTCATTCTGCAGACTCACTCGACAAGCGGATATGCAAGACAGGTGCAACCACACAACGACCCCTTACAGCACAGTCAAAGAAGACCACTTCCACAGGACCCCTTATTCTAGAGTCCGCACCAGCCTCTGCCACAGTCGGTCCTTCAAGAAGCGCGCATCACAGCTTCTGCAGAAGGGCAAATGCGACCAAGGAGAGTGGCGGCAACCCGCCATCCTTCCCACTACGTACACCACCATACAACAATCAAATCCTTGCGCTCAGTCGGGGTACTCTAACGGTCGGCTCACATCCTTCCACCTCATCTGCATCAGCGGATACGGTACACGCGATGGAGATGGTACCCTCCTCCTGCCCACACTTCCAAAGTTGCAAACAGCCTCTCCACATAAATCCAACACTCCCAAAGCACCTCCACCCCATGCATTCCCCTTATCCCCTTCACTGTCCAACCTTTCCCTTGGGCGTTCTACTTGCATGTGTTATCATCGAGTTGCTTTCTTTGCCATGACATGCATATGCTTATCAGTACCGGTGGACTTTGTCACCGAGGCAATCCACATCATCATCGGCCAGTGCAATCCCGATACCTTTACAGATCGTGCGGCCCTCTCCTCTCTTCCTCCCTTTAAAGATCGTCAATGCCCTCTCCTCTCTTCCTCCCTTTTAAGATATGCCTGGTTTCTCTAAAGGCCTAGTGTTGCGGTGGTCCTCCAACTGGTAATCATCTCAGGTATGGGACTTGGCAATTGATTGCTGGATCCCACCGCCATTCTGCGTTTCCATGGTGTCGCCACTTTCCACACGAGGGGTCCAGTTGATGTGCTCCTCTCCTTACCCACCAACTCAACGTCACCTCTTCCTCCCTTCTTTCCACTCGCACTATGCGATTTTAACACCCAGGTCTGGGTCTTGCTTCTCTTCCACACGAGGGGTCCTGTTGATGTGCTCCTCTCTTCACCCACCAACTCAACATCACCTATTCCTCCCTTCCTTCCTACTCACACCATTAAATTTTAACACCCAGGTCCGGGTCTTGCTTCTGGCCTCTCTTGACACCCCCAGCCCTCCTAAACATCCATCCCCCCCGCCCTTTCCCACTAGCTCTTTCTCAAACACTTGCCGAATCACAGGCCTGCTCCCTCACTTTTCACTTTGGCACTCCTCTTCCACCATCCTCTTGAAAACACAACCCCCAACTGATAGAACCTTGGAAGCCCTTTTTCTCAGACACAAGGATGTCAAGGGAGGGAATATGCAATGGAGGGAGGGCAACTTTTCCTCCTGCAGTGCCCATTGGGTTAGTGCATCCAGTCGAAGCAGGACACCAGAGCAAAGGTGCAAGATTAAACTATAATGGAGGGCTTGCACGAAGTGAACAACAGAATATTCCAGTTAGTTGGACATTACACATCATGAAGAAGAAAAGACTAGTAATAAAATT
>BFEA01000128.1:1530599-1550102 GCA_003427395.1 Chara braunii
GCAATAGCAAGAAAGACCGTATGCGTACACAGAACTTGGACTCTCAAGGTCGTGGCTACTCTCTCTCTCTCTCTCTCTCTCTCTCTCTCTGAGATACTAACTACTGCACCCAGGTCCTGCGATCACTCTCTGAATGTTTTCGCTGCTCTCCCTCTCTCTCTGTGCCACACTCTACTACAGCTATGCCGGCCAGTGTCGCCAGAATCGAAGAGGCAGATCGTGGTGCTGGCCAGCCTTCTGTGGCTCTGCCTACCTCTCCCATGCAAGTCCTGACCCTCTCCGGACATGTGGGCCTTCCCTGGGACTAACTAAGCTGCAACTGGACAGGACTGGACACCTGCCAACTCCCTACTGCGGACACCCGGCAACTCCCTACTGACTACTAGGGACTTCTACTGTGCCCACCGGTTTTTAGTCTATCTGATCTTTATCTTCCTGTCGTGTACCTGCCAGAAGGTTCTACTGCAGCCCTGTGATAGAAAGAAAGGGGGAGATGGTGCCGCCGCCGCAATGCAGCAGCGTGTGGATCCTTTCATTCAGCAAGATGGGTGCAGACAAAAACTCCGAGGAACAATTGGTAACTCGACCGCAGCATCCATTCCAACCACAGTAAATGTTGTTCCTACACAATGTTCCACTTCCTACTTTTCCTTCGTTCTTTCTTCTGCGAACAGCATGGAAAGAACAGATGTGATCAAACAATCAAGGAAACAAAGCCAGGTCTAGGAAGGAGGCATGCATCTTGACGAACCAGAAGAAACGAGCATATGATCAGAAGTACCAGCATACTGAAGTCAACAGCATATGTAGAAAAAAAAACTTCGAAAACAAGCACAACCACCAAGGGATACATGCACCGGGCAGCTCCACCGCCACACAAAAATGTAATAGCCACCCAGAAAATGAGCTATACATACAAACAAGACCACCACCACCACTGCCTCCACTGGGTAGGAAGCACATGAACCACCCGCCACACATTGCCACACTGCCATGTTACCAGTCTCAATTCATTCTTTCATTCTTAATTTGGCCTTACGTTCATTCTCCTTCATTGCATGCGTAGCTGTTGCAAGTACGGACCAGTCTGTTCGTCAATATCTCACAAATTTCCATGACATCATTCCATCTTCAGAAGCCTTCGCTACATATCTCAAGGTCTCCCGCCTTGACCACCAACATGGAGTATGCATGCGAACCAAACTGAGAACAAAGAAGTACCGCCAGTGTCACGACCTGGCTGGCAACTGAGTTGTTTGGGATCCTTGGAGACTTCGCATCGTATCACTAACTACATGGGAAGGAAGCAGCAAGCATCACCAGTCAGTCTACGAGTAGCGGCTTTACTCTTGTTTTTCACTGTGCTGCTAAACCACCTCTCGGTCCTCTTTTCCCCAACGCTCACTTTCCCCTGCCCCTGAACCAATGAACCATTGCAGATTTAGGTCTACCCAGGTTGTCATGGCTCCATGTTGACTGGCATGGAGCCAGGGCCACTTCCGCCAGTATCGGCGGGTTTAAGTGCGATGCTCTGTATGCCTGTGTTTGAGCAGCAATTGCCTACATAGTACAGACCTGGCCGCAAAATCCACATTTGCACTGCAGGGATGCTTAAACCATGGTCTTGCCAGACATCCTGTGCATGGACAACATACGTGTGGCTCAAAAGCCGCCGTGCATGGTGAATGCCGCTGCGCACCCGCGGTGGCCCACGGAGGGTCGAAGGAAAATGAAAGGGGGGAGAGGAGGGGGGAGAGGAGGGAGGGGCGGGGGCATGGCATACCAGCTCCATACTGACCCCATTATGAAGAATGAACATTCGCGGAAGGCATCTCTACACACCTGAGGGGGGGGCAGCTCCTCTTTCCTATGGTGGAACCTCACAACTAAGGTGGTTCAGCTTCTCCGTGCCTAAACCTGAGATACCCTAGGCATAAAGCTGGCACTGCAACACCTTGCCATGTGCAAGAGGCAGCTCTACACACCTCAGGGGTGCTCGCTCAGCCTTGCTATAGTAGAAGCTTACATCTGCGGCCGTTTATTTTCTCCAAACAGATACCCCAGATTAGGGTTACAGCAGCAATAATCCATTAGACAAGGTGTGCTACTAGTACTTTGATATCAACTGAACTTCTATGGCACCAGCATACACTCGACATCTGCTGGTGCTTAACGTTTCCAAGATCTAAAACCAGACTACACTAAGGTTTACATAAACGAGCTCCACGGTTTTGAGAACCCTAATCGTGTTTTGACCAGTGGATCCTAGGCTATAATCCTTGGAGAGCTCAAACTTGAATGCCAATGTATTTCTCATTCTTGCCACGCATTGCCTGTGTGGTGTTCGCACACACGCGGACATGGCAAATTTTTGCACGCGGCATGTGCACCCGATGCTTCGCAAGGTAGCAATTAGGCATTTCCCCCAAAAAAAGAGCGAGGGGGCGGGAGTGGGGTGGGTCCAAGACGCTGTTTCCCGGTAGGCCAAAATTTGGTACTGGGCCGCATAATTTTTTACGGGGGCTGCGCCAAAGGTCGAATTCTTTTTTGGTGGGAGCAGCAGCCAAGTCTGAATTTGAGTTGGTTTTGAAGTTGGCCCAACCACTCCAAGGGAGAGGGGGGGGAAGGGAGGTCTGAAGCACCGTCTCCCCAGTTGGCCAAAAATCAGTACTGGGCTGCACAATTTTTTGGGGCGGCCACAGCAAGGTCCGAAAGAAAAACTAGTGGGAGGAGCGGCCAACCTTGAACTTGAGTTGGCTTGAAGTTGGCCATCCACCAACCACCCCACGTGGCCGCAGTAGCCCCCCCTGGGCCGTTTCTTTCGCTCCCTGGCATCGTCCTTGACCCGCCTTCGTCATCCCGTCATATCATTCAATCTGTTGTCGTCCTCCACAGCTGGCGACGTTACGTGCTGTGCAGACACAATCGAACCATTTGCTGGTGCAAGATGAACTCGAACAATCCCACGGAATATCCATGGGGGTCATTCATCTTCGGCAGAAAACTTCACAGCTTTGAGATCCCTCCACACCTCAGACCAATCACAAATAACAAAAGAGATGAAAAGAAGGATAAACAGATCAACAAACAACGACGAAGGATGCTTTCCCTCTGCCGTCATTCGGGACACCCACGAGATGAAAGGAAACAGATGAAGACAGACCAAATGAAAGGGATACAGCACGGATTCGAGAGGATGTCCACTTGCTCTCTATCACTAACATCACAGCCAGATCCAAGAAGCATGGACGGAGCATGAGGGGAATCTATCGCAGCCTTCTTCCCCTCTCCTATGATGAGGCACAAGTACACCAAGCACTGGAGTCACATGGCCGTATGACATTCCCACTGACACGCAAGGGGAGTGGGGATACCCTTGGTAAAAAGGTCCGGAGGAAAGAGCTTTGAAATCCGTCAACGCTCTCAGACCAATCAGAAAGAAAAAAGATACAAAAAGGAAAAACAAATTGAGAAACAGAAAGGAAAGTGCTGGTTATTTCTCACAGCCTTCTGCTTTCCCTCTGTCATCGTTAAGATTGTCCACAAAAAGAAAGAGAACAGCGATGAAGACAGATCCTGAGGAATCTGGCCGCAAGTAAGACCACAAACATCCAGCAAAACAGAAGCGAAGGAAAATGTGGACTTGACAGGGTCATTCCCCTTTGCCACTTGCCGAGGTACAAGAAACGAGGGAGTTCAGGGTGGGAGGGGCATTTCTCACAGCCCTCTGCCCCTCTCTTCATTTCCTTTTCAATGCATCTTGCCATGACAACCATCCATCTAGCCATTTCAGTGACAACAATGGGAAGCCCGCAATGGAGAAGTGGGAAGACACCAAGCATGCAGCTGAACACAGGCGGTAAGGAGAAGTGGGAGATGAGGCACCTCAAAGACATAAAGCAGACCACAGACAAAAGAGGGGGAAAAAAACATTAACAAGCACCGAAAGACACCAGGGATGTCATCTCGGGATCCCGGAGATCCAAGTACCGAGTGTCCACCCCCAGGTCCTGGGGTCCAGGGTTTGAAGACATCCAGTAGGCACCAGTCAGCCCTTGACCTTGACAACACGGGTTAACGGCCAGTACTTGGCCCAGCTATCGCCCGCGGGCCTTTCTCGTTAACGCGCCGACACCTTTGGGGGTCGGCCAAGGGAAGGCCTGGTCGCTGCTTGAAGGCCGGGCCCCGGTACCGTCGGCATGACACAGATAGTATTTAGAACGAAAACTGAAAAACACAAAAATGAAATACGAAAACAAAGAAAACAAAACGCAGAGGCGGGCGGGAGGGAGGGAGAGAGAGAGAGAGAGAAAAAAAAGGGAGTGAATTTTAGCGACAGCGGGAAGATTCATTCCCGTTTTCCACACTTTAGAAGAGAGAGAGAGAGAGAGAGAGAGAGGGGGCGACATGCATGGAGGGCCGCAGCAAACTCGCCGCCTCTCTCTCTCTCTCTCTCTCTCTCTCACACACACACACACACACACACGCACACACACACACACACACGCACACGCGTGAGTCTTCCCGACTTCCTTTTTCCGATTTTCGAACGGATAGGTAACGGGGAGATCCACGCACGTGGGTGAGAGTGTGTGTGCGTGTGTGTGCGTGTGTGTGTGTGAGAGAGAAAGAGAGAGAGGGAGGGAGAGAGACAGAGACGGGAATAGGGAACGCATCTTCCCGCGAAAGCGGGAAGATTCGTTCCCGTTTTGCACTTGACAAGGCACACGAGGGAGAGAAAGAGAGAGGCGGCGTCCTGCACGGAACGCCTCACCACCTCTCTCTCTCTCTCTCTCTCTCTCTCTCTCGTGAGCACGCCTTGCCAAGTGCAAAATGAGAACGAATCTTCCTGCTTTCGCGGGAAGATGCATTCCCGATATGTATTCTCTCCCTCTCTCTCTCTCTCTCGCTCTCGCTCGTACGGGCCGCAACAAAAGTTGAACGGTTTGTTTTGTCATGATTTCTCTTTTGTTTTGTTTTGTTTTTGTTTTTTCTTTTTTTTTCTTTTTTTCTTTTGTTTTTTTCGTTTTCCTTTATGGCTTAGTTTTGTCAGAAAGTACGTGCAAGGGACCCATAGCAAAGAAGTACTGCGAGGGAATGATGAAAAGAACTTTGAAAAATAAAAAAAAAGAACTTTGAAAAAAAAAAGAAAAGGCTTTTAGTTCATTTTTTCGTCTTTGTTGTCCCCACTCTTTCTGCACAAGTCTGGGAAGGCAGCGCCCAGTAGTCCGAGCCGCGGCACGGCTTGGCATACCGGTCCGCCAAGGCTCGGACTCGATAACTGGGCCAAGTACTGATGGTTTAACCGCCCGAGTTCCCGCATAAACATGGGCAAGGATGAGATAGAAAAAGGTAAACCCCCACCCCATGGTCCCTCACCTGCGGACTGAGATTCCCCACCCTCAGGGCCTTGGGTTGACACTCTTAGCGAGGCTCCCCAACCCCCACCAGGGTTCCTACACACCGAGGCCCCTTCAGGCCACCAGCTTCGGTCCGGGCTGGCGCCGGTGGTAGGGTGATCCAAACACCGAGTGTGGAAACATGCCGACGAGTCCATACCATATCCAGGAGGCGCAGGTCCACTGTGAATTTCTGTAGGGTGATCCAACCCCACGCATGGAAACATGCCGAGGAGTCCATCCAGGAGGCACAGGTCCACTGCCAATTTCTATAGATTCATGTCACATGCATACCATATCCATCCTACGGCCCTTTATATTCTAACATGACCTTCACATTCTAACATGTTGTTTCCCTCGTTCCTTGCTCCGCTCATACACTAAAGACGTGAATCTATTGTTTGCGCTAACGAGTTGTCTACCCTAATGACGTCTAACATGTTGTTTCCATCGTTCCTTGCTCCGCTCATACACTAAAGACGTGAATCTATTGTTTGCGCTAACGAGTTGTCTACCCTAATGACGTGTCCGTGCATAAAAAATGTCCAAGAGAAAACGAGCCCTCTTTAGTGATTTCTTCCTTAGACAAGTTTCGGACTTTGAACTCACTGAGCAGCACTTCCAGTGATGTAGTCACAGATGCAAACGAGTTGTCTACGCTAATGAGCTGTCCTTGCCCAGAAAATGGCGCAAAAAAAAAACAGAGTCCTCGATAGTATTTTCATCCTTAGACAAGTTTAATTAGACAACTACGGAGCAGCACTTACAATAGTGTAGTCACAACCTAGTGTCAACATACAGGTGGAACGCATCTCTTCTGCATGCCTGTTCCGCCCACTTCTACTTTCCGGTTCCTTCGTAAAAGTCACTACCCTGCCACTACTAATATTCCATGCTAAATACGGAACGCATGCACTCTGTCCCTCCCTACACAGAGCTTCCTCGTGCTTTTTCTTCCTTTTTTAAAGGGCAACAGCCTTTATACCGTGAAACTGCTCAGCCCTCGGCAGTTCACGAATTTCGTTCATCTGGTTCCACGTGGATTGAACTCACATCTGCATTTCAACAGTTTATGGGTGTACCGACTGAGATAAGCCCGCTGGTAGAGCTTCCTCATCTTTGTAATCTGGCAGACACCATTACGTGGAAGGTCAGGCACTATGGCAAAGCTCCAGACATCGAGGGAACAAGCCAATCCATAACAGTGTGGTACAGCGGCAAGAGCGAGCTGCATGGTGCTCCCTCCTCGGAGATAGACGTAGGAGGCAGCGCACATGTGCTCAGCACCTGGACAAGAGGCGCAGCAAGAGTTTGTCTATCTCGTTTTCTTTCACCTTAGCAACACGAACCCTAAGTTCCATATAACCGACGCAAATGCAGCCTTTATCTCACTCACTCTGCATATTAGACTACTCCAGCCTGGTGCCCAAAGCTGCCAGGAGCCACGGCAGAACCATTCCAGTAACCTTTAACCCACCAGTACTTCCTAGAGTCGTGCCCGTTAACGCGCCACAATTTTAGGAAACGTACGGGCCACTACAGGAGCGCCCGAATTCATCCAACTAGAAACGTTTCTACTCTTTTTTTTTCCACGGCCGATAGCTGGGCCAAGTACTGATGGTTTAAGGCACCGCGCACCATGAAGTAAGAAACAAAAGTGGCACGTGCAATTTCGTGCAAGTTAATACGAGCACACAAGGTACGCTCAGTCGTTACAGTTTAGATCACGCTTCCTAGCAGAAGGAACAGAGCAGTACAGGCTAATAATCACCGACTTCCGTCACGCTAACAATACCACCCTTCACAGAGAACTCGAGGAGCGTACACTGACATTTCCCTAGTACTCCTCTTTCCCTAGTTCTTCTCTTCTTCTTTTTTTGGGGAACATTTCTCTATCACGTGTCATCCTTGCGCAGGGGCCATGCTAATCTTCTCTGTTTCGTTCCAATTTTAACCAAATGTCCCGAAGGACTAGTTCTGCTCTGTAGTTTCTCCCGGACAAGGAAGGGTTGAGGGGGGGGGGAGGGGAGGGGAGAAGGGCCATTGTCCATGAGCGTTTTGCACTTCCCTCATTCCTGCTCTTTAGTTCCTCTGGGGAAGGAAAGATCGGTGTCCCATATATCAGAATACATTGCAGACAGCCAAACATGCCACTAACGGATGTGCAGCCGGCACACACTGGTTCATATGGCAAAAGTGTGTTCAGCTGCCCGTTTCCGACGCTTCTGGAGTGTTGAACGACACACGCAGATGCTCGCAGACCTCCACACATGATCATTAGTTCTATACTTGGATCTTTTTTCCTTCTTTTGTTTTTCCCATCCGTTACATTAGCGTTACACTGACATGTCCTCATAGGATCCTGACCAACTGGAATGCAAGCGACAGACTTCCACAACTTTATGCCTATCAGCCAATGAGCTTATTATATAGAGGAACGCCCCCTACCTATAGCAATAAAGACTGGTCATTCAAATGGCAAGGAGAACGTTCTACAACCTTGTATGATTCAAGATTCGCTGCACTTGATAAAGAAGGGGGGGGGAAACAGAACAGAAGCAGCCAAGGCTACGATGCTGAGGAACCGGCCCGTGCACATGTGCTACACTGCAGTGAGCACATGTTTTTGAATTACGACCGCAAAACTGAACAACGCCGTTGAGCAAACAAGAGTGGCTTAGCTGCTGCTCGTTGACATAGTGGCAACCACTGTGGCACAGACATCTCAACAAGCGCAACCGCGGCACTTTACTCCTACAACGAAAGGCGGCATTCGTTCATACCAAAGCTGAAGACAAGCTGAATACTACCCCTAGCTTTCTGCGTCCTGCTCGTTGTAACAAAGGGGCCAGAACCACCACTGTCTTCACCCGAATAGAAGCCCCCGGTCATCAATATGCTGTATTTGGCACAACTTTCACTGCAGATGCTGGTATAATTACCGGGCCTTCTATTCGGGGGAAGAGGGTAGCCGTTGCAGCCACTGCCTCACACGTCTACCCACTCCTCACTCTCCAGATATCACTCACTCTTTGGGGCCAGAACCACTACCGTCTTCACCCGAATAGAGCCAGGTCATCAATATGCTGTATTTGGCACAACTTTCACTGCAGATGCTGGTATAATTACCGGGCGTTCTATTAGGGTGAAGAGGGTAGCCGCTACAGCCACCGCCTCACTTCTACCCACTCCTCACTCTGCAGATATCCCCATTAACCGTAGGCAGCTGTGTTTGACGATATGTAGTTCCCATAACTCTGGCCTTGGCGGGAGGAGATTGACAAAAAAAAGTCATCGAGATTGTGGCCGTCCAGGGGCAAGGTCCCACTTATACGAATTAAGAGATATTGACCGTAGATAGCACAGATCAACGGTCAAAATCTCGTAATCCGTGCAAGTGGGACCTTGCCCCAGGGCCGGTACCTCCGAGCCGGTGTTTACCGAGGCAGAGAGTGCTGCGCGCCACAGCCTGCTTTTACGGAGGCGGATAGTGCCTGCCGCGCGCCAAAGAAAACAAACCGGAGGGGGCGAAAAAAATATATATATTTTTGTACCTTGATAGCCGGCGGCGCCAGTCCTTTTGGTCCAGCAGCACCGAGCCCCCCCGGAAGATGCGGTGAATTATATTTACCCAGCTACTATTCGTTTTGCCCGGATGGGGTTTAATTACCCATCCCAATCCCAATTCCAATTCCAATTCCAATGGCACGTCGTGGAAAGGTGCACCGATCCATCCCAAAACCATCCTTCCATCAAAAAAAAAAAAAAAAAAAAAATCCTTCCATCAATGCTAGACGACGCCTCCTAATTCACAATCATCCCTTACTTCCCCCTCTCCTCCCTCCTCGCTCGTGCTTCTCTTCCCACGACAGATGCAAAGATACACATGCTGTCAAGGCCACGCAAATCGTCGACCATCCCTCCATCCACCTCATCTCTTTCTCACAAAATCCTCTCCCCATAAATAAACACCACCTCTCCATCCCCGTCATAACTACGTCGCCGCCAATTCCATCATCCCATCGGCGGCTGACTACTGCTATTCGATCTTTGCCTCATGCCAGTACCCACCACCCACTGAAGAGATGGGGAGGTGCGCTCACTTTGACCGTTTTCTGGGGCGATTTCATCGCCTGATGCTTACACTCTTTTACACTCTTTTTGACTACCGTGCGAGGCGTAACTCAGACCCCAATTATCAATTGGAGTCGGGAAACTCATGCTGCACGTTAGACAACTAACTACACAATTATCAATTGGATTGCAAAACGCGTTAGCCATGACACAGTTGAATTGGTTTCTTGACCGTTTTCCGTCAGCTCTCCAACTCTTCAGCCGACAGTATTTTGACAAAAAAAAAAAAAAGAATAAGCACGATGATCAGTCAACATATTGAGCAACAGAGCTGTCCGTTTCAGCAAAACGAACGAAAATCATAACAAGGGTCTGACGATTGAACCGACAGAACCCGCGGCCGGCCATCTTCGATGTTTTTCACTGATTGTCATCAAAATTGCGTTCCGCATGCAGCATACACTCCATCATCGACCATAGTTTGCCAGATAAGGAAAGCAGCAGAGAGGATAATACCAACAGCAGCACAATATATACACGGGCTTCCCCATCCAGATCAGTGTCCAACTGATTGGCCAACGAAACATTGCAGCAGCTGAATGGTCTGATCCATCATCTAAGAAAGGAAACAAACAACAAAAGAAAGACCGAGAAGAATTCCCACTCCATCCACCTTTCCACACAAATCTACCGACACACACCCAATCAATCAATCAATCAATCAATCAATCAATCACCCACTAGCGGATCCCACATCATCTTGTCCAAGAAAGAACAGTGTGACGGGGGGAACAAGAGCTGACTAACAACTCAACTCTTCCGTAGCTCATGGCTTTGCTATGCTCCCTCTCTTCCGTTTACACCGTCACAGAACCTTTGACGTGGGCTCGATCCTCGCACACATCACCATGAAGTGGATCTGACGGCTGCACGGATGTAAGTAGAGTACACAGATCATGCGTGCGTTCAAATCCTCATGCAATCAGATCAGATGGTGGAAAGAATGGTGTTGTCGTTACCACGAATGAAAAGGAAAAAAAAAAGAAAGAAAGAATAAAAAGGAGACTAGATGATCCTTACCTCGCGAGCGAAGTGGCCGCCCTGTCCGCATTCATAGCACCTATCGGACACAGCATGCGCAGCTCCACTGGCAGCAGGAAGTGCAACTACCTGAGGGCCAATAGGAGGGCCCATCCAACGGTCCAGAAGGCCAGGAGCCATCCCCACTCCTATGTTGGGGCATTCTCGGGCGAAATGCCCCCTCCTTCCGCAGTTGTAGCAGGCCTCTCCCGACTGGATGCCGTTGCGCCCCGTGGCTGCATCCCCTCCATGAGAGCTGTTTCCACTTCGAGACCCGAAAGATCGGTTCGGGCAATCTCTCGAGATATGCCCCACGGAACCGCACGAGTAACACCTGTGCTCCTTGCTGCCGGTCGGGACCTTGAGAGGACACTGTCAAAGATAGAGATAGAAAAAAAAAACACAACGCCAAACAGAAACAACAAAGGGAGGGGAGACCACGCAAACAGAACGCAACACCATCACACAACACAAAACGACCGTGAGCGTGGGGAAAGAAAAGGCATCATCAAACTAAGACATGAATGACCAACGGACATGAAAGCAAACAAGCCAAAGGAGTAACGTACTTTATGGCCTGGATCGCAACAAACACGAGAATGGTTCAGCAAGACATGCACACAACTCTGCGCGTCAAGCCTCCTCTTAGGGTACCAAAAACAGCATCAATCATAGTCCTTCAACCACTGCTAATCCTTGCTAAGGTGTAGGTCGCAAATGATACAAGTCTGGGTTACGTAACGGGGGAGAGTATACGCGATAATACTGAGAAATCCAAGGGGGGCGCAGGCACACTCAAGCAGGGATCCGAACAGCTGCGCGTAATGCCTCCTCTGAGGGAACCAAAACAGCATCAATCATAGTCCTTAAACCACTGCTAACCCTCGCTAAGATGCAGGTCACAAATGATACAAGCTGGGTTACGTAACGGGGGAGAGTATACGCGATAACACGTAGAAATTGTAGGGGCGCAGGCACACTCTCAAGCAGGGATCCTCTACCGTACCGACGAGAACGTGGGAGCACCGTCACCGGCAGCAGCCAAAAAATGAAGCAAGAAATCCAAATCAACCGAAAAAAGGAATATTGCCTACCGGTGGGATGAAAGACGAGAAGCCCAGCATTGCGAAGGGGGGAGAAAGAGGAGGGAAGGGGGGGGGGGGGGGAAGACGGACGCAGCAGCGTCAACGGCACAGAAGACGAACCGCCCCATCGAACGATCAAGTGCAGAGGTAACTGCACAAGAGGAACGTTGTTGGACCTCTACACGGCGAGGGAAGAAGCAAACAGTGGGGAAGTCGTTATAGTGGAAAGAAGAAAATGCGTGCAAGGTTCATACGCTAATTGCGTGCAGTGGAGTTTTGATTGATTAACTCTGGCGAGCAAATAACCCTTGCGATAAACGCAACAGATCCAACGAATTAACAGTACTACTATGACAATCCACGTTCGCTTGAACGAGGAATGGTCCTCCACGGCGCAGAGCATACCGGATGCAAAAAGCATAGAGTTTTCTAGCACTGCATAATACTGTAATAAAATATACAGTAAAAGACCAGACAACAATAATTGGTAATCACAACAGCCCGTTATCATCATGGGCTTTTGGAGGATTTGCCGTCCAACATTAATTCGACGTTGTTCATTAAATGGACGTCGTTCTCCATCCCACAGCAATTTGATGACCGTGAGGGTTCTCCTCTACCATCACTGAATGGCCGATTGTCCAGCAATCATCGACATTGAAGGGTTCCTCTCCGCCTGGTCGCTCACGGAGACGCTACAACCACCATGCATGGTAGTCTTCTTCATCCACTGCTAATCTATGTGAACTAATTAGCCACCAACCATTCATCATCAGCGCACCTCTCCATCCATCTATTGCCATCTAGGATCATTCGTCGAATGTTCAACGTTCACAACTCCACGTGGAGAGTGATTGACTCGTCCGTACACGGAGGAAGTCTGACGTCCGCCCCTTCCCATCCATGAATGGGGAGCATCAGCCCATCCCTTCAGATGAGGGGAAGTCCTAACAACGCGGCCCACCCAAGGAGAGCGTTCTCCATTAACCAATAGAAGTAGATATCGTCCAACGGACTGGACTGGGGAGAGAGATCTACCGATCACTCAACGAGATTCGGAAATCATCGGCCACGAAGAGCGGTTAACAACAAGCTCAGCTCTCCTGATGACAGCCATTTTACGCGGGAAAAATGTAGTGTGCTCGCGTACCCAGCAATAATACAGAATAAGACTCGAACAGCATAGAATCGTAAATGCCACATTACCATTTCCTTTTTTTTTTTTGTTATAACGCAAAACTTGCTGCTTCCCTAACGGCAATCCTTGCTTTCGTCTTCCATGCACAGCATTCAAATTCCTCTCTCTCTTTCTCTCTCTCTCTCTCTCACACACACACACACACACACACACATACAGACATACACACACAAACAAACACAGACGCTTTTCTCAAGGGTATGGCTAGTTTTGGGCAAGTTGGTGGGTCCTTGTCCATCCGTCAAATGCGTCCTGCGCATGCTATCGAAGTTCAACCTCCTGATGAGTTGGTGTAAGTTCAACGGCACCAGTGTCTCCCACAGTCACCCCTTGATTTGTGGAGTTGTGCGTGAGAGAATGTGTGAGTGTGCGTATACATTCATATTCATGTATTTTATACTTGACTCCCTCGATCAACCTTCCTTCTCTTACACCTCGCTTCGGATTCTTTCCCCACTGCATCAGACATAAGTTAAGACTTTCCGCCTACGACTCCCCTCCCTCAGCAAAACAGAGCCTCTCCTACTTCCCGTCAACGGTCTTCCACCCACCACAGCCCCTGCCTTCAAACCCCTTTTCACCCCTAGGACTCCGCTCTCCCAGAGAACAGAAATTTTATTTTACAGCTCTTCTATCTCCCTTCAACGGTCTTCCACCCACAGCACCCTCTCCCCGTGCCTGCGAATCCCTTTCACAACCCTTTCTGCCCCTCCCTCCCTTCCCCCACTCTGCACCTTCGCCACTTCACCACCTCCACATCTCCTTCTCCCATATTCCCCTTTTCCCCAGTCCACACCTCCTCCCTTCACGGGCCCATTCTACACACCTTCATCGCCGCCGACACATCTTCTCCTGTCCCGCTCTCGTCTTCCCCTTTCCCCAGTCCCCCTATAACCTCCTGCCTACACGGGCCCAAACGGGCGGGTACCTTCTCCAAACCCAAGCTCAACAGTCCCTTTGTCTTGTTGACTCTTCTGGTCTCTAAGCCTCGTCCATCTCTTCCAGACATCCCTACCCATCATCCGGGCCTCTCTCCACCGTAATGGGCCACCTGGATCCCACCCTTCACTCAACGCTCACCCACCTTCAACCTCCACTTCGTCGATCCCCTCACCTACCCTTCTTCCTGTCCGTATTCCTACAGCTTCGCCCCACCTTCCCCTCCCTCGGTGTGGTGGACGTCGCACCGCCTCCAACAGCAGCCTGCCTGTGCTACACGATAGGGTTCTGTACATATCACCAGTCTCTCTCCTTCTATTCACGTCACCTGACACCCCCTCCCGCATCATCACTCTCATACTTTACTTCTCGTCCTGCGCCCTCCCTGCTTCCTCCACCGTTCGCCCGATTCTCCTGCCTGCCCCTACGACCTCCCAGGCCCCCAGTACAGGCCGCCATGTCCGCCGTCTACTACTTACTAGCAGGTATCTCCGGCGAGAACGATTTTATGGGCACAACGGTCACCCTGCCTCCCTGTATAAAGGCGGGTTTGCACATGCCATCAAACGGGCCATCATGCCGGGCAGTAACTAGGTAGGTAAGTAGCCAATCGCTCTGCTTCTTCCCACGGTTTTCAATTCGACTCGAAAACCGTGGGCTGAAGAGAAATCGGAAGAGCTGAATCACAAGAAGCGACAGTCAACCGCTATGACAGCACATACAAACGGAAGGGGACAACCGTCCAACCACCGCCGCCACCGAAGGCAAGCTGTGAAAAGGCTCCGGGCGGACAACGGTCAGGGACCACCACACGTGTGAACCGCAGTCGTAGACCACCAGATATTACCCATCGACACACGACACGGAAACCTTCTCACATCTCGCCCTCGGGTGCCCTCTCGAACGAACCCTCGGGGGCGCCATGCTTAATGATGGGTGGGCATAGCTCTCAAAACCCGTCATTTCCGTCAGGTGCTTCGGCCTTCCACTGACTGCTCCCGAAGCATCACCCTTCACTTCAGCCGCATATCGACACACTAGGACACCAAGATCCCCTCGTGAAGCTCAACCATCCATCGCCAGTCCTCTCACACCATCGCCTTCTAGTCCACCTACCCCCCCCCCTCTCTCTCTCTCTCTCTCTCTCTCTCTCTCTCTCTCTCTCTCTCTCTCTCTCTCTCTCTCTCTGTGTGTGTGTGTGTGTGTGTCTGTGTGTGTGTGTGTGACCGCGATAGAATATGGCATCTTCGACTTCTGAGCGAAAACTTCAATGAGCAGAACCCCATTTCGCCTTCACTTCAAGAACTCCATCCATCCATCCATCCATCCACCCACTTATCGCCCATCCACATAACCCATCGTCGAACCATTCAGCCATTCCATCCATTCATCCATCCATCATCCATCCATCCATCCATCCATTCATCTAATAGAGGAGTTCTCTTTCTTCGTTCACGGCAGCAATGCACGTTCCCTCGCTAACTCCGTTGCCCATTTGCTCTGCCCGTTCCCTTCTTCGTTTCCACTTCTCTCCCTGCCATCCATGTAAAACACCTTCCAAGACGACGACACCCTTAGCCACCTTCCCTAAGTACTACTGTTGCTCCCCATAGCTCCCTGTCTCTGTCCTGCTCGACCATCCGCCTTCACCGCCCTCCCACGTTCTTTCTTAACCATCCAGCACTCGGATCCAGTTCACCCCCACTCTCTAAAAGCCGAGTTGAGTTCCCTTCCCACTTTCTTCTTCAAGAGCAATCACATCACATTCATGCAGCTTGCTTCCTTCTTTTCTTCCTTTCTTCGTTGCTTCGTTGCGTGCAGAATTTCACCGCCTCCTCATCCATTACCACTCGCACATCAGTCCACCTGGAAATCCTCCTACTTGCGCAGAACGCAGCACAATTGCCAACGAAACCTACCGCAAACGCCCTGAACAATCCATAACACTCCAGCCCCCTTTCCGCTTTCCCAAACACTTCGCCTCCTCCTTTACTTTCCTTCCTCCCCCTCCCTTTTGCCCTCTGGCTCCGGATTCCCGACGGCCTATGAAGAACGACGAGGACGACGAGGAGGACGACAACGTTGACGACAATCACCCACCATAACACCCTCCTCTCCCTTTACCCAACTCCCCCCCCCCACCCAACACCCCACAGTCCCCCTCCCCCAAAACGCCCAGTTCCATTCAACGCCTTTTCCGTTTCCTTCAGCCAACATAACCTAGACTGGCGCTCACACATCACCACCACTATCACTACCATTATGCCAGTTCCAACACCTCCCTTCCCCCCCCAACTCCCCCCCGGCCCGCCTGCCCCTACATTAATCAATCCACCATCTCCCTGTAGCGCCAGCCCCCGCACCAAGCACCGAAAATAGTAAGACTGTCACGGAATGATGTCTGTCTGTTTGCTTCTTTCTCTTATCTGTCATGATCTCCGCCAGCGTCGTACCTCCCGAGCGACGTGCCCTCGTTTTCCGCATTCGAAACACCTAGTACTCGCATCGGCACCAGGTGACACACCCATGTCCCCTGCGCCAGTCAAGGTCGGCATGGCCCCCGATCGTTTGCTCGGGCAATCACGTGCCCAGTGCCCAACGCCTCCACATACGAAACACGTGTCGCTTGGTGGTGCAAATGGCGCAGCAGGCATGGCGATGAACGCTCCACCGTAGCCTCCTCGCGCAGACGTCGGCGTCGCTACGCCGAAGCCGTTTCCCATCGCAAAGGCGGTCGCCGCTGCAGTGGCCATCCCTCCCGCAGCTGTCCCAGAGTACCCAGGCGCGACTCGAAACGACGAGTACCGGTCGTCGACCTCGCGACTCTTGGTGGTATTATACCGGTCCCGATCCCTGGGCGGGTCTCGACTCCGATCGTAATCGGTATACGCTGCCCTTCCTCCCAGTGCACCCCCAGCACTTGCCATCCCCGCGCTCATGCCCGGCGCCGCCACCGAACTTCCCCCACCTCCCGCCGTGACAGTAGCAGCTCGGTAGCGATCCCTTTCCCTAGCGCTCCGCTCCCTCTCCCTTTCCCGCTCTCGCTCGCGTTCCCGTTCCCGCTCCCTCTCCCTCTCCTTTTCTCTCTCCCTCTCTCTTTCCCTTTCCCTCTCCCTTTCCCGCTGCTCCCGCTCTCTCTCCCGCTCGCGATCCCGCTCCCTAAACCTATCATGCCCATGTTCCCTTTCCACCGCTGCCGGCGCCGCCGGTCTTCCCCTCTCCCGACTGGAATGGTCGTACTCTCGCTCCCGACCGTATCGCTCTGACCGTCGCGGCGACCGCTCTCGCGACCGTGATCGCGTTTGCCGCCGTCCGCTTCGATCCCGCTCGTGCTCCCTTTCCCCGCGCTCGCGCTCCCCACGTTCACGCTCCCCTCGATCCCGCTCCCCCCGCTCCCCGTATCTGCTGTCTCTGTCGTAGCTCAGTCCCCTCCCCCCCCCCTCTCCGCCCGCTACAACCCCTCCTCGAGAGGACCCCCCCCCTCCGTACGAGTGGGCGCTGGCCCCCCCGTACGTGTCGCTGCCGCCATACCGTCCGTACATGACCTGCCGCGGCTGCGTAGTCAACACTGCGTCCGCCTGTCTGCACACGCTCCTCTGCCCCGGCGCGCCACCGTCCTGCTTCATTTTCCCACATGAGCAACCCCCCACAACGCACGCACACGCAGAAACACCACAAACAAGAAAATGAAAATGTGCCCGCAAAACATACCTCCTGACTTCTACACTAACGCAAACAACGGAAAACCGGACTGAAACAAGACAAACGACGAAAAGGAAAGCAAAACGAAATGAACGAGCACAGGCAAACCAAGAAAACACTAAGAAGCTGCATCCTCGTCAAATCGAAGTTCCCCTCGCGAAGACGATAATGATAAGGAAGACGATGATGACATGCTGATGATCATCGATGACGACTACGAGTTATGGCGATCTGCGATAAATGTAAGGGGATCGTAATGATATGACAATAAAGTAATAACGACATTTCTTCGAGAATCGTGGCAGCATGATGAACGTGCGACGATGACGATGGGGACAGCAATGATCATAGATGGTAATGACAATGAGAAGTAGAGCGACCATGATGACGATAGGTGTGTTAGTAACGATGTCACGATGCTAACGACCATAATGATCATGGGAGTGACACGAGGATAAACAGACATGACAATATAAGCGCAAGAAACAATACATACGTTTCCAGTTGATGAAAGGGAACGTTACAACATGACCTCATTAAAAGCCTACAGAATGCCCCAGAGACTAAAACAAATGCCATAATCATAGATTGGAGATAGAGCATGATCAGGTGCGCAGGAGGCAGAGAAGGCCGAAGGACAGAAAGATACTGACTCATAACATACCTGCTTATGCCAAGTTAAGAACTGTAGTTGCAATTCTCCACTCTGCTTTCCCCTTCAGGGACTCTCTCTCTCTCTCTCTCTCTCTCTCTCTCTCTCTCTCTCTCTCTCTCTCTCTCTCTCTCTCTCTCTCTCTCTCTCTCTCTCTCTGTGTGTGTGTGTGTCTGTGTGCGTGTGTGTGTGTGTGTGTGTGTGTGTGTGTTGTGTGTGTGGTGTGTGTATGTGTGTGTGTAGCGCGCGGGCACAGGCGCTTGCTCGCTGTCTCGCTTTCCACCAAGTTCCCCCGCGTCACTTGGAGCGCCAGTCTCTCTCTCTCCCTCCCCTATGTGACCTGTTTCCTCGCGCTGTCTAAATGGCGGTCGATCACATGTGAAGACAAGCTCTCTATCTCTCGATTGACCACGTCGACAGTGACTGGAAACACTTCTCAGATCGTGCAGAACCGGCCTCTCAATCGATCAACAATTCAGTCGACGATCGTGCTCCAAAAACACCAGACACCTCCCTCTCGCTCTGCCTGGGTCTGTCCCCTCTTTTTCTCGCAGCCTCTCTGTCGCTTGCGAGCGATGGTCTGCACGCCGCCCAACCCCTTGGTACCCTCGCCGACCCTGTGCGCTGTGCGTCCGCGCCAGAGTGCACGGCGCCCGGCCGTCCTACCTTGCCAGCGGCACAGCACAGCCTCAACCCAGTGCACGCGCGGGTATACGGCCCGCTGCGCGTGGGTATGCAGCCTCCTTCCGTCCTATTGTGCCACTGGCAAGAAGGGCACAAACCCAGTACAAAATCGCCCTCCAAGTTTCGAATGATAACAAATGTGACCCTCAAAACGTTTTCCAATTGTAGTCGGAATTCGTTCGTGCCCAAAACCTAATTCGCAGCCCTGAAGGCACCGAAGACCCTACTTCGCGGCCCTGAAGGTGCCGAGACCTATTGACGTACCGTGAGGGCACGAGTGCACAGCCCGTCGTTCGTTTGTTTAAGTGGTTCGGGAAGGGTAAGGTAGTGATTATGCTATATGTAAGTTTTGTCATGTTCGCTATATATAACTTGCGGTCCCGGTTGGTGCTTCATTGACGATGTTCATGGGATGCTGGACCCAGTTTCCAATAGGTGGCGCTCCCCATAAATAGACAGGAGAATGTATGTGCGTGTGTGTGTGTGTGTGTGTGTGTGTGTGTGTGTGTGTGTGTGTGTGTGTGTGAGAGAGAGAGAGAGAGAGAGAGAGCGTGTGTGCGTGTGCGTGCGTGTATGTGTGGGTTGGTGTGTATGTGGATGTGGGTGTGGGTGTGTGACCTGTCTCTTATACACATCTAGATGTGTATAAGAGACAGTCTGTAGGGTGATCCAACCCCACGCATGGAAACA
>BFEA01000128.1:1552638-1565492 GCA_003427395.1 Chara braunii
CATTTATTGATATGAGTGTGAGAGAGAGAGACAGAGAGTGGGAGAGAGAAAGAAAAAGAGAAAGAGGGGGGGGGGGTACGAGAGAGAGAAAAAGAGTTTGAATGACAAAATTAAAATATGGAACAAATTGCGGCCACGATCTATTTCACAGTTGGAATGAATTTTTTTAATTTATTTAATATTTTTTCTGAAAATATCAATCTACGAGTACTTCAATTTTCATGTTTTTTCACGCATTCTTCTGAGCGCAAAAACTCCCTGAATTTTGACTACTTTTTTAGTTGGCCCACACATGACTAAGTGACAAAATTTGAAAATATGTCGAATCGGCGCAACGATTATTTCGTGCTCTAAATGATTTTTTTTTAAATGTTCTGATATTTTTTATGGAAAGAATACGACCTCTCGTCTATGGATTCTCAAAATATCATATTTTTCTGCGGACTACTCTGAGCACAAAAAATCATCAAAGTTGCCTCTTGCAAAACGTTTGTTTCGTTTCGCCTGACCTCCCTGTTTTGAAAAAACGGACCTCAACGCCTAGGCCTGAGGACCCTTTGTTCTCACTTCTTTTTGAGGTCCGCTTCCACCCGAAGACCGGTCCTTCCTTTTTCCAAAAGTCTCGGTTCTACCAGAGTTAGTTGCAGGTAGTCCGCAATTTTGACAAGGACCGGTCCCCCGATTTGTTTTGCCCTCTAAAAACCCACTTTGTGTCTTGGTCGCCCAACGCAAAAAATGTGACTCCTTGACACAGACATCGAAACCCACTATACCGCAGCCTTAGGGCTGCGAATTCCATAATTGCCCTCCTATCGTTGTCCAGGTAAGTAAGTGTGGTACCCTTCCTTAGAGTTGCTTGAAACTGTTTCCAAATAGATACCAGTACGTCTAACGCTGCATGCACCCCTAGGCATCAAAGTCCGACACACATCTTTTCATACAGTAAGCATAAAAGGTGAGATATCCCGCATATCATCACCGGAGTGTCATAGTTGAGAGTGGATTCGCCATTCAAGTTACAAGGCAAGATACTCAACACACTATGTCATATGAGAAACATGATACTCCATGTCATACGGAGAGTTACGTTTCATGTGCACCAAGTTACCATGGTAAATTTTAAGATTTTTCTCTCTTATGTGATACGGTAACCTAGGGTTGGCGTTGGCGCCAACATACGTCGAACGTTTGTTGGGAACACCTCCCTAAAAGGAGGAAGATGGTGACTATCCGATGTCAGATGAGACCACACATCATCAATTTAAGCTATCAACTAATTACCATGGTAAATTGAGTAGTTTATTAATATTTTACAGAGAGTGTGGGGGTAGATTCGGAACATTTTAATGATGCATGTGAATAAAGATGCATCAAAATATCAAGTGGAACAATATTGAAGCCCGAAGTCGGCATTCTATTAGCTGATATTGTATTTTTTTTTGCCTCCGAAGTGTCGGATGAGGCTCTATGAGGCAACCAGACCCTCTACCATTACCAAGGTAAAATGAAGGAATGATTAATATTGATCCAGAGCGTGTGGTGTAATTTTCGTAGATCCGTGGTGTCATAAAAATGTATATTTGCCATCTTGGTAGTTTGCAAGTTCGCGAAGCACTCCCAACAGTGAGTTTTTCAATCCGCTGTCATTTTCGACCAGACAAGGTCGGTGTGATACGAAGGTTGAAACTAACATTCAATGGTTATACACTAAACGCTTCAATCCTACGACATGCGATACGAGAATAACCTATGTTTCAGGTACTTAGTTAATGTGATATTGTAATAAACAAAATCAACATTAGTTAATTTCTTCCCGTAGCATTGTGTTCTGCTATGAATAAAGGCATAGGCTGCTAAGCGGGCCAATTCAATAAAGCAACATAGACAGTCATACTTCACACTTCAGCGGAAAGCATGACCTACCAAAGGTGAAAACCGTTGTACCAACTCAAGAGTCAACTTGGATTAGATTGGAGGTTGGCGCTTATAAATCTTAGACGCCAAAGGATCAGGAAACATTATGCGCTACCAAGGAGCCCAATGCCGAGTTCACACACGCACGCTACTCACGACCACCGCTTCACGATGGTTCGGCTACACTCGAAAATGATAATACGTTGGAAGAATTGGACTCGCTAACGAGGACGGAGATAACTAATGAACGAAGTCGGCCGTCTTTTGCTAACGAGGGGAAAAAAAGAAGTGGACTGTCGAATGAGATTTGACGGATATTTACCAACAAGTGAAAGGAAAATTGTTCATTTAACCTTACCACATTACGCTTAGGAATGACGTTTGTCTATATATCTTAGTCAATTCATGACGGCTCGGCTACACCCGAAAACGATAATATTATGGAATAAATGGACTTGCTAATTAGAGCGGGGAAAAATGATGAGTGAAGTCGACCATCTTGCACTAACGAGGGGAAAAACATGAGGCTGGTTGTAGGGCCCTTCCGAAGGTAACTGCCTGTAAACTAAGTTGGCTGATGCGATCAATATTTCTAGGTTGAATTGTGAGGTCCCTGACCTCTTTTGTTAATTGTCATTTGCAATCAAGTGATTTATTTCCAAAAAAAAAATAAAAAAAATTGAGATCGGTAATCCCTCAACAAACAACATGGAAGAGTAGTCAATGTATTGGGACCTTTACCGGACTCAGGTGCAGGTGTTCTGTGTATCTTCCGTGAGTAGAAATGACAGAAACCGGGTCGCTGTCCCAGTGAAGCCCAGTCATAAAACCAAACGAATACAGGTCGTAAGCCACCAGTACTTGGGCTAACTATCGAATTCGAACCTTCGGGCACCTTGCACGCCAAGTTTAACCAAACCAACAGCAACCAATGTGGTCCCTTAGCCCGAAAACCAAATGTCGCGGCGCGTTAACCGAGAACCACCACAACCGATGTATAGGTCAAGTACTGGTGGTTTAAAAGCCACACAATCCCAAGGAAGAGCTACAGATAAAAAAAAAAAAAAAAACATAAGTCTTAAACGCTGCGTAATCCTAAAAGAAAAGGGAAAGAAAGTAAAAGATGTATAAAAGAAAGACCACTAACCGTTTTCAACCAACTACTAAAAAGCCTACCACTACTCATATCGCCAAAAAAGAACCATTCAGTTTTAAAGGGATCTTCACCAAGACACAATAAAAAAACAAAAAGTACACAAGTCAAAAGTTCACACAAACTACACCAAGAATAACAAAAACGCTATGAATTCCTATCTACTGACCATATAAACACGATGGTGTGGAGCCAAAAGGTTCCAATGATTGTTTCTACGCTTCCTCCATCAAACGCTCTCTACTTGTCTCCTGCGACCGAACCAAAAAACCAAGCATCATGTTTCACCCTCAACCACCCATAAATCATGTATCCCTCTTTGACGTCTATCCATCCTTTAATAACTAGGAGTTTAGAGAGGGTCTTGGTGGTGTATTGATCGTTTTAATATAGCTATGTATATACCAAGTCTCTTGAAACCACCTGATGTCACTCTCCCTCATGGTGTTGTGCATAACATACACGACTTAAACCACTAATTCACAAGAAAGGAAGTTTACGAGGCTACCTTTTGAGGCTTATGAGTCTCTAATATTTTTCGTAGTGATCTTTTATTCAATATCTACCCAGACTTAAAGTATTATGTCCTTGCCGTATAAATCGGTAATAGTCCGACTTAATTTCAAGAGAACTGATGCTTTAACTAAAAATGAAAATATAATTTTTGTTGATGCTACTTTCTTTCACATGATCAAATAAGATGACACATGATTCAAATATGAATAAAACGGAGGATCAACTTTCTCAAAATAAGCAACAGGGGATCACTTACTGGAGTTGTATAGCGTTCCATTGGCTCATGGTCAAAGAGTCTGGAGTCAGAGCGGTAGAGGTAGGTAGGATCCGTGGGCACTTGTGGCACGAGGTTTACAAGAGTCTTGCCTGATCTCTGCCAATGGTTTGCCTCAATCAATGGTTACTTGTTTATATTACCTATAGTTTGATAAAAGTGGATTGGTGAAGTAACGACAACTTATAGTCGATTGTTGCAACGAGTTATTTAGTGTATAAATAAGATGATAACAACCTGCCACGTGGATTCTTGGATAAGTTTTGTCTGAAATAACTGCTTTGCAATAATCGTCATTGGGGGACAACTATTTGTATTGTTAGAAGAGAGGACTGTTCAATTCGACTATTGATATGTAAAATTAGTTATGCCCTAGGCTATCAGAGTGGCCAGAGGCCACTTGCCCGAAAATATTTTTTAACTTCATTTTATATTTTAAATTTGGTAAAAAATTTCGGTGTGACCTTAAGGCCAAAGTTTTTCAGTTTATTTTTTTGTATAACATGTTTTTTTTTCGGATTTTTTTTTTTTTTGCTAGGACCTTCCCTGGTCCTTGCACGGTCTGGTCGTCCGGGAAAATAGGGTGACCCGGACGACCCAGTTGGTAGCCTAGGTTCTGACTTACGACACCCAACCTTTTGCTTGTTATTATCAGACACTTGACCATTGAATTTCATCGTCCAAAAGAATGACGGTTTTGTTCATTGTTTGTTACAGTTCATTTCAAGTCGTCAAATTACGTATGCCTCCATCTTATAGGCGGGTTAATTTGCTTGGAGGTGAGTTGACTTTGTTGACCACCTCAAGATGTTGGAATTACTAAAGTTAGTCGTTTGCTTTATTGGTTGTGCGTGCTATATCTCACTTGGCGATGTATGACTATTTTTTATATTCATTTAATAATATTCTCATTCCAACATGATTTTATGTCATGCAGATACCGATATTATTATTTAATGTTCATTGACAATTTATAATTTTGTGGACCACTTCTTTAATTTGTCAGGTAATGAATATTATCTAAAGTCTTTCCTTTTTTGTTTTTTTTTGTAAAAGGGGTGACGACATTTAAATATCACGACTGAACTGACCGACACTTGATATTTTATAATTGTAATTTTTTACTCATTGACATTCATTAGAGATCGATCTCATATTTGTATTTCAACAGTTTATGAGTGTATCAATTGAGTTGGGCCAGTGGTAGACATGAAAAAMMAAWRAAACACMTAAMMAAATATATATATATATATATATATATATATATATATATATATATATATATATATATATATATATATATATCGAAAACGACGAGTTTCATATGATAACAATTAGTAAAGGAGCATCATAATATCCAACTTGTGCGTCTCTTTCGTAATAGATGTGCATTGTTGTGTAAAACACGAACGAACTTGAATATCATATACAATCATAAGAACATGAATAACTTAATCTCTCAAAATATCTGCCCACAAAAGGGACAGAAAACTATCATTTAAAAACAACGAGCGACAAGTCATCTGAAGCCGAATCTGCAACCTCTCTCAGATGACAATCATAGCAAACAACAAAACATCTAACCACAAAAAAATGAAAGAAAGTTTTTATCGAAAACTACGAGTTGCATATGATAACAACTAGTAAAGGAGCATGATAATATACAACTTGTGCGTGACGACTGTGAGTGGCTTGTTGTTGTGGGATTCCGGTAATTATTGCTGATAAATTTTGTCTGCAGATGAGACCGATTTGTTGCTTAGATTGGTCTAGCTCACGTTGGTCATCATAGACGGTGGGTACTGTTTTTTATTGATACATGTCGTTTTAGGTCACCTGTTGTCAAACACATCGGCTCCCGTCTTTTCCGCGAAAGGTGAGAGAACTCCCGGTCATGTCACGCAAAAGTTAAACAAAATAAAACAAAAGACAACTTGGGGATGATGCAAAATAAACCCGCGAGTCACCGAGACGGTCGTGGTTGTGTCGTCCCTTCGCCGTTCTATCCGGGTGCACCAATTGTACTTCCCTCGATCCCCTAGGACAGGATAGGTTTCCACGTGGCACAACTTGTCTTCTCTAAGGGGTTGTCACGACCCTTAGGGTTGTATCCCAACCGAGTTACTGACCCACATGCAAAATTTTTAAAATGCAATACTAGAGGTAGATCAGTCGAGGGTGTTTACTCGAATCGCTGCAGTATAGGAAACACTTGGTTAAACGTCAAGTGGACTCAAATGTCGTTCGTTCTTTTGGACGTTGATCTCCTAAGTATGAAGCAGACGCTGGTCAACTAGGACGGTCTCAACCAAGTGTGAAACCCTCAAATTAATCCTAGTCTCTCAGACGCATAGTGAAAGAAAGTTATAACAACAACACATAATTACATCAAACGGAATCGATCGTAGTTGATAGGAATGTATATCTAATCCGAAATGATAATTTAAAGAGTTTGAATCATCATATGATACATCCAATAACACAATATCAAAATAAGACCTGACCACATTGGAGCGAACTCCATAAATTAATAATCGTACAGTCGCCAACGAGGAGTTGGCTACAACAACAACGTTGTTGCAACCAACAAGATAGTCGGATTGCCTTAGTTTCAAATTGATGAGATGTGTTGCCAAAACCATTAATTTCACCTATCGCCAATTTAAGATTAGACACGCAAACAAGTCTTCATAGATTTCTACTCTTTTTGGATGACAGACTGCTTTGCGGATGATTCTTCATCAGATGCATTGCTTGAAGTGTTGTTTGTCTCTCCCTGTAAGAAGTGGTATGGGGAACTCCTCCTCCACACATGAGCACAAAACTCGGATATCAGAAGTCGGGCCGTCTCCATCGAATCGGCAAAGTACCCCCCCTATAGAACAATCTACTCTGGGTCGATAATAGGGCCAACTCCTAAAGCAAACGAACCCACTTCCAAGATGCTCATAGAGAAAAACATGTCCATCGTAAGTAGATTTTAATTGTTCTGTTTTTTTCTAAGTTCAGAGTAGCTTAGACGAAAACAAGTCAAAGGAGATAGAGAATGAGAATCATTTGGACAAGTATAGGTAAATAAGGTTATTCGGGATAAAACGGGTAAACCTAAAAAAAATGCTAAATCATTTTACCTTTGTCTTCTTTATTGAATTATTTTTACTGCATACACAAAATTACCAATTTTTAAAATGACAATATTTTTTTGACAAACAGACAGGTGCTAGGTAGAAAAAATACAATTATTTTTCATCATCTCATGTAGACACAATCAACCTCCTTTGCAAGCATTCTTTTACCTACCTGCACAACACGCAAAGACAACAAGTTCAAAGGAAACTAATATAACCCCATACCCAAGTCAGACCTTTTCATTCACATGAATAACTCATACAACTTTCCTCTACCTTTTCTTTCGAACATTCAAAACAAACACGGTCAAGCAAAGTGTTGATTCATACAGGTGTGAAGGGAAATTTGAGTCAATCAACCGACCTTCGGTGAAGTTAGAAGTGGCTCACTCAAGAAAGTCGAGTAATATTTCAATCAAAAGATAATCATCGCTGAAGCCCAAAATATACGGCCCACAACTCCACAACTTGTGGTCGTCCCATTGAACAATGGTCCACCTTCTTCAAACACAGTATCCGCACAAGACAACCACCACAACCATTCACGTCCCAATCTCAAGTTAATCCCACTTAGTCCAAACATGGTCCCATGTGGTTCCACACTCTCCCCCGCACACCGGATGGTCTCAAACACCAATACCGCTTGCACTGTGCGATGCAAAAAAATAAGGTGGCCCCTTGTGAAAACCGCATATGTCGAGTGTCTGATGACCACTCCAGCTCACGGGTCATGAGTTCCCACAACCTCCACACCAAACACATGTGCTCCAGACAAATGTCGTTGGTCTGCGTTCCAAATTGCAGAATTCCAAATGTGCACTACTGCCAGTCCATCCTCTATACCACGCTGATCCGCTCAATTCTCAACCGCCGTGCAAGTACCGCTCTTAAAAAAAGAAAATAATATTTAATGTCATCGTCCTATAATATCACAATAACCTCAACTTCCCCCCCAAAATCACCACCGGATCACGCCAGAATGTTTCACCATCGCCACGCACCTAAAAAAACAAAATCAGGACTACTTTTCGCCACGCCGTCAACCTCGGTACCACAATTGTCCGGCAGCACGGCCACCTGCTCACACACCACAACAAAAAAGGGCCCACTGTACCGCAAAATTTTGGCAGCACTGCCCCTCAAAAATAATATCGCTGACCCGCTTATAATTTTTCAGCGTGACCCCACTGAAAGAATCGTCGTCGTCGTGCTATTACTCGGACAACACCTCCCCACATACACAGACTGTCGATGCCACACGGTGAATCAATCGGCACCTCCCTTCAAAAGGTTGACGGCATGCTGAAAATTTCTGCGGCACGGCCGTCGAATCAGCAAACAGACGACACTTCCTCTCATGTCCAAAACACCCTCGGCACCTTGGACAACACTTTCCCTCGCGTTGCCACTTTTTGCACGACCGGATCCTGACGCAGCCTACCGGCCCCAACACCAACGCAGAGGTGGGCCAGTGAGTTCCCAACCTCTGGCTATGGCTGCCCTTCCCCCACTCCATCTTCCTGCAGACCGCCAACACTTCCACCCTTGTCCTCCAGTAGACCTCCTTCCAATAATACTCTTCGAAGCAACATTTCCAGTAGCATTGCTCATCCAAGCAAAATTTTTCCAAGTGCTCGAATGAATGAAGCAGCTTGGGAAAAAACCGCCTTTATAATGTGGTCGAAGGTTTGCTCCAGGACTCAGAGTCATCCTGAGCCCTTGATCAACTAATCCTAAGCCCTTTATCTCAAGCAGGGGCCAGGAACAGTCGAGCCCTTTAAGCTCCTCCCTTTTTTTTTTTTTTTTTTTTGCAACCCCTTCACTAAATGAAGAGGTACTGTCCTATACACACACACACACATGCACCTTATTGTAACCGCGGCTATACGCGGCCGTTTCCTTTCTTCTCCGCCTCCTTTCTATTTCCCTTTGTCCTTCTTTTTTTTCCCTAACCCCTCGTTTTCCCTGTGGGAGCCAGTTTGTTGTTCTGAGACGAACGACCAGCCCCATGCCCCAAATCTTTTCATCGACTCGAAGTAGAGTCAAGCTCCACAGGGTCTTCTCCCCTTCCTGCTGTAGCCCGTTCAAAACCAACGGGCGCAACCCTTTTCCACAGAGCCGTACTAGAGTTAAGGTCAACAATGTTTTATTTCCCTCGTTGCTGCCCTCGCGCTTGTATTTGGCATGAAAAAGTGTCAGATGGGTGCTTATGCACCAGCAGCAGCCCATTCTTGAAATGAACAAGCACTACCATTTTCCCAAATGAAATTAAAAAAAAAAAAAAAAAAACTTACCTGAAGTGACCTTCCCACGAAATGTATCTTCCGCTAGAACACGAAAAAACATGCCGTCATAGTTTTTGTCTTTTGTGCATAAAAGGTAGGGATTGGGGGCCTGTTGCTCAAAACGGCGTCATTCCTTGTTCAAAACAGAGAGGAGGGACAAAAAAAAAGAAGTGTGGCAATGTATATTTTCTTGTTTTGTCATTCTAATTTTGCTCATCCTACGGATGGAAGTACCACGAGGCCAACTGCTAGGTTGGAGACTCCTTGTTCTCTCTCTCTCTCTCTCTCTCTCTCTCTCTCTCTCTCTCTCTGAGTCTCTCTCTTTCCCTCTCTTTGTTTTACGCACACACACAGACACACACACACAAAAGTGTAGTACTGTATATTTACATATTATAGCGGTATATTTATTCAATTTTGCTAATCCTCTCGATGGAAGTAGCGTGAGGCTAGCTGCAGGGTTGGAGACTCAGCCTGTTCATCGAAATGAATGGGCACTTCAGTAGCTCGAAAAAACGAAAGGAAGAGAATCTAAGAAACAAGGAGTACCCAAGAGCCTAGCTCAGTTGGTACACCAATGAACTATTAAAATGCAGACTATAGTTCGAATCCAGATGATGGTTATAGATTAATAAAACCATATATTTATAAATTGTCTGAATTGTCTGAGACCGGTCAGCTCAATGATGATATCTCAAGTTTATCGACCTTTAAAAAATAAAAAAAAATAAAAAAGGGAGGAATTTAAAATGGAGAAAAATAACATAAAGAGAATTTTAAAAAACTTAAAAAGAAAAAAGAAAAAAAAAAACTACCTTGAAAAGAAAACGGATGCCCCATTCATAACGGGCGCCTACTGCCTTTCACGGGACTATTAGTCCCTAATCACTTCCCTGTATGCCGATTGACGCTTCGATTGAGGGTTTTTTTTTTTTTTTTTTTTTTTTTTTTTTTTTTTTTTTTTTTTTTTTTTTTTTTTTCCTGTTGGCTTGTGTCAATAATCGTCTCAGAGGGCACATTAGAGCACTTTTAAAGTGCAAACCCGAGTTCGGTCCCTGGCGGGATTGAAAATTTTAGACCGTTTATCGATTTATTTGTATCATCCTTGTGTAGGGGTCATCTCAACCCCGCTTGGGTGATCTCAGCCATGTGATCTCGTGGATCGCATGGTTGAGATCGGTCGCGCCTGAATGCCCTATCAAAAGATCAGCTCCAAAAGGAGCTAGCCCAGTTAGGGCACAATCGGATTCGTTCCTTGCGTCTGCGGCGTGGTGACCTACATGTAGGTCGACCCTCCTGCCTGTGGCCCAACAGGCTCTACCTGTCTGCCACTTCCGCATGGACGGATGCCCATCCACGACTCACCCAAATCGAGTAGGCCGTGACGTCGGCTTCTCGGCCCCCAGAGCGGAGTCAAATGTCGCGGTTTAATAATTTAGAAAAAAAAAAAAAAAGGTGACCCATTTATTTTTTGTCACAGTCCTATACCCGACGTGTCCATTCTTTTTAGCATAGCTACTAGACTCTGAATCGCACGGCTTCGCAACCGCGCCATTATTTTAGGTAGAATAGATCTAGTTTTAGCATTTCCACATATGCGCCTCTGCAGTCCTGCCAGAAACCGCCGACTACTGTCATTACTCTCGGCCGCCACAAACGTCCCAACCGAAGTTCATAAAACTTTTAGTTTCTCACTCATAGGTTAGTATGAATAAACTTTTGGCAAACATGAGTCTCATCAAGTTCCTCAATTTGGCGAAATAGTCGGACAATGTCTGAGATTAAAAAAAAAAGCAGATAACCTTGTAAGGGTTTCTGCTCCGACACCATGTTATTGATGAGATGTGTTGAAGACACAAACGCCTGCTGTATCAATGTGTAATGAACGGGTGGTAAGTCACACCATTAAAAGATCATTTGTCAAGGGAGGTTAAGGAAGTTATGGAAGAATCGTTTTGTGAAGGCATCGTTATGAATGTGGTGAGCGACTTTGTAAGGAACAATAAATTATAGGCTTTGTTATACCATAAATTATGGGTGCAGGATGAAGCTATAAGGTCTGCATTTGTTGGGCGTGACCCTACTGTGTGGGTGGCAAGGTAATAAACATATATTAGGTAGGGATGAATGGGGAAGTTTTACCATGTGAAGCCATCATTATGGAGGGCGGTGAACATCCTTGTAAGGGGTTAGTGCGGTAGCAACAGAAAAAAAATCGGCGAGATGGACGGTTTTTTAGTTTGCCATAATCGTCGATAAAGAGAGCGCATGATTTCATGTGGTTACAAACAACTTACTGTGGGCTTAAAATGATTGAGGGATAATTTTTAAATGTTTATCAACACGTTCCAACATGTTTCAACAGGTTTCAACCAATTTCAATCAGATTTCAACTAAGCCTCAACTTTCATCCGTTGCACACTTGTGAGTTAAAAAAAAAAAAAAAAAAAGCATATCAAAACCATAGTGTTATGTACTAGCCATATCCCTGTGTACAACATTACCTCCCCTATCCTCCCTACCCTCTCTCTACCCCTTTTCTCATGTTGAGTCGAGTAATATTGGACTGGTAAGTAGGTGCCCACTCTTTGTGCTCAAACACATTGATTATGTCTACAAATGTAAACACCTATCGACCTATGTATCACTTTCTCCTCCTCCACCCTCCTTCCTCTCTACCCCTTTCCTTAATCAATTGAGCTAACCCGCTTTCCCGCGGCCAGCCATGGGAATGTCGAGAAGCATTTCGGGCTCACTAGCAGTGATTAATCGCTTGGGCCTCCTAGCTGGTTGTGGAAGCAATATATGCACTTTCCAGCTTGTGACAAGTGTTAGAGAGTTAAGGTTTGCTCGCCACATAGAACAAACTTGAACCCATAATTGCCTTTAGAACCGAACGTAGACTTAAACCACAAGTACACCCGCACCTGATTTAAACGAACCTGAATTTCACTGCGCACCGAGTTTTGTCGAGCCTGGGTGCGGTTGTATTTTCTTTTCTCACACTCCTCCCAAAAGAACAACGTGAAAAAGAAAAAAAAACTGAAAAAAAACAACCACCACAACGCTATGGACGGGAAAGCAGTTGGATATAGAATCAGGGGTGAGTGTGAGAGTATGCCCTCAGTGAGGGCGTTTACAGTTCCACTTTCATCACAGACGTTACTTTCATAAATAAAAGCAAAAAAAAAAAGGAGCCCCAATATGGACGTAAAACCGGTAAGATACAGAATCTGAGTATATGCCCTCTTTGAGAAGTTATCAGAAGTCTGTGCAGTGTTCCCTGCCCCGCGTTCATCACGGAGGTTCCTTTCATAAATTAAAAGCAAAAAAAAATAAAAATAATAATATGAACGCGAAACAGGTCAGATACAAAATCCGAGTATATGCTCTCTTTGACAAGTCGTCAGAACCCCTTGAAATGCTCTCTGCCTCACCGGCAGAGACCCCAAAAGAAAACAGAAGAAAAAAAAATCAAAAAAAAAAAAAAAAAAAAATTACAAGCCATAGGTGCGGTTAGATTCGTTCCTGAGTGTTGTAGTGTGAGCACACCTTCTTCAGGGCCTTCCCGGACATCGTTCCTC
>BFEA01000128.1:1596239-1618387 GCA_003427395.1 Chara braunii
CTTATACACATCTAGATGTGTATAAGAGACAGATCTAGACCTGTTCACGAAGATATAAAAAAAAAAAAGATTGAACTGCTTTTCTGCATCTCGGCTTACAACACGTCCATCAGGATGGGAATTCAAAAAAAAAAAAGAAAAAAAAAAAGGATGGGAATTCAGGTCCGTGATCCAACAGGTCATGGCTGTACAAACTGAGCTACTAGAACGCCAGTGGGCCATTATTGCAGTATGTGGACTGACCGTTGCACCAAATACAGCATCACACATACAGCTATAATGACCCGACCTTCTATTTGGGTGAAGAGGGTAGGCCCATTGGCAGACCAATGGGAGTACGTTCTTTGATTACTATTATAATTGTATTTATCCGTTCCGCACAGCCTTTTTTTTTTTTTTTTTTCTGGGCTACGGAGGGGTCATATGGGTAGCTTGCCTGCTCGACCCCTCCAGCGTTGCCTCTGTATTGCACTGCTGCAGAGTGTGACGCAGCCCTCTGAAACAAAAAAAGAACAGCCTATTTTTTCAATGCAAGTTTCATCTTCGTTTTTTTTTGTTTTTTTTTGTGGCTTTTAATCTGGCTGACGTGAGTCGGATTTGAACTGAGGATCTGTTTATTAAAAGTTTCACGGACTTCCCTGTGTTTAGCACTGTATACGATCAGGCCAGACTGGCCAGGCAGACCTCAGAGCAGGCAGAGACCTGGTCGTGAACTATACACACATCGAGTTTTTTTTTTTTTTTTTTTTTTTTTTTCAAACACATCGAGTTCGTATTGCAAGTGTGTAGATCTACATCTGCTGCCTGCTCCCCGAGCTCCGTCCCACGTAGCGGGGGCTAAGTCCCCAGTACAGGCCACAACCGGGGGTTGAGTCTTCCTTTCGAGAACTTTTTTGTTGTGGCCACACCACAGTGCATCCATGAGATGTTCGGATAGGATGGCAGGAACTGCCTCCCAGATTCTTTGCACCGGGTCTAAAGGGACTTGCCCCCCAGATTCTTTGTACCAGGGTCTAAATGGACTTGGCCCCCAGATTCTTTGTACCAGGTCTAAATGGACTTGGACCCCAGATTCTTTGTACCGGGTCTAAATGGACTTGGCCCTCAGATTCTACGTATGGTGCGGATGGCAGGAGCTCAAAACCATGCGTAAACAGACTTAGCCCCCAGATTCTTACCGGGCTGTCGATCTTCACAATCGACCGTCCGAAATGTGACATCACGGTAAGCGGGACCTTGTCCCAGGGGCTAGGTCCCACTTGCACGAATTAAGAGATAGAGACCGTAGATAGCCGGGATCAACGGCCGACATCTCCTAATCCGTGCAAGTGGGACCTTGCCCCAGGGGTCAGGCTCAACCTTCATCAGGAAGGAGCCAGAGGCAAATGCCTCTAAGACTTTCCTTCCTGAAGGACGGGCATTTAAACTTTCCATCTTTTCAATTCAAAAAAAGAAGAAAGAATAAAAAAAAAAAGGAACATTCAGAGGTGAATTGAAAGATTTTGAAAAGAAGACAAGCCCTCCTTTCTGCTGTCAGTTCTGCCTGTCACTGTTCCCCCTCTATTCTGTGCGAAGTTGTCAAAGACAGTCGTCGTGCTAATAGGAAGCTATGTTGGGTTTTTGGGGGTCGGGGTGGGGGGGGGGGGGGGGGGGGGGGGGGGGGGGCGCGCGCAATAAGCTAAGCCCCCATTCAGAATGTCACGAATGTATAAAGATCCTATGTTGTGATAATAGGGAGGTACCCGAGTCTCTTTTTTTTTTTTTTCAAAAAAACACCCCCTTCAGTGCTAGCAGTACCCGAGTCTCTGCCGTTGGTCATAGTAAATGGTACAAGGAAGGACGACGAGGACCTTTTTTTTTTTTTTTTTTTTGACGACGAGCACCTTGAACCCTCTGGTCCCACTTGTGCTCGGCAGCCCTCCGGATACCAAGACTTGCCATCTTCCACCGAATAAAATAAAATGTACTTCTCTTATGGCTCTAGACTGAAAGATGGCCAAATACATCTATAATGACTGTACGTTGTACTTGGGGAAAGACAGTAGTCCAGACCCGCAGGAAGGTCCCACCTGCATGTATTCAGCTTGCAGAGACGTAGAGAAACGGTAGCATTTCAGCCCAGCCTGTTTCTGAGGTTGGGCAGGAGAAATAGCACCAGGTTTTGGCACCAGGCCAAACAGAGCTGTCATAATGTTCTCTTCTTCAGAGGGAGAAGGGGGGGGGGGAGGGGGTGTGACGTAAAGGGTAGACATCTCCAGTGCGGCCTGCACTTTCTCGAGGCACTAACAGCACATATCACACAACATAAACGGACGTTTGTAGCAACAACACAACAGGCTCTTTGATTACCAAAAGCTGACAGACACAACAAACAGCGGCTATGCACTCCACTACTCGTCACCATGAATAATGCAAAAATCATCAGTGTAGCCGTGTAAAGGAAGATGAGTGACAAAACTGTCTTTGCCAAACTCAAACGCACAGGCCAACCCTCGTTTAGGTTCCGCACAAGCTAAACCGATTATTACCTATGGGTCAAAAAGTGCGCATTATTTGAACTAACGTTGCACCAGACACATTCGAGATGCACTGAACTCGATCATTCGGATGCATCCGGCGCTGGCCTGGGATGAGAGCACTGCCCAATTTGTTCTAAACGGGCAACAACAATAGACAGCCCAAGATGCCCACAATACTGAGAAGAGAATTCGTTCACAAACCATGCCCATAGACGTTCCTTTTGCAGCAAAATCTCTCTCCCACTCTCGCATTCCCCAGCACGATCGAGTTTATTATTCACAAACCATGCAAGCCCACATTTGGTTTGCACCTCTCTCCCTCTCCTCCCCCCCCCCTTCCTCGATACCACCTCTTCTGCCCACCACCAAGTTGTTCCATCCCATGAGGGATTTTTGCTCTCTCTCTCTCTCTCTCTCTCTCTCTCTCTCTCTCTCTCTCTCTCTCACCCCCCAAATTCTCTTGGGGTTCCTCTTCTCCAAAACCTCAACGATCGACCCCTGCCAAGCACATTTTTGGCTCCCCCGGACAGCCTGGTCTTTGTGTACAAAGACCACAACAGCGGCAAGCACAGGTGCACAACCGATTGACGAAGTACAAGTACTACAAACAGATGCTGAAACACAAAAAGAGGCAAACTCACCTCGGAGCCTCGCGCAGCCTGAAAACACTGGCCAGCTGTACTCATATCAATCAATGATGGCGTCGACTATCCCCGGCTGGAGGCATGAAGCAATGACGGTATTCTCGTCCCAAGCTCGAGCGTACATGTCTTTCCATCATCCTCTGCTCCACGTGGCAAAAGTCCTCATGTAGCGCAAATGATTGATTGATTTAGTTGACTGATTGATTAAGGGATTGACTGATTGATTGAGGGATTGACTTACTCATTGCCTGGGTCACAGTGCCATGGCTACCGTGTTGAGGAGCCGCGCAAGCCCCCCACGGACACGTCATACCCAACACCCGAGCCGAAGACCAGTTGATCGACAGTTCCCAGCTGCTGCGCTAAGAACCCGTCGAACCCCCTTGCCTCGAGTGGGATATCAAAGAGACTTCCAACGCCATAGCCAGCAAAGGCCACAGCCAAAAGCACCAGCACCGCACAGGCCTGATACCCCGACACATCCCCCTTGAAGACGAAGAAAAGAGCCATCACCAACAGATAACCGCACAGGCAGACTCGCATTACCCTCAGCACGGTTGACATCAACCGGCGGTCCGAGGAGGACAAGGGAGAGGACCCCGACCACGCAGCATACGACGACATTCCCCATTCTGGCAAAATAACAGACGACGAGTAGGGCACCACCACTTTCATCAGCAAGTTGTACTTGTCGGCGAGGTACCGGTAGCCGAAATACGTTGCGCCAGCTGGGATCACCAGCGGAGAAAGCGTCGAATACGACAACGCCATCGCGAAGACCGTTAGATTGAAGGCATGATACTGGGGGATATCGAAGACCGCGGCCCTCGGCGGCACCGGACTGGCTTGCAGCATCGGGATCCCACCGCCGCCGCCGGCTGCAGTGCTGGTACCCTGGACGGCTGCTGCCAGCAGCGAAGCAGTCGCCTCACCGGGCGTGGTATCTCGACCATCATAGACGACCGGGCAGTGTGTTCGAGACTCATCCACCAAGTTCAGAACGTCATCTAGCCCAGTTTCCGGTCCACGTACGGGCGGCTTATTAGCAGCTACAGTAGTAGCAGCTGCTCGGCGAGGTCCAGCATCAGCTCCTTCGACGAGCTCAGCATTTTCCGCTTCGCCCGCCTCACCCGCCGCTGCATCCTCTGCGTGAGCCTCCACGTCATACGGGTAGGACAAAGGTAGCAGAACGCCGGGAATGCCATCCGCGAAGGTCCCATCTTGGGACAACGACGACAAGGCGCCAGCAGCCTGTGACAGAATTGGAGGGGAAGAAGAAGAAGAAGGCTGATGATCGGGAGGATAATAACTTGGCGACGCATTGCGCGCGGAATTCGGTCCAGGTGACGGACTGCCGCCAGTCCAGATTCTCCGGTAAGTGCTATACCACCGCCGCAAGAAGGGCACAGGGGCGAGCAGATCAAACGAAACGCCCAGCAACGCCGCCGCCAGCACAAACGACAGCGCATTCGCTGCCGACGTGACCGCCCACCCGTTCTTCAAGTACTTGCTGACACCGCTGCATCCCGCCTCGGGATCCAGGTAACAGCTGGACATGTGCGCGATCGCGCCCTCCAGGGTGGTCTCCACCAAGCTCTTCAGGATGAGCAGGTTCACGAGAAAGAACCCCACCGTCTTGACCAGCACGGCCCGCTGCTCCCCCGATACGGTCAGATGCCGTTCCCATCTTGCGCATCGCGCAATGATGGTCGGGATGACGACATACATCGCCACGAAGATGAGCAAGTTCGGCCCAACCTGCAACATCATGCCCGAGAGCCAAGTGCTCCCGCGAGCCCAATCCAGCCACTTGTGAAAATGCTCCACGGCATCCGGTCGCAATCTCGCCGTCGCGCTGTTTATCCCCATCACCATCGCCAGGGGAGAGCTCCAGAACATCAGCACGGCTAGGACACCCAAGTTGACAAGCGTGCGCCGGATCATGTTCCCCACCGCGCCGGCTCCCACGTGTCCCCACTCCACACCTCCGGGGGCAGGCGCCCTCTCCACCTTCCACTTCGAAGTGTGCAGCTCAGGTGCTGAGCGCCTGGACCACTTCAGATCTTGCACCGCCCGCGTAGCAGTGAATGCATCCTTGAACACCACGAAGGCGATCCCCGAACCCAGCTGCGCATCGACTTCACGGACTCTCCTCGCGCGCTGCGGTGGCGGCAGCAGCGTCTGACGCTGACTCCTAGATGACGACGAGGCACCAAAAGCTTGACGATACTGATGACGTGCTGCTGCCGCACCTACCACAGCACCAGGAGCCGCGGCGACAACGCGCTCAAGACCACCGGGTCGTCGGCTCGCGGTGCCTCCGCCGACACCGTCTCCGGCCTGCCTTCTACTAAAGTCCTGCTCCCTCCGTCGCTGGAAGTGCACACCCGCACCCTGACCAAACTTCCCCACCTGGGCTTCCAGATCCGCTACTACCGATTGAAACCATCGCACCTCGTCCCAGACTCCCCACAAGCCGCACAGGTAGCCAACCTTTCGCCTCCACCATTTTCTCCATCGCCTCATGGACTGACGCCACGAGCAAAAGCAACACTTGCGCAGCGTGAGGCCGACGCCCGCCGACACGCCCTCGCCGTCGTCGATAACCCCATCGACCACGGAAGCGTCGCACCAGCACCACTTGGCGGCCCACCAAGAACGTCGCGGTCTGGCCCTGTGGCCCACCACCTCCAACCCGCCGTAGACATCCCTCGTGAAACTCCCGCGAAGGTTCCGGCCCCCGGCAGAGCTGCTCCTCACTTCCAAGCTGTAGGCTCCTCCCCCGTCCTCGTCTTCATCGCTACCATAATAACAACCCTCCTCCTCCTCCTCCTCCCCTACCAACAACCTCGCCATGCCCTCCCCGCCGTCATCCTCCATCAACACGTAATCGTAATCGCTGCCTCCTGCCGCATTACCGTCTCTCTCCACCAAATGGTACTTCTCATCCGAGCCATCTTCGACGTGCAGGGCGTAAGTCAGCGCCCTTTCGAGGTCCGCTCGCGCCCTCTTCAACTCTCGAACGACTTCCAGGTAAAGCGACAGGTTCTCAGGAACGCAGACGGCGTAGACCTTGCCCGGATATAAGCGCTCCAGGTACTCGACGAGGGGCCTGGGATCGGAAGACAGGACACGCGGCACACCTCTGATCATCATGGTGAAAGCAGAAATGGCGTCCGAAGCATCTCTCTCGCGGATGCGTGTGAGGGAGAGGAAGCTCTCGAGCTTGACAAACAGCAAGTGGGCGATCGCGCACATCAGGTAAGTGAAGACGACATGCATCCACAGAAGCCAAGAGTCCCTGCGCAGATAGAAGGCCGTCGTGCGCGCGAAGCCGTCCAGACCGAAGCGCGCCGCTGGATCATGGCCGCCGCCGCCATCGGAACCTCCTCCTCCTCCTCCTCCTCCTCCCTCCCCCGACGAATCCACCCCGAGGTATAGGTTGACGGGTAGCACGAGCAAGATTCCAGGCACAGACGCCAGAAGGAAAGCAATGCAGGTGTACCGTTGGAGCATAAGATAGTCGCAAGCATCTGCGCCACACTGGCGAGCGACATCACTGTCGGAAAGCCTCCAGATGGCAACCAAACGCCTGACCAGCGACGCAATCCCACGTGGGGCTGTCTGATCGGGCCTGCGGTACAGAAAGCCGAAATCCGATTTCAACTTCACGAAGAGGAAAAGCAAAATGCACGCAACTCCGCCCAAGACACTGAACGGGAACAGGAACTGCAAACTCCCGCCGCCGCCATACGTCACCGGAGCGTCCGACGAAAACATCCCCATGGCTGCGGATGTTGTTCCTTCCCTTCAACGCACGCACGCGCGGCCACCCTCCCCTCTTCGGGCAGCGGCGATATTCCGCTCTAGCAACCGGCGACTGCCGCTGCTGGTGCTCCTCACGGATGGATCGAAGCGCTTGCTGATGCTCCTTAGTGAGGGATAAGCGCTGCTGCTGCTGCTCCTAGGGAATGTACTTGTAGTCGAAGCCTACTACGACCGACCAAAGCCTCAACAAAGCCCCCTGGTTTGCTGTAGGGCATAGCGAATATCATCGTGCCGCCTTCGACAACGAATGGCGGGAAAGAAACCCGCTTCTCCGCAACAAGACGACAAATTGTTCACCAACCTCCTCAGAAGAGAACAGGGGTGACAGCTACGCGCTGCCAACCTTATTTACATTATCACTACTGACTGGTACGCCTCTACTAAAACCACCTCCACCATCAAAGCGGTGATTGTTTATGCTCCACGGACGAGGGGCCGAGAAAGACAAAAAAGAACCCACTACCCTCGACTAATTAGGACCAAGGAAAGGCACCCCGCAATTCGGACGAGGCCGCCTCCACCATCAAAGCGGTGATTGGTGATGGTCAAAGAGCGCTCCAATCCACGCAGGGAACAGTGCATGCTGTGACTGAGATGACCGGCGCGACGCCGCTTCCGAACGCGCGGCCGTGCTTCACATCGAATGCAGCCCAGAAGGCGACGCCGTGCAAGGCAGGGAACAGCGAACACTCCGTGGCAGGCCATCAACGACCACCACCAACACCACGTCCAAGCACTACAAATCACAACCACACGGGGCGACTTCACAATGCCAGGAGGGCGGCCCCAGAGCACACCATCGCTGTACGACCGGCCCGCACCACAGCGAAGAACAAATGACGGGCACTAACAAACAAGAAGCGGGTAAGAGCCGATGACCGGAAAGCCGGATGGGGAGGCGAAGCCATAGATGGAAACGAAGGCCTGATGGGTACGAGGTAGACGACCTGCCACGGAATGACGTTATAAACTACCCAATGTAATTCAATTCAATTCAATTCAATCCAATTCGATTTAATTCAATCCGATTGGATTCAATTCAATTCGATTCACCTCGGTTCAATTCGAAGAGATAGATACACCCTTTAGTAGAAGGCCTTGGAACTGAGCGAAAGGCAGAGGAATGATGGGTACGAGGTAGACGACCTGCCAGGTATACATGCCCTTGAAAACCCACCAGTGGTCAACGAGTGAAGCGTGCGGAGCTCGCAAGAGGCAGAGGGGAAGGAAGAAAGCAAAAAATGATTACCCTAGACACGTCGATGACTCCATTGTCTGTCGCTTCCTCGCTGTCATCTTCACTAATTAAGCCCCCTTTCAGACCAACACCACCTTACCTTCCTTCTCGCCTAATCACTCTGCGGCGCTGCCCCAGCAGTACTTCCACAGGGTAGTAAACTGGATAGCTCGTCTCTCCACGACTTCTGGCCCCTCTCTCCCCTCCCTCTCATACGACGATACAATCCACACAAGAAGAACACAACCGGGTCTCGCCAGAGCGCGCCATCTCGATGACGAGTGCTCGTCGAAAGACGAGATGTCGTTCATGAAAGCCCGCGATATGTGCTTCGCTCTTCTTCCCTCAGACGCCGTTCCTATCACCTGCTGCTGCTCTCCTCGTTCAATCAACAAGATGAACCTGCATTTCCAAAACCACAACACATTCTGCATTTAGCAGAGAGCTGCGATCGAGGACGAGAGATGGAATTCTTTCTTCGTTCGTTTTTTTTAGAGAGGCGAGATTCTTGGCCGAATAAAACAGAAAAAAAAAGGAGAAAAACAAATCATGAGACAAAGCGCACTTGTTACAGTCAAGCAAACTTGGCGCGCTCTGTCCTACGCTGTCCAAGAGGTGCATCGCAATTCCAAGCTAAGGATTTGCTTGTGCAGTCGAGACTCCAAAACTGCATCGCAGACGACGATGCCTCATTTTCGCCTACGATTGAGACGAGCAGGCAATATCAAATTTCCACAATACCCACAAAGACAAGAAGGCCGAGCGAGAGCTACACTGAAGGACGAAGCACAACGCACAAACAAGGGCACGATCGACGGCAAAGAAGCCACGTCACCGTGCACAGACATGAAGATGTGTGCCGCAACTCCATTCAAGCGCGCACTTGAAAAGAGTTCGGCAGCTGAGATACAAGGTCAAGGACAGACAATTTTGTAAGTTAATCATAAGAGCATAATTGCCCACGGACATATTCAAAGCTACTTAATATCTCAATCTCCAGCGCCTGTGCAATGACGTTGCGCCTAAGCGCCATGCCTCTCCTCTCTCTCTCTCTCTCTCTCTCTCTCTCTCTCTCTCTCTCTCTCTCTCTCTCTCTCTCTCTCGCTCTCGCGCGCGCGCGCGTACGTACACATACACACAGAGAAGCCTGCACTCTGCCTGGTCACTTATCCCTCCTTTCCTCCTCCAATTCAAGGAACCAAAGCCAGGCCGCGTAGCCGCCCATGACGTCGATCCGTAGCCGTCTTCACGTCCATCTCTCCCGCTCATCCTCTATCTGTACGCGGACGTCCCTGAATGGGACGAATGGACCACGGAGGAGAAACGAGAATTCACCATGTGTGAAAAAGATGAAGTCCAGTTCCAAAGACCAGCGCGCGCTTGCGCGTGTTGCCATGTCTTTTTTAAGCACATCTTCCCCCTTACCCCTGGTGATCTCCCTCCTGCTGGTGCTCCATCCATTTTCCCTGTCCTTCGCCCGTACACCATTCCTGATCTACGTCCTGCTAGATCTGATTCCTGCTTTCCGCCGGCTTCCCACTCCTCTGCCCTCTGCACTAAATCGTCGCCCTACAAACCCTCCCTCTCCAGGTAATCCTTCCACTCCGCTGCTCCACCGTCTAGTCCACTCACTCTTCCTTTTCCCACCAACAATCCTCCCCTTCCTCCTCCTCCTCCTCCTCATACTGTTCACCTCCTTCCGACAGTCCTTCCCTTGCTCTTCTCCTCCTCTTCCTCCTACAGATAGCCCATCCTTCAGCGATCCTCCTCGTCTTACCAGTGATGATGCTTGTTGATGCCCTCTTCTCTTCTCCGCCGTCCTCCATAGCCTTCTCCCCATTCGTGTCTACAGCTTCATCTCTACCTTCATCCATCCTCCTCCACTTCGTAGTCGGAAAAGCGTTGCTCCTCACCCACGCTGCATCCTCCTCTCCTCTGTCTCCTTATCTACATCACCCTTCTCCTCTACCATCTTATATCCCTTCTCCCCCACATCCTTGCATCATGATCGTCATCGCCGGCGTCATCCTCGGCTGAGTCAAGGACTCTGCACGACGAAATATTAAGGATACGAAAAAGAGCGCGACGCAGCATACGGAGGAGGAAGGAGGAAAGGATAGACACGAAGCCATAGCAAGAGAGAACAGACCGAGAAGATACTAAAGAGGATGGAACAACAGACCGATATAAGGGGTGAAATGAATGCACGACCTGTGGGAGAGGGGAGGAATAGCGAAGAAGATAGTGAAGAGAAAGAACAACGAAAGGGGAAGAGAACGATAAGGACGAGCGAGAAGACAGGAGACGGGGAAGAGGCGGCAAGGCGGAGGCAAGAGGAGGGAAGAGAGGGGCAGGTGGGGAAGGCAGGAGGAGAAGGTAATCGGGAGGAGAAGAAACGCAAGTCAGTTAGGAGGGATCGTATAACCTTGAGTCCGAGTTTGAACCCTCGTCTTCCACGCAACATCACATGACCTACTCGGTCATGGTCGTCCACGAAGCCGAATTCCACCAGGGATTGAACGCATATCATTCCTGCCCCCCGCCGCCGCCGCCCCCCCCTAACAATCGCCACCTTGTCCCGGGGCTAGGTCCCACTTGCACGGATTAAGAGATTCTGGCCGTTGATCTTTGCTATCTACGGTCAATATCGCTTAATTCGTGTAAGTGGGACCTAGCCCCCTGGCATTTAGAAGCGTCCCTTCGAGAGGCGTCCGTTGCTTAATTCGTGTAAGTGGGACCTAGCCCCCTGGCATTTAGAAGCGTCCCTTCGAGAGGCGTCCGTTCGAGAGGCGTCCGTTCGGGGGAGTTGATTGATACCCTTCATCACCACATGCTATTGCATTACCGCGCCAACGATCACGAATTGACGGCATGAGAATGAGGAGTACACTGGAACAGCTCTCCAGTCCGTTGAATAGAGGGAAATCAAGGATCCGAGAATGCCGAGACGTCAAGCGTCATCGTCAACCCAGTTGAAAATCGATCCCAATGGCGCAGCTCAGGGCGTACTCGCACTGCCACTCTCCCAAACGTATCTGACCGTAACTACGACCGGATCTGGATGCATCTGGCTGCATTTCCATCCAGAAATAAGAAAAAAGGTCCTAGTGCGAGTATGCCCTCACAGTCGTACTTTCCAATTCCTTTCACTGACGGATGCCACCTCAGCAGTGCTCACTCATGCTCTCTCTGACACAAATGCGTCTTCTCTCAGCCTGCAACAGGCCAAAATCGCAAGGACCGCCTCAACGAGAGATGCAAAGACGCAAAGAATAATTTTTTTTTTAGAGCGTCGCCGTGCAGCTTGTTGAGTACATGGAACTTCGAAGTATAGGGCCTCGCTGCACTACTCTCCAAATGTGCAAAATGAGCAAGAATCTTCCGCTACGATGTGGAAAGATCACCGCCATATTTTTTGTTTTTTGTGCATGTGGAGAGTAGTGCAGCTAGGCCCACGCCCTGCCCTCACGCCCGGCATTTCTGCCACGATGCGGAAGCCACAAGTGCCTCCTCATCGTACCTCGCGATCTTCACCGTGCTTTCACAACGTGCTAGACAGACGCAGACGACCTCCAGTTCCCGTTAGCGGCCAGGATATGCGGGTGGCAGAATCTACGGTTCTCTCGCGCTGAGCACGATCAGACGGCGCTTCTTGTTTCAAACAATTGCCTGTCGATACTAGGGAAGTTATTTTATTTTTTTGTTGTTTTACAAGGGTTCGACCCCACGTACTGCAATGTACGCTCGTTCGAGCAACCGGCTACGCAAGTGACATTCAGGGTGGTCGTGGGTTCAATCCCCACACACCGCACGGGCAAGCTTATTGCCAACCAACTGAGATAGTTGGCGGTCGTAGGTTCAATTCGTCGTGGGTCTGGCTGGGCACTCGTAGTGCCAGCCAACTGAGATAGGTGGCGGTAGGGGGTTCAATCTCCACTGACCGCCTGGGCACCATCAGCGCCAACCAACTGAGGGCCTACTCACACTAGGGCCCCAACTGAGATATTCAATCTCCACTGACGGCCTGAGCACCCTCAGCGCCAACCAACTGAGGGCCTACTCACACTACGGCCTTTTATGGCAAAAAATAGCTAAACTTCGATGGTTGGGCCAGTCGCACCAGGCAGGGATATTGGCAAAAGCGGCAAAAGGGGTATCAAATGTCAGGGCATACGCACACCTTTTTTTTTCCTTTTTCTTTTTTTCAAAACAGATCCCTCCAGTGCTAGCGATGCTGATTAGAACAGACATTGCTAGCACCCGGGGATAGGCTCCATCTATTGGTGGGGAGCATCACCTGCTGGAAAACGGGTCCAGCGTCCCTGATGAGAATGATACAATTGGAATACATCAGGACACATCAGAAAAAAGAACTGTAGGAAGAGCCTGCCAGCATTGATTGCCCTGGAGACCAGGGGATTGACTGAGCAGGGAGGGGGGCCTCTTCACCCTGATCTCGGCACCGGGTGACTACTGCTGGCTATTGACTTCCTGCATTTTAGACCTGCCAGCATTGAATGCCCTGTCTCCAGGGGATTTTCAAAGCAGACTTTATTTCCCGTATCTCTTTACCCCTAGAGGTGGCGCCAGATGTCCCAATAAGCTGTGATACCACTTCAGGAAGTAACAACACTGTTTTGTTGGAAGAAACACTCCCTGGGGGGCTCCAGGGGAGAGTTCCTTATATGAAAGGAAAAGTAAGTGGAAGTAGTGGAAGTAAGTAGAAGTAAGTAGAMTGAGTTACTGGGTTGTAACAATMAGGACAGGATMTCAGCCAGGGAGAGGGCATGGGGCGGGAAGGGGTCAGGAAAATCAGCAGGGGGGCGGAGTGGGAACGAGGGTTCTATGTTCGTCCAGTCTTTAAAACTTAAGCGGTAGTCTCTCATTTCTTCCAGATCCCTCGGTCCCTCCTCCCCATCTCCACTCCATTCTACTTTGCAATCCATCCTTCTCTCTCCCCTCCCACCCAGTCTGTACAAAATGATGTAATCCTTCTCCTGACGTCTCCTTCTTGTTTAAAGGAGTTTAGTTGTGTTTTAGCGGCCCGCCATCTTTGTGTGAGTTCGAAATGCACCTGCTGTTGAATACACTCGGTAATTTCTGGCACCTCTACCCTCACTTTGTCCATAGCCAACATACATCTCTGCCTCCAAAGTGCCCACAATACCGCCCTCCTTCCAAGTGTGTACATAGTTTCTACGAAGGTTGTGGCAGCTTCTGCTTGTGGCCAGTGACCGGCCAGAATGGCTTGCCACGACCAGGGCCAGGGGAATGTAGGAACCATCTTTCTCCATACCCGGTCCCACCACCTCCATATGAATTGGGTGATCGGGCATTGTAGGAAGATGTGTTCGATGGTTTCCGCCTTTTTATGGAAAGGGAAAAGGCCTTGACACCGTTGGCACCATGGGAGCAGTAGGCCCTTTTGCTCTAAATTAGTGCGGTCGATCAACCAATCATTGGTTGGCAGACATCGGTGGGCGATTTGCCTTTGCAGGGAAGTGATTTTCATGGGTCTTGCCTTTTGTTCCCGAAACCATTTGATTGGGGTTAGGAGGGAGCGATCCACGTTCAAGTGTTTGGCCCATTTATCGTTGATAACGTCTCTCAGCCGTTTCTTTGGTCTGAGCATTTTGTAGGCTGACTTGACTGACAATTGGTGTAGGCTGGTGCGGCCTGCTTTAGGATTTACCCCTTGCCGGGGGTGTTCCCAAGACCATTCATCTGGGTCTAGAGGCAGGTCCTGGATAGGTTTGAAAGGCTGGAACGCCACCCTTTGCCCTTTCTCTTCTAGGATTCTCACTCTATACACAGATGTTTTTTCTTTCTATACAAGGGGGGCTTTGCTTCCTTGGAGGGTGTTAGTCCTGGTGATTGTGCAGTATTCGATTAAGATCGCCTGGGGTGAGACCATGTGTATTTGTCCTATCTCCTGGGGAGGCTCCTTGCTGGCTACCAAGTTGCCTTCTTGTAAGGCGGGGCCTTGCTTAAGGGTTTGATACCATGCCAGCGGGATAGCTTCAACCAGGTCGCCCAAATGCTCCTTCACGTGATGGCAATATCGTAGGGTTTCCTGCATTTGGTCCCCTGTTTTCCAATCTTTTTTTTCGTCATCCCAAAGGTCCCCGACCCTGAGCACCCCTCTTTTCACCCAGCTCTTCCAGGGCAAGGCTGAGCTTGACATGATGCAACCACTGAAGTTGGTCACTCGTCGGTTTCCGAACAAGGGTTGTCGGTGGACTTTTTCCCAGCGTAGAGGGTGCGGTCTGTCCGGAAGCGGAAGTCTACGCCAGGTTTTTAATAGGGAGGGCCAGAAGTTGTCCAACACTCGGTTATCTCCGTCCAGTCCTTCCTTTGCTCGGGGGAACTTTCGTGGAATCGTCCAGAAACGGTCCTCCAACCATATCAAGGGGTGCGTGGAATGGGGGGGTTCTGGGGGCACCTCGAATAGAACATGTACACGTTGTATTCGAATACAACGTGTACCATTTTTATTTTGATTGTCTACCGCGTGGGCGCGAGTGTGACGTACTAGCTTTCGGACCTGCGCCATCTTTCGGACCCCTTCCTTTTTCCCATGTCCAGATGTGTACAGTTCGACCCCGAGATCCCCTTCCCCCCCCCCCCCCCCCCTCTGTCTGTGCCCGATTAAAGGTACCTTGCAGGAATTTGTCAGTTCCTTTTTTTTTGTGTGTTTTGATTGAAAATGCATGGGAATTTCGCGTGCCTTACAGTTGTCAGCGCCTCACCATTCACAGGCGACATGCACCTTACGTCCTTCGAGCAGCCCGCGGCTCTTGACCATCGAGCTGCCAACACCTCGCCTCGTGCAAGCAGCCAGCACCACGCTTCCGACTCGCCACCAGCACTTCACCTCTCGCCCACGTCGTGGCTCGTTGGTGTGTAGGGAAGAGGGCGCAGGGGCGCAGCGCTCCTGGTAGCGCTGCGCCCCTCACTCGGAATCCTCCAGCATTGATTACCCTGGGATCCAGGGGATTGACTGAACAGGCTACATTTGTGGTCTCTCAGTAACTACTTCAACAGGCATAGGAAAACCTCACAACCCATGCCCACACATACTGGTAGAATCAAAGAGGGGATTAATGCCTCCATGATGCATGCAAGTACGATAGATATGAGTTAGCGAGTGACAGACACGACAGTGTAAGGTAGCAAGTGGATAGATTGTGAGTGCAGAGTACCAACACGACATCATGTGTATTGGCTGTTCATGCTTGCAATACTTTCACTGTACATAACAAGGACGCTGGACCCGTTTTCCAGCAGGTGCTGCTCCCCACCAATACATGGAGCCTCCCCGACGTTGCTAGTGGTGTCTGCTTGTATCAGCACCCCTAGCAACTGCTCGGGCAGTTTCTCTCTCAAAAAAAAAAAAAAAAAAAAAAAAAAAAAAAGGAAAGAGGGGGGGAAGAATCTCTTCACCCTAAAACCGGCGCCAGATACCTGCTGTTACATAGTAAGTTCTCCCTCCCCCCGTCATTGATTGCACTGGGATCCAGAGTATTAACTGAGCAGAGATTTGATTTACCCAAAGAAACTTTGTTCCACTAAGCTCAGCGATGAAGGTGGGAACGGGTCTGGGAAGTTTGAGAGTGGCCGAAGTGTAATCGCAGGGTCGAGTGTTGTCCATTCATGGAAGCAGAGCTGGTACTGCCTGTGAACCATCTTCTGATCCCCTCCTTGCCTTTCACTCTCTTTCACCATCCCCAACATCCCCCCGTTTGTTCTCCCAAGCCAGTTGCCACTGAATCGTTGAATATTCCGATGGATTTCCTTCAAGTCATGAAGGGTTGAGATCCGGATTTTCATCTGTTCCCACTGAGAGGAGATGTCAGCTTGTACCTGTTGCTTGATGATGTCTGTGAATTCTGGTCCGTCCAGTCTGACTTTTTCCATCTCGTGAGTGCAACGTCTCCACCATAGGACCCACATTACTGCCCTGTATCCTATTTTGAAAAAAGGTTGTGTGAGAAAGTGTTTAACTGGGGTGGATGCCAGGTTTCACAGAGGATAGCTCTTCAGTCTCATGGCCATGGAGAATTGGTGCCAAGTTGACTTCATATTCTGTCCCGCCACCTCCAGAGTCAGACCGCTCCAGGGCATTGTAGGAAGATGTGTTCAATTGCCTCCGGAAGTTTCCTGGCAGGGAAGACCGAGGCACAAAATTTGCACTAGGGTAGTGCTCATCCTCTTTGTTCAAGGGACGATTTGTCTATAAGCCAGTCGTTGGTTCGTAGACAGCGATGGTCAATTTGCCATCGTAGGGAGGTCACTTTGGCGGGTCTAGCTTGTATCCCTTGGAACCACTTGATTGGGCGTAGTGACTCCTTCCTAACATTTAGTTGTCTCCTCCATCTATCCTCCACCTGGTCTTTGAGGTTAGTCTTTGGCCTTAGCATTCTATAGGTGGGTTTGACCGATAGATTGTGTAGCGCTCGGATATATTTTCTACCTTTGTTTGTTGTGTTAGGCCAGGTCCAGTTGATAGGATCAAAGAGAAGGTTAGTGATTGGTGTATTCGGTTAGAAGGCTAGCCATCCCTTTTTGTGTTGTATTACTCTGATCCAGAATAGCAGGTTGTCCTGAACCCGTTCCGTTATTTTTGGTTGGGGCCTGTGTAATATGTTCTCCTGTCTCAGTCTAAAGAGGCTGAGTAGGGACTCCCCTTGCGGGTGTCTGTCAACTATGCTGCCCACCCATTGGGGTCTCCCTCGTATGGCCACCCAGTCGCTCTCCTGCATGTTGGGGCCTTTTCGTAGGATCCGGACCTAATCCAAGGAATCATTTCGATCATTTCGTCAAGTGTTTCTTTCAAGTGGTGGCAATAGCGTAACTTAGTTCTTACCTCCTCTTGGGAGAGTCAGTCTTTTGTTGTTTGATCCCATATATCCCCTATTCTCATTACTCCTCTTGCTACCCATCCTCGCCATGGAGAGTCCATACAGTGTGAAGATTGTCTAAAGTGCAAAAAGTGACTAGGATGGTGCAATTACATTTTTCTTTCAATGCCCCCTTGAACTGAAGGGTCAGTGACTAGGATGGTGCAATTACATTTTTCTTTGAATGCCCCCTTGAACTGAAGGGTCAACGACTAGGATGGTGCAATTATATTTTTCTTTGAATGCCCTCTTGAACTGAAGAGTCTTTTCAGGTGGTGAGGAACAATACCCAAAGTGTGTGCTGTTGCCCGGGGCAAAGGGCCTGTCACAATCTTTGTGGGTTGACAGTTGGTTGGACACATCTGAGTTTTGCAAAAACAGGGTCGCAAAGGTGACTGTCACATGGCAAATGTTGAAATCGCGAACAAGACTGGTCTGCACTGCCCTGCGGGGAATAGGGTCTTGCTCATGCTTTTAGTCAGAACAAAACAACATAGCTCTAATCATTCTTTCTAATGGATAAGAAATACGCTTGGAAGTGACGTTGTCAGTCAAACCTTGCTGGCAGTTTGCAACACTGATCCTGGAGCGGAAAAATCCTACCCAGCCGAAGCGCAACGCCTGCCCTCAACGCAACTCCCATGCACTCTAAGGTCCGCTTTCCGCAACTCAACAGTCGTGGAAATAGCGAATGCATCCTGCCACATTCAATAGCAAGACGCACCTATCAGAGGTGGCAACTGGGATTTTTTGGAATACCTGTACCTTACCTGCCATAGCTTCTTTGAAAACTAACCACCCATACCCACTGTATAAATGGCTTACCGAACCTTTACCCATCCTTACCTGCAAAAAAAAAAAAAAAGTGTACCCGTATCTGTCCTACCCAAACCCCTTCAGACTGTAACTGCCCATAACTGCCTATGGACTTTCTGTTTCAAAATTACCCATGGTCACCTGCGTCCAAACCTTATGTTAACCACTTGTACCATACCTAACCAATTTTTTTTTCACCCCTACCCACCCGTACCCACCCACAATTCTATGCACCCACCCGTAACCATCTGCACTTTTGACCCACCCTCCCCTTACTGCCCTTAACTGTCCCCAACCGCCCCTAACCGCCCCTAACCGCCCCTAATCGCCCCTTATCGCCCCTAACCGTCCCCAACAACCCCTAACCGCCCCCTATCTCCTCTAACTGCCCTCTGCCGCAGCAGTAACTTCATCTGATGTAGAAGGTGCAACAAAGGTGCACTTAAAGGTGTGGGTGTTGTTCCAGCTACAACAACTGCAACAATTGGAACACAAACGCATGATCTGAAGCACACAAAAATACATAATGTCATACGTACACAATGTGACAATCATAAATACTTCAAATACATAATGTGACTCACAATCTCACACACACGATGCCCACACACATATACAGTGTCTCACACAGTGCACACACACATACACAGTGTCACATATACACACAGTGTCCCACACACCCCTGCATTGTCCCATACATATCGAATTGGTCTTAAAAAATGAAAAAAAAAAAAAAAAAAACTACACACATATGAAATTCACCATTGCATTGGAAGAACAATCAAAAGCAAGAAAGAATATCTGCCTTGTAAAAAAGTGAAAATTTGAGAATTAGAGAAAAATATCATGCTTTACAAAAATTGCAAAATATGCAGAACCACAACTCTCACATCTTGTGGCCGGTAGGTAGCAACTTGCAACAATGACTACACTCACATCATGTGAACGGAAGCCTCCAAACAACACAAAGTTACAACACAGTGAACACACACATCATGTCATCACGTCGCAGTTGGAGCGCACAAAGAGGACGTCATCGACGATGGACGGATTGAGCTGGTTTCTTTTCTTCGTGACGGTGTTTCCTGTATCCGAGAAATTGCACTCGCTCTTGGAACTCGATGCAGGAACACACAGAAGTGCACGAGCAGCACGCGCCATGATCGGTAAAGGTGGGAGCAACAATTGGTTTTCTGCATTTTTTGCGATGGTACCCTTCGCCTTCCACCACGCAAGTATGTCGAACTTGTGCTTCTCTTCTTTTGTCAACTTCAAGCTGAAGTAGAATTTTATCTCTTTTTTTATGCGTTGCGCCAACGTCAAGGGTCTGCTGTGAGCGATGGGCAGGTCCTCCTCCTTGTCTTCGTCCGTACTGCACAATGTTAACTCGTCAGGGACCTCTTTCGTGTGTACTTTCTTCCTCCGCTTTGCTGGTCGCTTCCCCACCGCTGCGGAAGGTTCATCACTTGCCTCAACGCTTGAGTCTTTGACATTGTACATGAAGCCTTACAAACAGATCTTGCCTCGCTCAACCTGGGATTCTGACAAACCAAAACGGTTCAACCTGTCATTTTGTCGAGGATCGAGTAAAGCTGCAGCAATATGAAGGTCCTCCAATATCCACTTCTCCTGCAACACATCCTTGAGCAACATCTTGATGGCTAAAATGTCATCGAAATATGATGGAATGGTGAACTTGTTACCCTCGGCATCCTCACCACTGTATGGCTCGTTACGCGGTTTGCAGTACTTTAAGAGAGCACTGCGCTCGAATACCACAAGGTGAATTGTCGGCGCCAGATACTGCTCCAACTTAAGGCTGACAGTCTGAAATCGTTTCAAAAACCACGTTAGGTCTGCGAGCGAGGTTTTGTCAATCCTTGTGATGAGGAACTGTTTGTTGGCTTGCCGATTAGTGCTGGCAAACCTGTTGAGGACTGTTGTCACGTCATCATAACTGTCCAAAATACTGTTCAGTGAAATTAGCAAAGAGTTTCAACGCACCACATTCTCTTGCTTCAATGTTTTGCTCAAACTGTTCTGCAGGTTTGCTTGTTTGAAATACCGTACCAACTCTTTAGAGTTGTCGATCATTTCACACAAGTGCGGTGCAAATTCGTGATATCTGTAAAACGGCGACAATCGAACTCTATCTGTTGTCGTTGAGGTTTTGTTAAACATGGTTGTGAGGACCGTTGCAATTTTATGGTCCACGCAAGCCACCCACTTATAAACTTTTCGGATCTCTTCTGCTGCGGCCATGTTCGATCGACTATCTGTGCACATAACACACCTTTTTGAGTCTTTACATCCGAACTCATGAAGGGTCTCTTGAAATGCCTTGAGAACGACTGACCCTATGTATGATTCCTCTTGGAACGCTTTGACCTGCAAATTGCGCACATGCAATTTGAAATTGTTGTCGATGTAGTGCATGGTCACAAACATAAATGTTTTTTTTTTTACTTCGTCTGTCCACATATCTCCTGTAAAACCTGCGTGTGCACCATCATTGAAATGATCATTTACCATTTCTTTCACTTTTTCACGGGCTGACAATGCTGTCCCAACAACATGATGTTTGACCGTGTTGCGGACGGGCATCACCTTCCCCATCCGCATAAGCTTTCCCACTGCTACGCCCATGTCGTACGCCTCTTGCACAACCTCTAAAAAACACTGGTCCTCTACCACGCTGAAGGAGCGCAAATCTTTGCAGCACCACATGGCGACCTTTTTGGCCATCCTGTTTTTTTGAGTTGTTGTAGGCTCAGTAGAAGTAGCAAACAGGCGCATGAGGCCTGCCCCCTCCGGTTCCTTGCGACACGTGTGTTGTCGCAGGGTGCTTGTCCCATTTGAAGTCGTGAACGCATACACTCTAAGACATTGTCTACAAGCTACGTGTCCGCTGCAGTGCTCCCGTACTAGGGCACCATTAGGAAAACACACATGGGCGAACAATTCCCAAATCTCGAAAATTTCGTCTTTTAAAATATATGGAGGGTTCAGTCCTCCTTTTTTTAATGTTGTGTGCACAGCCAGTTTGAAATTTTTCATATCACTGGCCGTGGCTGAAGAGCCTGATGTCCCGACACTTTTGTCCTGCAGCTTCAATGCTGCCTTTCGTTTGGGGTCAGATTCGTCGGAATCATCCGATGAGCCAAAACCCTCATGCGGGGCAGGATCCATCGATAGGTGTTGGATTCGTAGAGAATCGAAATATTAGGAATTGACTCAGCTAGCGTAAGTCAATAAGAGACCTTAATCAGATTCCACACCACCGACCTGCTAAAACCCAGGCTAGTATCCGAATGACGATGCTTTCAAAAAAACGGAATTACCTGCAGATGGTGAGCTCAAAGACATGCCCTATAACATCCCAAACATCAGCAGACCCAAAAACTCCCACTAAGCTGGCAACTTCGGCAAGTCCTTTACCATCGTCCCTTTACCATCGCCGTTGGAACTTGCTGGAGTATAACTGCACACCGCCACACACCATGCACATAAAAACACACAGCTGGTGTCAGTATGCCTGTAACTATGGACATTGAAGTCATGGATGCCCGTAACTGTGGACATTGAAGTCAGTATGCCCATAGGATATCTAGCAGCAGCGAACTTGGGACATCTAGCAGACTAGCAACAACGAACTTGGGACATCTAGCAGCACCGAACTTGGGACATTGTAAGTTGGCGGATCCCTTCTGCTGCAGACAGACCATTGAAGTCTGTATGCCCTGGGACATTGAAGTCATTATGTTCGTAATTGTGGACAAATACATTGAAGTCGGTATGCCTGTAACTGTGGACACTGAAGTCAATATGCCCGTAACTGTGGATGGATATATTGAAAAGAATGACCGTAACTGTGGACGGATACATTGAAAAGACATCTAGCAACAACGAATTTGGGACATCTAGCAGCAGCGAACTTGGGACATTGAAGTCAACGGATCCCTTCTACTGCGGACAGACACATTGAAGTTGTATGCCCTGGGACATTGAAGTCAGTATGCCCGTAACTGTGGACAGATACATTGAAGTCGGTATGCCTGTAACTGTGGCCGTTGAAGTCGGTATGCCTGTAACTATGGACATTGAAGTCAATATACCAGAGAGAGAGAGAGAGAGAGAGAGAGAGAGAGAGAGAGAGAGAGAGAGAGAGAGAGAGAGAGAGAGAGAGAGAGAGAGAGAGAGAGAG
>BFEA01000128.1:1635525-1660799 GCA_003427395.1 Chara braunii
CCTGTGGCCTGGTCAGGGTAAAGGGTGGAAGGCCACTGGGGGGCACCAGTGGAGTTTCCCTCCTTCACCCAGCCTCGGCCTACCCCCTACTTCCCCCGTGGCGTCTATTGTAYATTGAGGATCATGTTCTGAGAGTTCAGATCAATGTCTTTTTTTGCCAATGCTGGAAACCGGGTCCAGCGTCCCATATTTGTGCTGTTCATCCAATCAATCTGGCGTCTCTTTATCTTTGGGACTATCAGAAAGGCTGAGACAGACAGTACATTGCCTATGCTGGAAACCGGGTCCAGCGTCCCATATCAGTGCTGTTCATCCTACCAATCCTGCAGTGTCTCCATCTGCTGTGGTCCCTCTGCTGACCACTAGACTGAACTTGTAACCGAAAAGCTGAAACAGACAGTACATTGCCAATGCTGGAAACCGGGTCCAGCGTCCCATATCGGTGCTGTTCATCCAACCAATCCTGCAGTGTATCCATCTGCTGCTGTCGCTCTACTAACCATTAAACTGGACTTGTATTGGAAGGGACAGAGTAGACAGAGGTGAACAGAGATGAGCAGGGATAAACAGGGATAAACAAGGATAGACAACCAGAAAAGGAACAGAAGGGGGCAGAGATCAGAAGAGAAAGAAGGGGGCAGGAGTAGGGGACCACAGAAGAAAAGGGCAGAGGTAGCCAGAGAGTGGACCGAAACCAGAGAAGGAACAGAAGGAGGCAGAGATCAGAAGAGAACAGCAGGGAGCAGGAGTAGGGGACCACAGAGGCAGAGTCCAGAATCAAGTAGCTACAGAGGCAGAGGCCAGAATCAAGTAGCCAGAAGGTGGACCGAAAAAATCAGAGCAGAAGTAACTGAGCCGGGCCGGTTTCACCAGACTGGGTTACTGTGTTCATGGGGGGAGGACCTCTTCCAGTGCCAGTGGGTGGGGGGGGAAGGGGTCTGCAAATTCTTGAGCCGGGCGTAACCTCTCGCCGGGATCGAGGTTTGTCCACTCATGGAAGATCAGCTGATAATCTCTTGCTATCTCCGTCTGGTGTCCTTCTTGCAGCTCTCCTCCCTGCTGGCAATTCTCAGACATCTTACCTCCGCCACCCATCCTTTTCTCTCCCCTCCCAACCAATCCTGACTGAATCGGGAGATGATCCTGTTGATGTCAGACCAGGAATTCATTTGGTCAAGTTTGTCTCTGGCCGCCTTCCACTGGGCAACAATTTCATGTTGGACTAATAGGCGTAACTGTTCTGTGACTTCTCCTTCTTCAACCCTTGCCCCTTCCATTTCCAAAATGCAACGCTTCCACCAAAGGACCCATAGGACCGCCCGCCTGCCCGAATGAAATATGTTCTCCTCGAATGTGTCTCCCCGAATTGGGGGGTAATGACCTAGTAATATAGCCCTCCACTCCCATGGCCATTCCGCACCGGGGACAATGTGTCGCCAGATCCTGTCCCAAACCCTCCAGAGCAAAACCGAAGCTGGGCATTGGAGGAAGATATGTTCAATTGTTTTAGCCCTTTTCCTCCCCGGGTAACCCATGAGACAACTATGGCACCAGGGTAACGCCCGACCTTGCTGCTCCAGCCGAGTGTAATCTATCAACCAGTTGTTTGTAGGCAGACATCGGTGTGCTATTTGCCACTGAAGGGCCGAGATCTTAGCGGGTCTATTCCTCAGTTGAGTGAACCAACGGATCGGCTTGAGCAAGTCTCGGTCCACGTTAAGATGTCGATGCCACCTGTCCTCAATCGTCTCCCGCAGTCTTCGTTTGGGACGGAGCATACGATAGGCTGATTTGGTTTTTAGATTGTAAAGTGTTAGTTGTTTTGTCGGCCCTTGCCTAGTCGTGGCTCCCTGGGACCAATGCCACTCGTCGGGGTCGAAGGGGAGATCTTCAATCGGGGTTGTTGGGCGGTAGGCACATCGTCCTCTGCCGTTCTCCAGGATTCTGATGCGATATATGTTTGATCTGTCCTTCCAGATAAAAGGATCCTGGCTGCCCCGTAGAGTGCCATCCTTTTGGACGGAGAAGATCTCAATTAGGGTCTGTGATTGGTCTACAATGTGTACTTGTCCTATCTCTTCCTTGTGATCGGGTAGGCAAACCCAGTCTCCTTCTCTCAATTGAGGCCCTTTTCGAAGGATGCTATACCATTGGAGAGGGAGACTTTCAATGAGTTCGTTTAGCGCCGATTCCGTGAGATGGCAGTAGCGTAGCCATGCCGGCATCCTTTCTGAGCTCTTCCAACATCTTGCCTCTATGTCCCGCAGATCCCCTACCCTGCAAGCACCATGTTTAACCCAACCTTTCCAAGGGGCATCTGAGCTGCATCTTACCTGGCCCAAGGCATCCGTAATCAACCGGTTCCCAAACAGCGGCTGTCTGAAGATTTCTTCCCATCGATCCGGGTTGGGCTGGTCGGGCGGCGGGAGCTTCCTCCATGTGCGAAGTAAGCGCAGCCAATGTGTGCTTGCGGGGTTCCCCTTCTTATCTTTCCTTGGAAGCCTCCAGTATCTATCTTGTAGCCATACCAGGGGGTCAATCTCTGGGGGGGCCCCAGGTGCTAGGGCAGCGATTTGCGCCAGAGCCAGGGGGGTCAGGGGGAGGACGGAGAGAAGATAATGTGCTGAAGCCAGCAAAGTGTAAGGGTCTGGGATTGCGTGGCCGGGTCCACAATTCCTAGCCCTCCTCTGGTCTTGGGCTGGATCACTGAGTCCCAAGCTACTCGACTAATTGCGTGGGGGGTATTACTGTCCCCTCTCCAAAGGAAAGCTGCTAGTTGTTGTTTTAGTGACCTAAGCCCCCCGTCGCTCATGGGCCATATAATCGATTTGTACCAAAGTGTGGCCAAGACCACATTATTAATGACCAGGGCCCGCCAAAATAACGATGTGTGCTTTTTATTCCATTGTTTTAGTCTGGCGTTTGCCGGTCCTATCAGCCAGTCATCGTTGGTTGACGGCTTCCCTTTTGCTGTAATGAGGCTCCCAAAACTCTCAAGGGGTCTTCTAGGGGGAGCCATGTGATTCGCGGTTTTTCAGGAGGCCTTCCTCCTTGCTGGTGCATCCACCATCCTACCGTCTTTTGCCCCCAATTTACAGCCATATCGGAGAGCCGACAGAACCGGTTCATGAGAATTTGAATTTCTTCCATATTACGGTCTGTCGCTTCCAACATTATGGTAAGGTCATCCGCAAAAAGGGAACAGATCAGTACTGCCTCCTTCGAGATATTCGTGATCTTAATGCGAGAGAGGTTCTTGTTATGCCTGAGGTTGGCCGAGAGCGTTTCCATTATTACCAAGAAAAGATAGGGCGCAATGGGATCCCCTTGTCTTACAGACCTCTGTAGCTCGAAGGGGGGCGCTATCGACCCGTTGACCTGCACACAGGTGGTGGCATTATGATGAAGGATCCTAACCCATCGTCGAAAGATCGGTCCAAAGTTCATTCTTGCAAAGCATTTGTCCAAAAATTCCCAGTCAACGTGGTCGTATGCTTTTTCGAAGTCAATCAATATAATGGTCGTGTTTGCTTTATTCCGTTGAGCTAGTTGGACCACCTCATTAACTAGTAAGATGTTTTCTTGTATATTCCTTCCGGTCATGAACCCTGTCTGAGCCGGGTGTATGACATCTTCAAGGACTGATGCCATACGATGTGCCAGCGCTTTGGCCACCATCTTATAGACTACTGTGAGTAAAGTAATAGGTCTATAATTCCTAATGTTCATTTTGTTGCCTTTTTTGTATAACAGCGATAACACCCCTTTGCCCACAACTTCTCCCATTTCCCCGACATTCCACACCTCCTGATAATACTCCCATAGGTCCGAGCTCAATTCTGGCCACATGATTTCCCAAAATTCCTTAGGGAATCCGTCTATGCCGGGGTTTTTTTCCTCTTTCATTTGGAGGAGTGTTGCCCATATTTCGTTTTTAGACAGGGTTTCCTCCAGCTGCTCTCGCTGTTGTGGGGAGAGGTGCCGATCCATTGGTGCTAAGAACTCCTCCAGTTCCCTGTCCCTTTTTTCCTTTTGGGAGGGTGAGATCTGGGACGTGTATAGCTGTTTGAAAAAGGTCCTAGTAATTAGTGTGCAGTGTGCTGTGTCAGTAGCTATGATTCCGTCGTTGTTTGGGTCAAAAAGGGCTTCTATGACTGTACGTCTAGCCCGCGCTGTGGCCATGGAGAAGAAATGGGTATCCATGGTGGCTTCCTGAGCAAATTTGGTAATATTTCCCCGAATTCTGATTCCTTGCCATCTATGTAATGCGTATTGTAACAGGCGGTCCTTAATATCTTGGATAGTGGTGGTGAGAGATTGTGAATCTGCCTGTTGTTCCAGGGTTATTAGTTCTTTGTGGGTAGACATCTCTTGCTGTTGTCGTTGGGCTGCCTTGGCTTTGGAAAGATCCTTGCACGTTTTTGCTAGATAGATTAGACCATTATTAAACCATGTTAGGTGTGAGTCGAACAGATGCTTTTGTTGATGCCAGAAGTTTCATTCGCCACGGATCATCTGCGTGAAGGTTGGATCTTTAAGCAGGGAGGTGTTTAGCTTATAAAAGCTAGGAACCTGATCTGGCCTTTTCCTCATTGTCAGTATAATTCCACATGTCTTATGGTCTAGCCCTGGGTGCGGGCTCCGCGGGAGAATTAGCGACCAGCGCAATGCTCCTTCTAGGTCGTTAGAGATAAGGATAAGGTCAATCTTGGATTTTGACAGACATGCCGGGTCGCTATCCCTTACGCATGTGAAGGAACGCACCTGAGGATGTAATCGGTGAAAGGAGTCGAAGATTAAAATTGTTTCACAGAGTTCGGCTATCATTCGTTCATCTTCCATTGCGGCGAAGGAAGGGGATTCTTGGGCGTTCCATCTATCCAAGGTCATGTCAGGGGTAGCATTAAAGTCCCCTGCTATGACCAGGGGGATGCCTTCCGACACTTGTGTGGCCAACTTCCCCATAAATTCCCTTCGTTCGCGAACGGTGCTGGGTGAGTAAATACAAAGTATGCATAGTAGCTCCAGTTCCAGCATACCGAGGACCGATACCCACCGTCCCTCTTCCTCATCTACGACCCAGTGAACTGGCTGAAATCTGGAGTCCGGAGGGACCCAGATTGCTACTCCTGCCGAACCTGGTCTGGGTGCGTGGGCTCTGAAAGTTGTGTGAGGCCAAACCATCTTATGTGCTCTATTATGCTCCGGGGTGTCTTGTAGGTGGGTTTCTTGGACGCAGGTGACGTCCGCCCATCGTCTGCCTCCTACTCCTCTAAGTTGGTCCCAGATGGCCTGACACTTTTCAGGTTTGCTCGACGCAAGACCATTTACATTAATGGATCGTAGATCAAGGTCAGTCGAGTTAACGCATTTCTGCCATGCCGGGTTCTTACAGTATAATGTTTCTAGATCATCCATTGTATCCCTTATTTACAATGCGTGCCATGGCTTGTCTTCCCATCTGTCCAGGAGTAGAGTTCTCTTCCTCACCAACTTACACAAACATCTATATATATCGTCCTCTGACCAATACTCGCTGGCTTTGACTTTTGCACATTGGAGATCCAGCAGTGCATTGTGATTAAACCAACGTAAGTTGGCTTTCTTGTTGGTTTCAAAATGCAGGAAGAGGTCGTTGTTGGCCATTTGATAGTCGCTGGTTCCAAGCAACCGCACTCCCGCTCTTGCGCCCGGGGCGTAGTGTGAGGGGATAAAGGTGCGCATTTGGTCGGTAAAAAGCTTGTCCCCGTCCTCTCCCTCCTTCGGTGAGAATTCTCACCCTTGTAATGTTACGCCCCCGTGATCCCCTATCGGGGAAAGGCCTATCTCCCATTTCCCATCGGTTTTCCTCAGGGGGGCCACAAGAACTCCACCTGTTTGGACAGGGGTGATTCAAAAAGACCTCGCTCTATGAGTTGTTTAATCTTGAGTCTTCGGGAGGCCAGTCCTTCGTCCAGTCCTTCCATGCATTCCGTGCCTCCCGTGCTTTCCTTTTCCTCAGTCGGGGCGGGGTGGGTGTGCCCTTCCTGTGTTGGAGGGTCTTGGCATGGAGCGGGGGATTCCTTGGTGGGAGGGGGACGAAAGCGGCCTCTTGCTACGACAAATATGCGTTGAAAAGCTTCTGCCCATGTCAAATGTGCAGGAGGGCCAGCGGTCAACGCATTCCTGAGTGTCGGGCTGTTATTGAGGAGGGTGACGTGTTTGACCTAGGAGCAATCCCAGTATTGCTCACCTTCGTGGGGAAATTCGGCCTGCAAGTGTTTGATTATCCATTTCGTCACGACTTGGATTTTTTGTTCCAGGCCCATTTCCTGGGGGGGGGCATCTGGGTCTGCCGGGTCCTTCGGGCCCTCCTCCATCTCTACGTCCGAGGGGGGGGGGGTGACGTCCACCTCCATCGGTTGTGCCCCAAATGCATCTAAGCAAAAATCAGGGGATATTGCAGGCGTACTGCCACACTCCTTCTGTTGCTGGTCTTGTGTTGGTTGTGGGGGTTGTTGTTCCGGGGTGGATGCCCTCTGTTCTTTTAATAGCGTCGGCCGGGCCCTTGCCTGCTGCTTCAGTCGCAGTCCTTGGTTATGCGGCCCCTTCGTCTGTTGCAACTGATATTCTTCTGTTTGCGAGAGTCGTGAGCCGTTATTAGCCACCTCTTTCATGCTATTAGCCACCGCTCCCACGATATTAGCCACCTCTATCTCACCTGTTTCCCCTTCCCCCCCCATTTCCGTTTGTGCCAACTTTCCTTGATTTTGGGTTGCCCTTGGACCTTCTTCTGCTTCTTTGTTGTCTTCTTTTTGTCCGGGCTTGGAGCCTACCATTTGTTTTTCCAAGTTTGGTCTGCCCGATTCGGTGGCCAGAAGGTTGAAGCGGTTCCCTTTGTGGCCTCCACCCCCCTCAATTTCCTTCGTCTCGCTGCGCTCCTGGACTCTCCTCCCCTTGCCCACCTCTACCCATTCTTCGGGAGTCTTGTCGTGGCTCACCCTATCCTTCCCATGACCATCCAATCACTTCTCCTTTTTTTTGTCCCGGTGCATCGATGTATACCCACCCTTCATACCCTGGGTACAGTGCGCCACCGTGCTTCTTCAACAGGATCCTTTTTCAATCGCCCTGTGGGTCGGGATGCGCGCGAAGGGTGACGGGCGCAGGCTGTCTCTGTGTACAAGTGGCCGTATGCCTGACATTTGGAACACCAGGGCCGGTGCTTGTGGGGTGTGTGGATGTGGTAAATCCTTCCTCCCACCTGAAAGGGGATGACATCGTCAATTGAAAATACGTACCCGTCTGCCAGGTTGATGGCAAGCATGAGATAGTCATCTCTTCGGGCGACATTAGGGGGCAGGGGATCAATAAAGTAAACCACATCGTACTTCTGTGCAAAATCCTAAACGAAAGCAGCTTGTATTTCAATTGGTGTATGGCGGAATTCGACCCAAAAGGATTCTCTCATCATTTGCTCCCTCCGTTCTTCTCGCCGTTGTGGTTTAGGGGGGGCCCAGGGATGGATGCGTACCTCCAATCTCTCACAACGCAGAGATCGCCAGCTATCCATTGTTCTCTTGTCGGAGACAGACACGGAGATGACCGTGATAACAGTGGAAGAGGCGGGTTGGATTAGAAAGTGGTTGCGTGCACTTTCAGACGAGCCTTTAAATGCAGGTAGCCGCTCCCTAACCCAACCTACCTTATCATTTGTAGACTTAAAGGCCGCGTCATCGTGAAATGCCCAGTTACTAGCGTGTTTAATGTACACGGCGTCTCGTGTTTTAACTGCCTCTCCCGGGAGGGCTCGGATTGTGGTCGTCTTCCCGCCTTGATGGATTATCCTGTTTTCGGAGGGGGTCAACAGGCGGGATAAAAAGAACGCTCCTGCTGTTGTCAAGTTCCTCAGTGCGATTTGCCACTCCTCCTTCGCTCCCCCTCCGGCTACCTCCTTCCCTCGCTGGATGAGGATTGATTCTTTGGCCATCGACCCCCTCACTTATGCTGCCCAGGACTGGTGCGAGTCCTGTGCGGACGATGATCCGCCGGTTTCTCCTTGTGCAGTTGAGGTAGATGATTCCTGCAGTTGTTCTTCATGGGATTGGGAAGCCTGTGTTTGATCAGCCAACATTGGTTGGTTCTGTTGGTCCTGTGTTTGCTCAGCCCGCATTGGTTGGTTTTGTTCTTTCACTCCCTCCTGCCTAGCTCCTCTAAGATGGTCCTGAGCTAGTTGTCTTGCAATCCCCCGGTATAGCAACATCGAATCCAGCTTTTTGTGTACTCGTTGTTGCGTGGTCTTCCTCTTGCTGTAGACCATGATGAAGCTGCTCTCCCACACTGATGCACCCGGGCAGGGGAGATGGGTGCCCCGGATCGAGACCGGGTTGACTTGTCCGGGATCGGGATCAAGGGGAGGGAGATGGTAAAAGTGCCCCTGATCAGGGTCGAGGGTGGTAGGACTTCCTCAGATCAGGATCAATTGACAATCTCAGGGGTGGGGGGAGGGAGGGAGGGGGGGCGATGATAGATCTGGGAGCAGAGGGTGGGGAGTATGCCCCAAATTGGGGAAGGGAGGGGGGAGATGGTAGAAGTGCCCCAGATCGGGTGGACACTGGGGTCGGTGAGACCGGGGTAGGGTCAGTAGAGATTCTACATACCCGCACCCCCACTTCCCTCCTCCAATCTTCCTTCTGTTTCTCTCATTCTCTCTGACTCTCTTCCTCTCCCTTCTCTCTCTCCTTCTCTCTTTCCTTCTTTCCCTCTCGTCTCTCACGCTTTTCCTTCTCCAGGTTGGCTGACATATGGCTGGTCAATCCTGGCAAGTAGAAAATCGAACCAAAGTGTCCCCCAGATCCGAAGCCCAAGCTCGGCGTCCGAACGAGGGATCGTTTCTCGCCGTCACTTTCCTTCCTCTTTCCTTCCCCCTCTTCTTCTTTCCCTCTAGCGCTCCTCCTCCCTCCTACCTTCTTTCCATCTCCTGTAACCTCTTTTAATCTGAATTTTGGGATCACACGGTACTTTTCTCCGCACACTGTCTAATATTTCTCACGAAACAACGATGCACCTCAACTCGCCACGAAGGCTCAAACCAGAGCGGCGCCCGTAGCATGTGTCCTTCAGAAGCGTCTGACTCGTGGAGGAAAATAGGAGGAAAGACGAGGCGGTCGCGGAGGGAAAGGAGGAGACAGAGAAAAGTGAATTCCCGACAGTCGCTCCCCCTCTTCTGCTTCCTTTTGGTTCTCTTCTTCCCACCTCCCCCTCTTCTCCTTCCTTATGGTTCTCTTATTTCCTTCCTTCCCTCTTCCTGTCACCTATCGAAGTTCCGGCCCAGCGCACCGCCACACCCCCTCTGGAGTGTAACCTCTCCTATGACAGTGATGGCTGGTCAATCCTGGCAAGTAGAAAATCGAAACAAAGTGTCCCCCAGATCAGAAGCCCAAACTTGACCTTCGAACCAGGGATCGTTTCTCGCCGTCACTTTCCTTCCTCTTTCCTTCGAATCCTTCCCCTTCTTATTCTTTCCCTCTAGCTCTCCTCGTCCCTCCCTACCTTCTTTCCATCACCTGTTGCCTTTTTTAATTTGGCTTTTGGGATCACACGGTTCCGCACACTATCTGATATTTCTCACGAGACAACGAGGTGATCACGGAGGGAAATGGGAGGAGACAAAGAAAAATGAATTCCCGACAGTCGCTCCCCTTCTTCTCCTTCCTTATGGTTCTCTTCTTCCCACCCCTCCCTCTTTCTGTTCCTATTGAAGCTTCACCCCCGCGCACCACCGCCCCCTCTCTGGCGTAGAAAAATGACCACTGTCCCCTAAGATCAAAAGCCCAATTTCAAGATCGGAATCTTCCCGTCCTCCTTTTCTTCTTTCCCTATAGCTCTCCTCCTCCCTCCCTTCTCTCCTTCCGGCCCTATCGCCTCTTTGGATTGGGGTTATAGAATCAATCGGTACCTTCTCCGCCTAAGTTTGGTATACATCAATCATTGTCTGATATCTCTCATGCAACACTGCTATAACCTCTAATCTCTACGTGGGTATGGAGAGAAAAGGAAACCGAGGTGAAAAGTCGGCAGGGAGGGAAAAGTGATAAACAAAAGAAAGGGTAGGTAGAGAGAGAAAGGAGAGGGACTGGAGGGGGAAGCGGGGGAAGTAGATTGGCCAAGAGAGAGGGGTAAGAGATATTTCTCACGAAACAATGATGCAGCTCTACTCAACGTTGTAGCGTGCTCCATACAGAAGTATCCAAATCATGGAGGGAAGAAAGGAGAAATGGAATGAGAAGTCCGCAGGGAGGGGGAGTGACACAGAAGGGGGCGGACAGAAGGAGAGGGGGAATGTCCTGGAGGGGGAGGAGGGGGAGGGGGAGTTAGATCAGCCAAGAAGGAGACAGAAAAGAAACAAGAGATATTCAGGAGAGGAGAGGAGGGAGGATGAGAGGTAAAAATGGTACCTCCTTGTTGTGCCTCCTCTTGCTGTTGGCGCGGTTGTTACCACCCGCCCTATTCCCCCACCGCACCGGTCTTCCGGTGCGGGGCCCCAAGGGGAGCAGGGATATGGCCCTCCCGCGCTTTTTTTGTTGACATTGAAACCTAGGACCGGCGCACACTTCCGGAAGTGACGAAGAAAAAGCTCCGCAATCTTGGTCTCATGCCTTCCGCGGATCTTCGCCTGAACCCGGAACCTCGTCGCGATGCTGCCGCTGCACTCTATTCCCGGCTGCCTTGCCACCTTCCGCTACTGTCCCACCCTGCTATGGATTCCTTCTCTCGTCATGCGCCCCACCTCCCTCCTGCACCCCACCATCCAATGCCGTCCAACCCCGCTATGGTTTCCTTCTCCGCTAGGCTTGGGCCCCACCTCCAGCCAATCTGCCCCCCGTTTCTCCTTCGCGTGTTTCCTTGATGCCCGCCCTGTGTGCAACTTCACTTCCGACAGTCGTTTCACGCTAACTCCCACACAGGCCAGCTGCGTTGCGTGCGCTAAAAAATGAACCTGCATTTCTAACAATGAAACCATAAAATGTTTAATCATAGGCTAATGTCATGATTGTGGCCACTTTGGTTGATGAAAATTGGCTTAAAATGAAGGAAAAGGTGCTTACCTATGTGAGAAGTTGAGAACCTATCTTTTCTGCAAAAGGAACATGTCATCCCACCAGAACCCCTTGGGATTGCTTAGACTGCTTCGTATCTGGGAATGCCTATATGAGTTTATCTATAGATGTTAACTTAGACCAGAAATGACGATAGTCAAATTATGGTCATCGTTGAAAAATTCCCAATATGCTACGTTCATTCCACTCCCAGCTGAAGCAAAAACAAAAACTTGTCATCCCATAATTTTAGATGCATTGGGTTTCCGAATGTAGATTCCCAAAGGTATCTTTCTCTGACAAAGATGTCAGACTCACATGATAATGTTGAGAGAAATTGATGGAAGTCTTATGAAACTCAACTAACCATGTCGTCAGGAAGACATTCCGAGACGAATGGAAAAATTGAGCAAATGAATAGATTCTGCCAACAGTTTCTATAAATGTATGTTAGACCTTGTTAGCTAGACTGGACGAGAATCTACCCAAGATACAACAACTTAGCTCATACGGTGACAGGGCACATGTTCAATGTACTGCACAAGGTTGGCTACCTAGAAGGGATCATGTTCAATTTTTACCACCAGGAGCCAAGGAATTGGCAGTTCATTATGAACAACATGTCCCACAATTTAACAAGAATCGTCAAGAAGACATTCTGAGATGAATGGAGAAATTGAGCAAATGAATAGATTTTGCCAACAATTTCTATAAATGTATGTTAGACCTTATCAGATAGACTTGACGCGAATCTACCCAAGATAGCAGGTACGTACAACAACTTAGCTCATACGGTGATAGAGCACACGTTCAATGTACTACACAAGGTTGGCTACCTAGAAGGGATCAGATTGAATTTTTACCACCAGGAGCCAAGGAATTGGCAGTTCATTATGAACAAGATGTCCCACAGTTTAACGAGAATCGTCAAGAAGAAATTTCAAGACAAATGGAGAAACTGGGCAAATGAATAGATTTTGCCAACGATTTCTATGAATGTATGTCAGACCTGATTAGACAGACTGGGACAAGAATCTACCCAAGATAGCAGGTGCGTACAACAACTTAGTTCATACCGTGACAGGGCACATGTTCAATGTACTGCACAAGGTTGGCTACCTAGAAGGGATCAGGTTCAATTGTTACCACCAGAAGCCAAGAAATTGGCAATTCTTTATGAACAAGATGTCCCAAAGTTTAATGAGAATATCAGGAAGCTTGTGAAAGTAAGTAGACAATGGATCAGTGAGCAACTCTCACCATCATCTTGTTCTGAGGGGGGATTCAAGCTAGCCAACAAGCATAGGCAACCTTCTCAATTTTTCAGGGAGGAGATCCGGTTTGGGTGAAGTCTAATAAATTCTCTTTGAAAGAGGTATCACATTGCTGCTTGTCTACCCTGGTCCTTGAGAAGTTCTGAAAGTAATTGGTGATCAGGATGGGCCGTCCTATGTGATAGATATACTATCCCATCTCATGACACATTTAGCCTGCACAGAAGGCGATGATTTTCCCATTCGCCGATCAATGATTCTGCATTTCTGGACGGAGGGTAGGAAGTCAAAAAGATTCTAGAACATGGGTTTTCCTCTACATGTCCCCGTGAAGGACCACAACAACAATACAAGGTATAGTTCAAAGTTTCAACCTGAATCAGAAAGCAGATAATTCAACAAGAATAACACTTTTTTCTTAAAAATTATTTGGACCATTTCTCGACTTGTGCATGGGACATGCTAACCTTCTCTGTATTGTTTCAATTTTAACGGATGTCTTGAAGGACTTGTTAAGAAAAACCTAATGCCCACTGCTGTAGATATCATTGTAGCTGAATTGCGTCCGGTTGGGTAAACTAAGGATTACTAGATCGGTCAAGCACGGATGCCTGCTCTCCCCAACCCTTTACATCATTTACATCGAGTCAATGCATGATATACTAGGGGCAAAAGATCGGCTCATCAGCCTGAAGGCAGGGTGAGGGACTGAATTGCAGTCCACAACTTTTGCAGATGATTTTGCAGCAGTAATCCCCCCGATGGCGCAACAGCTGGGAATCCTCAAGGAAGACCTTGATGTCTTCTGCAAGTATTCAGGAACAAAGGTCAATTGGCTCAAATCAAAGACCACCCTTTCGCCGGAGGTCGATCCGCTGGAAGGGTGGAACATCCTGAGTGGTGGAAGGGGAAAGAATGGTCTTCTGGGGGCCAATCTAACGCCGAGCTATGGGGGGGGGGTCAAGCAATGGCAATTCGAGCTACGCCAGGGGCGGTATGTGACGCGCAACCTCACGCCCTGCGCTGTTTTCCGTTCGGAGTGCTAAGGGTGCGGAAAGGAGGCCCCGAGAAACAACGAGATGGGGTGTGCCAAGGATTTTTGGAAAATTGAGTGTGGGGACACAGACAGAACTGAAATCCCCCATGTTGGTCTAATGAAGTGAGCGATCTGGCGGGTTTCGGCACGCGCGGGATTCGCGACGCGGGGAAGTTTTGAATTCAATCCAAAAAGTACTGTCGGACTTCCCACTGGGCCACGACTCTTCGTTTGGAGTGGAAGGGGGCGGGCACGTGTCTAGTATCTCGTTTTCGCACTACATAATTCCGAATCCGACGTGGATGGTCTCAATCGCGTGACCCTTTCCTTGTGCTCGTCCTCGTTCTGCGTTCGGTAAGGGAACCCCTTCGACTGGTAGTGATCGAGACGTTGGCAATCACTACACAAGGTGTTAGGCCAATGGGGTGCTACTGCCGACCACGGGATGACGATCAACTCGTTAAAGGGTAGTAGTAGCGAGTATGGCGGAAAGTGCGTATCCACAATGACAAACTCAGCGCCTACGAACAACAGAGCACCGATTTTCAGGAGGGAAATAGTACTGCCCACCGATCTTTGCGACGGCTTCTCGTATGTCCCACTCACAGATACGCGTCCTATCCTCGTTATATGGGAAGGGGCGGAGAGGGGATACGGGAGGCTGTCGCCTAGTCGGGTTGAGCCCGTTAGTCCACATGGCAAACAATCAGAAATAATTTAACCATTCATCGCGTGCATGCATTCCTAACAATCCAATCAGGAAGGCCAGTCAGGAGAAACAGAGGGTGCGGCGAAAGAGAAAGGAAAGCTCATGTGTGGCAAGACGTGGTCGCTATTTTGTGCGTGCGTCGCGTATGTACTCGCAACATTCCTTCGGCAATCACAAATCAAAGCATTCCTGTATTTCCAAATCCCAACAACATTGCCCCTGCCGTCGACTCGCCCTAATCAAGATGGGTTTCGTACCCGTTCACTCTCATCTCCCATGCATGCATTCACTGTGGAAGGTGCGAAAATGACAATCATGCAATTTCCCAACAAGGTGACGTTAAGGGAAGAATCTTTGGTGGTCGATACACGCGCATCCACCGTTCACAAGACAAAATCCCCTAGTTTGGGGGACTACCCAGGAAACTAATGGAAGAGTTCCGGAAGAAACCATTTCAACACAGTCATTACACGCATTCCATCACACACCAACTTTTGACTTATTACATAGAACCATCCACAACGAAGGAAGAAAGAGAAGGAGGAATCAAGACCGGAGGGAAAAATTACACTGAGATCGAGGAACGAAAAGAAGGTTCGGCTTTACCGCCGCAAAGTCACACCAAAGAATAGATTCGCAACCAAGAGGGCGTACTCGCCACTAATTTCCAACATGGCCCCGGGCCAGTCATCCACTCAACTCAGATCACGTGTCCGCATTCTGACACCGACGATCCCGGTCGTCGCGCGTCATCCTCCACCACTGCGATCGTCACCTCGCCAACTTAGTCTCGACGTGGCTTGCCCGGATCCCACAGTCCGTCGTGGCGATCTAGCGCACCACCAGCCAGTGTACAGTCGGCTTGTCAGGACTTTTCGACTCGCACCATACACATCGCCTAGCCACTACTTCCCGGAAGCTGGCCGGTGAGTTGAGAGAGAGTTTTGAGGGGGCGCCAACGGAATCTATAGTTGCAAGAAGGGAGAGAGATGCGGAGAAGGGTGAAGGGTGAGGCAGAGGAGGGCATAGGAGAGTTTGAAAGTGGCCGCCCATCGAAAGCCATGTTGATCCTCCTAACTCGACCTCAACCAATCAGAATCGTCGTGCAGTAAGAACTTACACGACGCTTCTCCTTGGTTAGATGGGGAGCACAAGTGGTTAACGGGGACCCCAAGTGCACTCTATAGATTGGTGTGAAGTTTGCTTGGGATGGCCTTATGGTTTTCTTATAAATTGAGGTGAAAAATGGGGGGTCGGTTAACCTTTTCTCATGGGGAGAGAGGATCGACTGGGTTTTCGAGCGCGGATTTTAGAGCAGGAAGAAGAGGAGCGCGAAGAATAGCACGAAACGGGTCCAAGATTCAGATGATCAAGAAGGAGGAAGAAAAAAGGCACGCGTTGAGAAAGGGGAGGGAAAAGCAGTTACAGGGGGCGGGGGCGAGAAAGCGTGTGCGCGCGAAGAAAGATGGTGAGAGGAACGCAAGGGAGGAAGGAGGAGGGAGTTTGCTTGCATGGCGCCGGTCAGCAAGAGGGAAATGGGCACCAAAACAGTTAGCAGTTTTTCCCAATCCTATGCTAATTCAAAATTGAAAGTACCATATCCGCGCACAAAACAGGCGCGGGAAAGAAAATCTTCCGTCGATCCATATTCGTACAAGAATTTCCCAGAGTCTTCAAGGTCGAGGCCGAGAACATTCGCGCACGGAAGGTCGCGCAGTATTCCGATAATTCCGGGATTTCTAACTGCCGAGCCAAATTTCAAGCGCACTCGTTAAGGCGCGCAAAATTCCCATGCATTTTCAATCAAAAACAGAAAAAGAAAGGAGCTGACAGATTTCCGCAAGGTACCTTGAATCGGGCACAAACAGAAAGGGGAGAGGAGGGGGGGGGGTGTCTTGGGGTCGAACTGTACACATCTGGATGCAGAGAACACACGGGAAAAAGGAAGGGGTCCGAAAGATGGCGCAAGTCTGGAAGCTAGTACGTCACATATGTGACGCGCAGGGGGTTCCAAAATTATGCGATCTCCTGATTGCATGTCATGGCGGAGAAGGAAAGAGGGGGATGAGAGGATGCATGAGGAACCAAGCGTATCAGGAGGGAGGATGCTTCACATCAAGTAGGTAATTGAGCCAGAGTTCATGTTGACGCCAACTTCAATTGCAATTTCTTCGCGAGTCTGCTGGCTCGAGCTGTTGGAACCGTCGGAGGTCGTCCGGGTGACGCCATCATCGTCTGCGGATTCTCCGTGTGCTCTGCACCCTTGCCGTGCTATTGGAAATCCGCCCGACGGTAGTCGACAAGGAGGGGATGATGGAGGGGTCGGGGCCATTCAGGTGGGAGCGGAGGGAAATAATCCTCCGCTTCATCACCGAGATCGACAAAATGTACGATCCGATGTGCGCGGGGGAAACGATGATTGGGTCGAGACAGGGAAAGGAGGTAATCGGGATATAGGGAGGGAATAGTTCGGAGGACGTTATCTCTTAGAGACTCGTAGTCCTCCATAGCAGGAAAGGTGCCGGAAATGAAGTAGTACAACTCCATGTGGTTGGACCGTGTCCAGGCAACGCTAAAGAGAAGGATATTGAGAGGGAAGGAGGGGGAGTGATGGGGGAAGACCGTGCAAAGGAGGCGAGCGGCGAAGTGATGGCAGAAGAAGCCGCTGGCGAAGACGCGATAGTTCAGGGGGAATTCGAGGTGGGGGAGAGGTCGGAAGCGGAGGAAGTCAAGGGGGCGGCGGCAGACGGGACGAGGACGGTACGTCCGGGCCGGGAGGAGGACGGGGATGAAGCGCGGAGGGGGCGGAAGTGGCCGGAGAAGGTGAGCGAGGGCGGCGGCGCCTGCGGTAGGCTGGCGCGCCATCGTGCTGGCTAGCAGCGTCCGAGGGGACATCGGGATTCAAGGCCGATCCTCCTTGAGCGAGCGGCGGTGCTTGTAAAGCTTCCCGGGGTTCAGGCGCTGATGCCTCTCCTTCTTCCTTAGAAGTCGACTGGGCTTCTGGCTCCTCCTCCTCCGATAGTCCAGCGATGGCTACGCGACCTGGATCGTCGTCTGATGGCAACTCTCCGTTCTCCCGATTTTCTTGCCAAAACTCGTTGAAATCGGAGTTGTCGGGTGCAAGCTCGTCCAAGTCCAAGTAACACCAAGCCGTCGGATCGTGATTGCTCAGATACTGCCCGTAATCCTCCGTACAGTTCGCCCAGATTACGGTTGGTGTCAACTTCCTTTCCAGAGTTTCAGGTCCCGCCTGCTTCGGATCGCGTGGATTGTAGGAGATGATGTCCATCGGTAAATCGTCGACGAGCTGCGACAAAAAGGTAAGAAGTTTGTAGGCGACCGTGGCCCGTCCTCCCTTGGCGATCTCTCCACACAACAATCCTACCAACGTATCGTCGGTATCAGACCCGTTCGGCCACAGCTGCGCTAGTACCAACGAGATCTCGTGAGAGTGCTCCAGTTCCTGATTGCTATAGTATCGCGACCAGTGGCACCTCACCGTGAGCATGCATACACTAACCGCTGCGAACTCGGTCCACTTGCGAACGTAGGCAGAACTGAATGGGAGGGTGGAGGAGGTAGAGGAAAAAGAAATGCGATTTTGCGGGAACCTCTGGAGGTCCCCACAAAATATGTAAGTCCGCGGCTGTCCAGGCCGCTGACCTTTACGTGCCCTTTTGTGTGAAGGCGCAAAATACGTGCCTGGTGTGACCCGGAAAACAACATAAAATTTGCGATTTAGCGAAAATACGTGCTAGTGTGAGTATGCCCTCATAGCAGATCGACAGATATACACACACACCAAAAAAAAAAAGGGGGGGTGATCCTCTTCTTTTATTTTATTTTTATTTTATTTTACTCTTGTTACGATCCTGGCCAATTTCGAAGTATACAAACATCAGAAAGTACAATGCCGTCCAATTGCAAAAAGAAATGAATGAACTTGAGAGGAGAGAGAGAGAGAGGGAAAGAAGAAGAAGAAGAAGTAAGAAAGAAGAAGAAGATGATGTACTCCAGCATAGACCAATGACAAGGCTCTTCTCCCTCGCCAACCAATCTCCTCCTCCATATCTCCTCCCCTCTTATTCAAACACAAAATAACAATAATAATGTTGAATGGCTGAACCAGAATCAATGTCTGAATCCCACTTCTATTGCAGGCACAACATGATGGGCACCATAGCCATGGCCACTCTTCCTCTTCCTCTACATACAGGCCAAGCTTCCTTGATGCGGCACTACCCCCACTGGGGGCTTCCAGATGCAGCGCCTAACAAGGTGATGAAGATGGTGTCTACCATAGCCAGGTAAGTACCCCACCACTCTCCTCCTTGGTCCTTCTCCCTCCTCCTCCTACCGGTAGAGCTCCACCATAGCCAAGGTGGAAGCTCCCGGCTTCTTCCTCCCAGCAGCGCTGTAGTACCCAGCGCTACTCCAGCCAGCGCTCCATCAGCGTGTCGCCAAACTTGCACACTGAAGAATGAGGCCGAGCTCTTGCCTCGGCCTCTTGATATAGCGGCCTGCTTGCCCCCTGGGCGGTGACTTGCAGGCCACTCGGCCTCCCAAGCAACCGGTACCTCCTCCCTTTCGAAGGGAAATTTCACTGCTGCAACCCTCAATGCCACGGCCACAGGTAAGTACCGGCCCTACGGGCCTGCCAAACAAGCAAGTACCCTTTTGGGTCACACACACACTCATGCCGACAAGCACTCAGACAGGCACGCAAGTCCACAGGCACAGACACACACAAACTTAGAAAACACAACAGAATGCGGGAATCTCGGCAAGGCATCCATTCCATCGGCAAAACTTCATAAATCAGCAGTGTTCTCAGTCTGTGTTATGACGGGTTATTACATTCTGTTGATTAGGACCGGGAGGAAAGTACAGTTTGGTTGGTTACCTTCCTGCGCTCTCCCTCCCACCCAACCCTTTGCCTGCATTCCCGGTTTGGTAAGTGCCACGTCAGCAGTGCCACGTCAGCAACAGTGCCACGTCAGCAGCAGTGCCACGGTAGCAGTGCCACGTCAACAACCGTGCCACGTCAGCAGTGCCATGACAGCAGCACCACCAACGTCAGCAGTGCCCTGCCACCATGACGGTTTCAGCTTTGGGCATGCCTGGCCAATTGGCCAACGAGTCCATTGACGAGTACCATCAGCGGGTTCTAGCTCAACTCGCACTGATCGAGGCTGAGGTACAGCGCCAGGCAGCAGCCGAGGCTGCCCGCCTACAGGCTGAAGCGGCGGCAGCAGATGAAAAGCAGCGGCGTCAGGCCGAGGCTGACGCAGATGCCCAGGCCCGCCGCAAGGAGGCCCAGGATCTGTTACAGCGGCATGAAGCCGCCAGGGTCGAAAAGCTCAAGGTCTGGCATTTTGAACAATCCGAGGACCATGACGACGCAACACCGGAAGAGCAGCACAAGGAGTTCCTCTCCAGAATCGTGACCCGGTTGGTTTACACTTGTAACCACCTGCAGTCCGAGTTAGAGAAACAACACTAGGCACTGGCGCAAGAACACCAGGAACTGGAGAACCTCCGACGGGCAGTGCGGAACCACAAGGATCTGCACGAGGGTGCTACACGGACACTTGATTCCCGTGTACAGGACTTGGAGCAAGCAACACCAAGACCAGATGCTGGTGAACCCAGCAATGCAGCCTCAACCCGCCAATTGGAGGAACAAGTTGACCATGTAGCCGCAATGCTCGGCGACATCAGCACCTTCGCCGCACCAGCCACCATCAACGAGCAGCTCGACACCTTGCAGACCGAACTTGGGCAGTTGCACCATCCGCCCGACAACGATCGCAGCACCAGTGCATCAAAGCACTACAAGATGCCGACGTTCCGGATCGAGAAGTTTGACGACTATATGCATCAGGACTCAGTCGTCCGGTGGCAAGGCTTTACAACGGAGCTTGGGATTCATGAAGTCCCCGAACATTTGTACATCCCGACGCTGTTCCTCAACGTCCAGGGCGGATGCTAGAACTGGCTCAGCCACATGGCAACCATCCACGACATCCAGGTCAACAACTTACACAAGAAGATCTCCTGGGAAGATCTCAGCCACATGGCAACCATCCACGACATCCAGGTCAACAACTTACACAAGAAGATCTCCTGGGAAGATCTAATGAGAGAATGGAAGAAGTGGTTCATTGTTGACGATGCCCCAACGCTCGCCATCAACCACCTCTTCACCATGACTCAAGGTAACACATCGACGCATGATTGGCTCACGGAATGGCAAGAGATCGTGGCAACACCCGATCTCGACTTGTCGTTTCCGCATCTGTGCCGAGAGTTCTACAACCGGTCGTGTGCCGCCTTGAGCCTCGCACTCGGTGATCATGAACAGTACACGACCTTTGTCGAAATCATCGATAAGGGTCGTGAAATCATCAAGAGCAACCGGGCTGCTGCACACGAGAAGACAACATGGCAACCAACCCATGTGGAGAAAGGAAAATTTGGTCCGCGTCCACAGCATGTCGCTGCAGTCCAACCGGACAACATTGTGGAAGACCCGACAACCACCTTAACATCATGTGAGGGAGATCAAGGGGCCGCCATCCAGCCACGAAGCAATAACAACTCCAGTGGAAAAGGGAAGGCGAAAACCGCATCACCGGCTGGAAACAGAAAGCCAGTACCATGGGTCAAGTTCAACTCGACCGAGGCTGAATACAAGTACCACAACCGATACGGCTGCTGCTATTGGTGCAACAGCACCAAGCACAAAACCTCCCAATGCCAAGATCAAGGCAAGGAGGATGTTCGACCTCAAATCAGCTCGGGAAACTGAGCTGCGCAAGAGGTGAGGCGACTCCACCTCTCACTTCGCCAGATTCAGCCGCCTTGCTAGCGGCCTCCTACACATATGGGGAGGAGGCGCATGTCGCAAGTCCTCGGTAATCTTACGAGGATTACGCTTCCCACTTGGTCCCACCGTTGGACCAGCCACTCCACGTGCAACAATCCACTGCATGCACGGTTTCACCACCATCGACAACCGATTCGGCAGCTTCGCCGCCAACTTTCACCGGGGATTCGACGTCATGGTCAACACTTGAGGAGCTCGACCCGTCGACGTTCACGGACTTCCAATGGATGCCCCTTCCCCATCCGGTCAACTGTCGAAACCGCATTGCAACGTGCTCATGGCACAATTGCGGGATTACTTGCACACTGCAGTACCAACTCTGTTGATGGACGCCGGAGTAGAGGTTGACCTTCGCGACTACCTTGCGAATATCGACCGCGAGTTCAAGACACAACGGTACGACACCAACGACGCACTGTACATACGCATTCAGATCAGAGAAGCGACCTGCAACGCTTTGATCGATTGCGGCGCTACTCGCAACCATATGAGCTAACACTTCATGGTACGCGTTGGCCTTGGGCCACGCGTTCGAAAGAAGTCGCAGCCCACTCAAGTCACGTTGGTCGACGGTCACACGCACAAGTCCATCGACTGGTGCATTGATTCCGTCCCCGTGGCTCGCCGAAGGCTCCTTCGAGACTATCACAGTTCAAGACACATGGGTGTGCACGGGTGTGCCGGAGCAGACCGGAGGGCTGGAGTGTTAGTGTACTGCAGCAACCCCTACATACCCAGTCAGAGGTAGTCCACTCAGTCAATTCCCAGGGTTTGGCCGGGGCAATCAATGCTGGTGGAATAAAGAAGTCTTTCAGAATTATGTCTGTTTCTCCTTCCATAACTTTATCCAAAAGTTGAGGGAGGAGCTAGCTTTCTAGCAGTGAAAATCTGGCGCCTGGTACTAAGGCGAAGAGGCTCCCCCCCCCCCTCCCGAGATTACCTGCACAGTCAATCCTCTGGATGCCAGAGTAATCAATGTTGGCAGGCTTCCTCATCATTTTGTATTCATGTTGTAAAGGGACGCTGGACCCGCTTTCCAGCAGGTGATGCTCCCCACCAATAGATGGAGCCTCTCTCCAGGTGCTAGCGGTGTCTGATTTCGTCAGCACCACTAGCACTGCAGGGGGTTGTCCTTTAAAAAAAAAAAAAAAAAAAAAGATTCCGTCCCCGTGTACTTTGCCCCGCATGCAAGCGAGGCCGTGTCCTTCGACATTTTGGACACCAAGTTACGAGCAGATTTGCAAGCATCTGCACCGCTAATCTATGCCAACTATGAGCGACGAAGACCAGCTAAGGAAGCTTCACAAGCTGGCCCTCCCACCGGGACTTTGGTCCTTCCCTCCGACAGGCAGCTCGCCCTCACAGGTAAGCTCGGTCTTTCAAGGAAGGGGGGGGAGGGCATACTGCGCAGCCACATGGGCCTGCAGGGCCTAACCAGTGTCGTCTCAGCCTAAAAGCCTGAAAACAAGGGCCTACAGGCCCTGTGTCGTTTCAGCCTAAAAACATGAAAACAAGGGCCTACAGGCCCTGTGTCGTTTCAGCTTGAAAGCCTGAAAACAAGGGCCAACATGCCCTGTGTCGTTTCAGCCTGAAAGCCTGAAAACGAGGGCCTACAGGCCCTGTGTCGTTTCAGCCTTACAAGGGCCCTCCAGGCCCTGAGTCTTTTCAGCCTGAAACGGAGGGCCATTTTCAGGCCCTCGTAAGATCGACCTGCCCTGAAACTTAGGCACCAGACCAGGGTTTAAGCGAACGCCATTTTGGGCCTGTTTTCAAGACAACCTTTGTTTGAACTTCAACACCAGGGTCTGGCACGTTTTGGCATTGGCAAGAGCAGCCTCCTGGACGGGCCAGCACAATATAAGACTGGCCCGCCCTGCAGGCTGCAGGTAGTTCATAGGGACTTCCCAGGCACTTCACGTGCAGGAGGCAAGAGGCAGTCTTCAGGATCAGCAGCACTCTGGAGGAGCGCTGCAGTAGTAGTAGTAGCGTTAGCAGTAGTCTTCAGCGCTGGGCGCTATTAGGAGCTAGAGTAGCATTGGAGAGAGAGAGAGATGGTTGGCGGAGGCCAGGGAGACTTACCTGCGGCGCCATAGCTCCAGCTTCATCTTCGATGTACCTGCAACAAGGCGCCACCTTCACAGGTTACTACCGGACACAGAGAGAGAGAGAGATTTCTTCTTCTTCCTCTTCTAAGTCCACCATCTCTCCCTCACCCTCTTGCTACCTAACTTCTCAGTATCTGCAGACTACGGGAGAGAGAGAGAGATTGGTGACTTTGGGACTTGACGACATTTGGATTCAGACACGACATTGGGATTGAGACCTTGGACGGCGGACTATTTGGGACCTATAACGAAGACTTGGTGTTGACGACATTCCCATCTTCCCCTCTTCCTCGTCTAACCCCCCTCCTCTTCGTCTGTGTATGCTTGGGACTGGCGCATTCTTCCTGTGTGAGCGCCAGGTCCCTTCACACCATACGATGATGATGATGTATGTTTGGTCTGCATTGCAACATTGATTGTTCGGATCATTGGTATATTAGCCTTCCGCTGCGCTATTTTGTACTATGTGAGAGAGGTCGGTTCTTGTTCTGGTCTGTACCGTTATGGTATGCGCCACAGGCCGGCTATGGCAAATCTATCACCTGGCCATTCCTACAGCACAGTAGTTAGCAACTTAGAGCCAACACGAGGACCAGACATGTGCAGCAGGCTGCGGACAAGTCGAGACTGTTCCTCACCTTCCCGTACGATGCCTGGTAGTACGGGCCTTCTGGGAATGGTGGGCGCAAGAAATTGCAGACAAGGCACCACTAGACATCACGGAGACAGATGCAGTTCTCTTAGAAACTCCAATGAAAGTCGACAGAGTGAAATTGAGGAGCTGATAGCAATGCGGCGGTACCGTGGGCCTTGTGGACCCTGCGGAATGAATGCTGTAGGCAGGGAGCATCCTCACCGTTGCAGGCATACCAGGAAAGAGTATTGGAGAACATTAGAGTGGCCCTCCTGGCGGACCTCCATCGCTGTAGATGAACAGGGGGATGAAAGGAGGAAGGCTTCTGGGAAAGATGGGACCCTTACCCACAATTGGTGATCTAGGACCCCCAGACGGGCCAGATGGGGTTTGGGCCCCATCCTGCTGCGCCATGGCCCCCGCCCACAACTAGAGTCTGAAAGTGGATAGGAGTGCAGAGCTCCCTGGATGGCAACAGAGGTGTACTATAGTTAGGAAGTGTGGTTAGGAGGTGTGTAGGGACGTACATGTACCATAATGGTTATATATTTAAGGGGTTAGACGATACGCAAAGAGGATAGGAGGATCATAGGTAGGGATGAGCTTCATAAAGGGCCTAGGGGAAGGGGGGAGGAGGGGAAGACCAAAAGGGGTTAAAAAACCTCTTAAAAAGCTCTTTTTTTTTTTTTTTTTTTAAATTGCTCCAATCTATTCGTGGGGAGCAGCACGTGCTGGGAACCGGGCCCAGCGTCCCTTATAATGGAAATACATTCATGATTGATGATCACTGATGATAATTTGGGATGATTGAGGATCATTTAGGATGATTTAGGATGATTCAGGATGATAGAGTGGATGATTGAGATCGTGAAATAGAGATAGATGATGACTAATCAGAATGATTGTCTCTTAAAAAGCTCTTAAAAGTACAAAACACAAAACATAAAAACGGGAAAAGGGAGAATAGTGAAGATGAAGAGTAGAGTACTGAGAAGGGGGATTGGATGGAAATAAGCTGTAAATATAAGGCATAATATACAGAACAGAAGGCAGAAGGCTCGTCAGACCATTGACAAATCGTGGATAGAAGTACATCAGATTGTACATACAAAGGGTAGATGGCATTCAACACGCTTGGATGATGGGAACACAAAATAGAGCACTAGGAAATATGCAAGGATTTGGAGACAGTGATATAGGCCCAAGAGACTGTTACGAACACCCCCCCCTGCGCTCCGCTCTCCTTGGGATCCTCCTGATGCGTGCCTGGGTGCCGCCAGTAAGCTTCCCGATCAGCAGGGAAATCTCTGAAGAAGAGCTATGGATCGGGGAGGGGGGGGCGCCTCATAGCAGCCCCCCCCTTGGTCAAGTGTCTAGGGCCGCAAGAGCAAGACCAACCCTAAATCTTGAATCTCCCCCTCTTCTGTGCTGTGAAACATGCTTGGCGGTGATAAGCAACTGGGCTGATGCCCCCAGAATAAAAGGGGCCTTGCTGCTCTGAAAAAAAAAAAAAAAAAAAACAAGGAAAAAAAGATATCATTGCAGGTTA